>OY776112.1:173936018-174536018 GCA_963675035.1 Allygus modestus
AAATACCCTACTGTCACCTTTCCTTTCTGCATTAATTTAAATTAAAAAACAGAGGGCTTGGCATGTAGCTGAATCCAACCAAGTACGTTAAGCGGACTTGGGAGCTTTCGACCGAGAGATTTAAGAAGTTTCGGTTAATTTAATGTAACCCCCGATAAAGGTAACTTCAGCGGACTTGGACATAGTTGGCCGAGAAGTCACATGGACAAAGTACCACACGGTCCCCGGCAAGCAGGTTAATAAACCCGTGGAGTGGGGTTATCGGTTTCTTGCCTGTAGTTTTCTGCTGATTTTTACAAGCCTTTTCTCTCCTTTAAGCTACTGTTAATAGTATCTTGAGGTTTCTCTGTCTGGCTTGACTAGAGTAGTGTTGTGTTTGTATTCAATTGTTTGATTTGGTAGTTTACAGTAAAGGAATTAAACAAACCCTCACTTCCATGTGGCTAGGGTAGTGTTGTGTGTATGTGCTGAGTAACAGTAATCTCTCTTTTCTTTAATGCAGTTTTGGTTAGAGTAGTGTTTTCTACCTTCCTTAGAGTTAGATTTTAGTAAATTGTAGTTCTACTTTGACTTGCGTAGTTTGTGTGCTAGTGTTTTTCTGATTTGCGTAGTGATACAGAGGTACTGTGTCACGGAGTGCCCGGGGTCCTAGACGGTGGAGATTCGATGGATCTAGGCTGAAACACTGGCCGCAGGGAAACGTTTGACTTGGAAGTATCTGACCGAAGGATTTAAAACGTTGCAGGCCAAGTACATCAAGGCCTCCGGGGCAGTTTTCAGCGGTCTTGGGTACGATTGGCCAAGCTATTACACCGTCAAAATACACCACGGCCTTTGAAATATTTTGACCGGGAAATTTAAATGATGGGAAAATAAAATGTACTCGCACAAGTGAAGCTGTTCAACAATCCTCCAGCCACAGGCCTCTGGCAGTTGCAATATATGAGTGGTTGAATCGGTCGGCTGGTAGAATACCCGAGCGGGACTTTAAACTGTTACCGCACGTTTGCCTCGAGAGCTTGAGGGTGCCATCTCTGTCAAACAAGAACAGAATTGTAAACAATCCGTGGCTTAAAGCAAAATATATTGCTGGGATTTTAGAATATAAAAATATGGAAACGCTAATAATAGCAGTTTTAGTTACAATGAAAAAAAGAAAAATATTTATTAATGAATAATGTATCTGTCTTTTATAATCTCATTTACTTACCGTAATGCATTCTTCGCAATACCTCCTTCCTTCCCAACGGTATTATGGACTGTAGTGCTGAATTGTAGTTTTTTCTGTGCTAAAATATAATATTGTGTTGAATAAGGTAGGGGGCATTTATTTTTACAATGTTGTCAAGTAATTTATTGTCAGAACAGATTTGTTTAAGAAAAAGTTTAGTTAGGCTAAGCGGAGTGTTCATCATGAAGTGAGCTTGACTGGTTCAGGATGAGCAGAGTTTGTGTGTTGAAGGGAGTTGGTGATTGACCAATCGTCACTCCACAGTAATTCTAACTCTAAAAATCCACCGTCTTCAGGTTTTTGGCATTATAAAACTTTCCTTATTATGTTTACTTTCAGTTTATTTGGTGAGGTATGTTGTCTTACCTCCCAAGCGATACTGTCCAGCGGAAGCTTAACACTTTTAGAAGTCTCCGACAAAGGTAAATGATTCCCCAGGGGAGGTAGAAACCTCTAACTAATAATATAGATAAATATCTTACCTTGACAGCGACAATCTCTCCAAGATGGTGTTGTGATGACCCCGCAAGCATCACAGTGTAAAACCAGATTAAACGCTTTAGGATCTGAGAGAGTATCTGGCATGGTATATTTTATACAATGAAACAGTAGACCCCCAAGAGTGAAGTAGTATAGGCACTGTGGTCCACTGTAGGTCACCACTGTCTTTCACTGTAGGTTTGGGCTCAATACTTAAAAGCTGATGTTTGTTTAGAAATGCACTACATATATGTTCAATACACAGAGTGATGGTACCATAGACACTGCCTGGCTATATAATCGCCACCACTCCTCTCGGATTTATTCTGGGTTGTATTTTTCTTTGGTCTATTACAGCTTAGTTTGTAGTTTTAAAAAAATTCCCCCTGTGGGAGTTTGCCTTACTTAGCCTAGATCATGCTATGTTCCCTGCAATGTCCTTTGGGAGATTTTTGGGGGCATAATTCAAAGCAACGCTGAATCAATTACCAGCAGTGACACGTTTAGAGTAGATGTAGCACGGATAAACATTCCAGTAGGTAAAGGAAGGGCAAGACCCGACTTTTACAATACCTTTGATGAAGAATGTAAAGAGGGAATCGAACCCGGGACCTCCTGAACCGTAGTCCAAGGCGCTAACCACTAAACCACCGCGTTCCCCCCGATTATGCTGCGAGATTTAAGGTATTTATTAGTACCCCTTCAATTATTTTGATACTTACCCGCAGTGCAGAGGTTAAGTTTTTTGTAAGATGTAAAGGATGTTAACAGGTACATACATACCAAATTTCATTAAAATCGGCCAAGCCGTTCTTGGGATATTGATTTTTAAAATATAGCTCCTTCAATCTTTTGATACTTTCCCGCAGTACAGGGTTTAAGTTTTTTTTAAATAGTAGCGGAGGTTAACAGGTACCTACATACCGAGTTTCATTAGAATCGGCCAAGCCGTTCTCAATATATTAAATTTTAAAGTTGTACACCCTCCATCATCCCCTAAACAACCCTCTTCTACCCTCAAACAAAATTGAAGGTTAGAGGATGTTAACAAGTATCCACATGTCAAGTTTCAATTATATCGTCCCACCCGTTCTTAAGATATTGATTTTTAAAGTATGACTCCTTCAATTATTTTGTTACTACCTGCAGTACAGAGTTTAGGTTTTTGTAATATGTAGCGGAGGTTAACAGGTACATACATGCCAAGTTTCGTTAAAATCGGCCAAGCCGTTCTCGAGATATTTAATTTTGAAAATTTGCCCCTTCATTTTTTGAGATGCAACCCGCAATATTTTGGTTAAGACTTTTCATATGGGTAGCTACCCCCCTGGAGTGCCTACACTACGTAGTAGGCAGTTTTCTGGGGTCAGAATGACCCTAGGACTTACCGTTTTCGAGATATAAGCGATTTTTAGTTTTTTGGCAACACTTTCTTGCGATATATACATGTAATAGTTTTATATTTTGAGTTAGCGGTACTTTCTGGTATATATACATGTAATGGTTTTATATAATGGTTTGGCGGTACTTGCTTGCGAAATATACATTGCCATAGGTTGGTAACACATCGTAGCGTGACGTAATATATACATATAATAATTTTAGATAGTTTGACATAATATATATACATATATATATATATATATATACATATAATAATTTAGGTTTATAGGTAGCGTTTAGAGTGGCAACACTGGCTAAGTGAGGTTAGATAGCCACTTACCTTTCTGGTGATGGTATATTATACGCTATTATGGTACATATATGATTATACACTGTAGTATTATATATGGTACATATAATTATATATGATACATATAATTATGTATGGTACATTAGCTCTGCTAAGTTGGTAACACTTTGGAGGGAAGAAAAGTGAGGTTAGGTTTGGCGCCAATTTTTTTTTTGGCGCGCAAATTTGGCGGGAAAATGTTCTTCTTACTCTTTCCGGATTAACGCGCTCTAACCACTATGCCATTTCCGGTTCTCATCTCTCGGGACTCCTACTGATGTCTTATGATCCAATGAGGAGAGATGGGCTTTTGAAATTGAAGCCGGTGTTTGGAGCCCCTCTTAAAGCCAAAAGATAAGTTATAGAATCATTTTGTTCCTCGTAGTTTATTAGCTGGGAGTAATTAATAATCATATGTCCAACATGTTTTTGACCCTAACCAAGTACCTGTTTGGACTTCGTTCTGGTTTCAACGTTTTGGTAATGTACGCCCTCCATGAAGCAGACTGCAAACGTGAGTCTGAGTGTCGGCTGATTGCATTCCGAGGGTGTGTGACAACTGTTGAACGCTAGACACATCACCTCGCCCAGTCTTACAAAACAGCTGAGACCACGCTACTGGTACAAATCAGTTGCCCCACACCGTAACGCCAGTCAGTCTACTCATAACCACTCCTTCAAGCTTACAAACGGCGCGCTCTTAGCCATAACGCCGAGTACGGAACGCATTGTTTGCGTGAGGCCAACTTGTCAAGGCGGACGGCCGGATTGATCCGTGGCATTTGCGACTGCAGCTGAGTCCGCCAGTCCTCCGCTGTATTTGGACTGTCCTCGAGGACAAGGTCACCGGCTCCCGGTCCTGGCGGGAAATACGCGTCTCGTAAAACTGATTACGTGGATTCATCAGGCGTTGGCTTTCATTGGCGGATCTAATCGCGTCTTTTACGGTTTATGTCAGACAGCGAACATTCATTTCGGATGCAGTCTGGTATGGGATGTAGGTCGGATTCCACTAATAAGCAAGGTGTTCACGTAACATTTCGCGTTTCTAACTGCTTCTCCCAAGTTCAATGTTTACTTCCAAAATCCGAAGCTTCTCCACGAATTATTCAAAATTCTTGATTCATTTTGAATATAAAAAAAATACCTAGCGAAATCAAAGAGCGTACATTTGACATCACAAATTATTATCGTTCAATAATCAAACGCCGAAATATTCAGTTTGCGACTCTGGTTTCGGGTTAACATTCTGCTCACTGAAATCGCTAAATATTTTTTCTGTTCTTAACATTTAGCCTTAAATAAACAATTTCGGATAACCCGTTGAGGAGAAACGGGATTTGTAATAAGCTTTTAGCCTTATGGGAGAATCAGGCGACTGAAAACTCCTCTTAATAGTAGCCTGCTGGACATGAAACGGTGGGTCATCGGCATGGTTAATATCCAAGACAGGAGGGCTGATTAATGTTTAATTCATCATTCAATAATCAATATTCGTCCCTAGCCTTCACGAGTAGTGTGGGCGCTTACCAAGTGTTGGCCAATACAGCTGATCCAAGGCCTCGATACGTATTGTTTGCATCACTTAATCCCACTTTAGTTTACTCCTGTCTATAATTTTTTAATGCTAAAAACAAAATGTTCTGTTTTTTTGTTCATTGGTTGAACATATTTAATCCAACTATTTCGTTGAATTCTGCACTAGAATAGTGGTTGTTTGTACCATGGTTGCTGTAAGTTTCTATAGTCAATTCTCGTACATATGTATTGACCAATTCATTATGTACCGTAGTAACCAATTTAAGCTTCTTTGGCTGCTAACAACAACACCTTTTTACCCAGAAAATAAAGTAGATTTTCTGATGAACTGCTGTTTAAATTGGTAATTTGTAATAGATTAAAATGTGTATTAAACTAAATTTCTGATTTCTAATAACAATTGTAAACTACTAGTGCTAAAAACATTGACCTTAAATTTAAACGTTAACGGCAGGTGTTTAAAATATATAAATAATAATGTTTCTATTAACTAAAACGGAAAAATAAATTTTAATTTTAAGTTTTATAAACTAACGTAAAATAACAGGTAAATAAAAAGAATAAACATTATTGGTGGTTTTATGTTTACACTCCGTCTGAAAATTCTGGAATCTATTAATTTTTAACTATAAATTATTATTTATTATCAACAAAACCGGACATTTGCCGTCCGATTGGACGATCCAACCGGGCACCGGACATATACGAGTAAAACCGAACTGTCCGGACGTAAACCGGACGGTTGGCAACACTAGGTGGGCTAGGTGACGGATTCCGGAATTACGGTAGTTATCCTTACGTGGGTTCAAATCCCAGCCTTGGCCTGTAAATTGAATCAGTAATGTTCAACTCACACTGGGTCGGCTCATCCCTCGCTTTGCTGGATACGTTCCACGCACACTCTATGTGAACGGGCAAAGTAAGGCAAAAGGACCCTGATAACATCTTAAAAAAAAACTTGACACTTCGGACCATCAGTTGGCGAATCTCCTCTTAAGCGCCCGTTTATTGTAGATTTGCCCAGTGTCAGTGTCTGATTGGCCGCTGATTGGTCTGATTGTACCTCGCACCTCTTCCAACAAAGCGGGTTGGTTCCAGACAGCACCGGAAGTGCTCTGTACCAGCTGGGGAGAATCGATTGTTCGCAGACTTCCGTTTGCTCAACCCTCCCCCTCGGCGTTTGATTCTGCTCTTGCTAATTTGCTGTTTTATTTAGCATATGGAACTTTGATTTGCGAAGTCCTAGATATCGTATTAAGATTGTTGTGGAGAATTAAATGTGTGTGCCCTTTATAACATTTTGATAGCTCGATTTGCATGACTGTCACTATGACAGGCGAATCTCGTTCCTTGAGAATGCTTTGGTATCACATTAATTGAAATCATTTTGTTAATTTGGTAGCCAAGCGAATATGAGATTTTTTTTATATTAGCTAGGAAAATAATTTTTATTTTAGTGCTTTGAATGGTATAATAATGAAGAAAGAAAGTACAACATTGATCTTCTGACGAAGAAGTTAACTCTACATAAGTAAAATAGATGAGATAGTAAAATCGAATGAACATCTTACAAATGAACTCGTTATGATTTTGTGAAGTGATTTTATGTTATGAATCATCCGTAGTTGTCAGTCGTTATGTTATGAATCATCCGTAGTTGTCAGTCGTTATGTTATGATTCTCTTACATTGTAATTATACTATGTTTGGCTAAATTATCGGGTTTGGGGAATGATTCATCTTAGTTTACATCCTCGTTTAATTCGCTTTTTAATTAGTGGTTTTTGATTGCTTGACTTTCAGGGGTTCCCACGAGTTATAATTCAAATCTTAAGATCTCATATACCCAATTAAAACTGTATCACCATTTATATGTGCATACCTTCACTTCGGTATGCTAAGTAACCCCTAATTGGAAGATTAATTTTGTAACCGATCTATACGGTTTACAGTCGCGTTCACGCATCCTCACAAAAATACGTGTGATTGTTTAAATAGTCGAAACGGGACAACTTTGTACGTTTGAGATTCGACAGCGTGATATAAATTTAATTACTTTAGAATTATTCTTACTGTCCGGTGTGCCAGTTTTAGTAAGCAGTTGAGATATCGTACTACCCTTTAGGTAAGAATAATGTATCTATAGTTATAGGCGTTTTCTTTCCTCAACGCATTACGATTGACTTCCGTCTGACTTATGATACCTGAGAGCAATGTCACTTCGATCCTTGTATAATCGTTACAATTTATGATAAGTTATTGAGGTCTGTGAACTGAAAATTGTCTAAATTATACTTTTCCTAGTGCTTACCTTTTCTGCTACACAACCGAAGGGCTTCAGAGGCGGCATAAATTATGACAGTAGTTTTTGTAGAAAATGAAATGTCACCGCAAAATATAGTTTCTAGATATAGTAGGTTATAGTATAGTAGGGTATAGTAGGTATTTTCTACAGTTTCTTAGCCGCTCGTTTGAGGCGCCTACTTTTCCTAATGCACTTTTCTTCCTACCTAGTGACAGTATATTATCAATAGTATCTGATTGGAAGAGCAATGTCACCGCAAACCCGGTATAGTTGCCTCAGTTTCTTAGCCACTCGTTTGAGGCGCCTACTTTTCCTAATGCACTTTTCCTCCTACCTAGTGACAGTATATCAGCAATAGTATCTGATTGGAAGAGCAATGTCACCGCAAACCCGGTATAGTTGCCTCAGTTTCTTAGCCGCTCGTTTGAAGCGCCTACTTTTCGTAATGCACTTTTCCTCCTACCTAGTGACAGTATATCAGCAATAGTATCTGATTGGAAGAGCAATGTCACCGCAAACCCGGGATAGTTGCCTCAGTTTCTTAGCCGCTCGTTTGAGGCGCCTACTTTTCCTAATGCACTTTTCCTCCTACCTAGTGACTATATCAGCAATAGTATCTGATTGGAAGAGCAATGTCACCGCAAACCCGGTATAGTTGCCTCAGTTTCTTAGTCGCTCGTTTGAGGCGCCTACTTTTCCTAATGCACTTTTCCTCCTACCTAGTGACAGTATATCAGCAATAGTATCTGATTGGAAGAGCAATGTCACCGCAAACCCGGTATAGTTGCCTCAGTTTCTTAGCTGCTCGTTTGAGGCGCCTACTTTTCCTAATGCACACTTTTCCTCCTACCGATCGACAGTATATCGGCAATAGTTTCTAACGGTGGGAACTTTCACCGCTCTCAGGGGTGATGGTCTAGCTGGTTGCTGGGCGATAGTGTTACGTGGGAAACTGAGGTGACGAAACCCACGGTGTCTTCTGTTGTTACCTACACTGCTTTCTTCGCCTCCCACCGCGCCACCACCTCGGTTGCGGTTTACTGGGTAATGCAGCTTATTAGTTGACAGTGAAAGTAGACGGTGGTTGCCATTTCATCGTCAAGACACTTGGGTGTTCGGGGAAATTTAAATTGTTACTGATTGCGCCCGTAAAGAATATTAATATTTGTAAATGCCTTCTTTTCATTAAGTATTGTAATGTAATTCGACTGGCCTACATCCAGGAGGCGTTAATTCGATTTCTTGCAAGATTATTACTAAACAATATTTTGTTAGACAAAGTAGTACAATGTGATTGTAGTTTTTTACTTGTTATTTGAGAGTAAATTGTAGGGTTTTTATTTCTACTTTTTAACCTCTGATTTTATTCGTAGTTTAGTCTATTTTATTTGCCAATCTAAATCTAGAGAAATCACATCTTTTGATTCCATGTTTAAAATCGAGTATAAAAATTTTTAAATAAAGCTTATTCATGAAATTATTTGCCTTTCTTTGTTTTTTGTCTGTTATTTAGTTGTAAAACTAACATGTACTTCTTTGTGTAGATATTTAAACTAACTTATTTTTCATAGACCAATAATTAGTTCAAACGAATTCTCAGAATGTTTGTTACTTCCGGGTCTACAACAGGTCTTTTATGGCGCTCGGTCGAGGCTATAATCTTATAAAATACGGCTGGACGGTAAAATGTGTAAGTTATAGCCATAGAACTGTATTAAATAGTTAATAACCTATCTATTTCGTTCAGAGATGGTTATATTCCACGGAATGGTTTTATTTCAGTCGGCTTCGCATTATTAAGACAACAAATGTACCTAACTAATCTCTTTAGTAAGATACGACTGCAAATTTCTTGTTAACCCTAAGATGAAAACCCTGTTGTAATTCCCTAAAACTATCCAAATCGCGTTGAATGTTGTGGATTTATCCCATAATGACTTCCCTGGAGGGTTATAAGCCAACAAGTCGAGTTCATGGAGTAGCCGATCGGCATCTTCACCAGTTCCCCACTTGGCGTGTACGTTTACCTAGTCCGACGTACAGATAAGCCAGATCATTCGCTTCGCAAGGGTAGACGCAGGAGACAGTCAGTCACGCCTTCGATATCTTACTTGTCCTCGCATTCCTCAGTAAGGCGCGGTTCTGAGCTTTGTTATACTACTTTAGTACTAAACATTCGATGGATTATTGATCGTTGCCGCTGATTACCTGTGGGATTGGTAATATAACTAACTCATTCGTCGCTGTCACTCACTATGCAATAAGGGACAGGTTTCTCGTAGCGCAACCCATGTAAATTATCCTCTCGGTCAACTCATTTCTTGGGTGGCCATTACAGCAGATGAAAAATTTCCGTGTGCAAGGCTATAGTTGGACTTAACAGTAATGAAGGTTTGACCATTTTCGGGAGGGAAATCTGTATTACTATTTCTGTGAGAAGAAATTTTAAATTTAAATTGTGAACTCTTTGTAAATTACAGGATGATGGGAGATGCCTCAAATAAAATGTATTGGCCCAAATGACTTGGGGGAAATAGTAGTATTGTGGTATTGTTTAATTGCACATCGACAAGAAATAAGGAGAAATTGTCCCCACAAAATTATGGGGACCACGATACTGCTTTGATTACATCTCTACCATGTGATGTAAGCGTCTGTTTTGTTTACGCAGTAATATGCGACCTTGATGACGAAAGCTCAGTGCTATATCCCCTACAAGCCAGTAAGTACCTTGGAGGAACTACTATATAGTACAGATGTACATGTCTAGCCTAGTTTGCGCATGCGCAATAATGACTTCCACCTTTCATCTCGCGTTTTATGTAGTACAGCCGTCCATTCTACGTAAAGTAATCTGTAGTTATTGAAACATCAGATTTAAAGAAACCGAGAAGCGATAGAAAAATTCCAAACAAACCTCAGTACAGTACAATATATCACTAATCCATCGCTAAATGAGTTGAGAAATTAGTTGCACGTTTTCTTATTCTAAGGAGATTCAATACGAAATGCAAACTTAGACAAGTTTAAGAACTCTACTACATTATGAAAGTGTAAGCTTGCCTACTGTCACGGCTGGTAGCGGAGTTGTAGAGTGATGTTTGGCGACGAACAGGTGTTTAACATCTGAGTCTTGTTGGCGAAGAACGAACAATGTGCTGCAGTGTAGTGCGATATCTCGTGGTGTCGGTGATAGCTACTGAATAACCACTAGTGGTGTCTTACCACGTCACGTGAGAGTCTTGTTGGCGAAGAACGAACAATGTGCTGCAGTGTAGTGCGATATCTCGTGGTGTCGGTGATAGCTACTGAATAACCACTAGTGGTGTCTTACCACGTCACGTGACACGTGGCCCGATGTTACTATATGGGAAGCAACGCCAGAACTGTGGTCTACGATTGGTTCCGGCGACTCGGCAAGTCGGTGAGTTTGGACGGTTTCCCAGCGCTGTCGTGAGTCGTGAGTAAGTTACGGAGTCGGGCAATCACTGCGTGGAATTTGGGTTGGGACTGGATTCAAACGTCACTTTATGCGTTATTATCGTATGTTTATGGGTTTTCAAATCAATGTGAATTCTCCTTTGATGGTTAGTTATACCAGCATATATGTTGCTATAATTCATAGTTTTCTCAGTCAACATTGTACAAAAACGTCCCAATGGTAAATTGTATTTTATATTTAACTTCCATATCAACTGAAGCCCATATCAACTGAAGAGGGAGCTCAGTACGGCACGACATATTTTATTAAATTACTAGAGTACCCCCGTGCAGCGCAAAGCGCCGCTTGCTTGCTTTGCTCATAATAAGGAGGACTTCGTATTGAATTTATTAGCTTTTAATAAATCTGAAGATTATGAAAGATTCGTGAAGGGAGATTGGGATACAAATATTTTTTAGTTTGGCTAAATTATCAGCAGATATTTAAAAGTATGCCATAGTAACCTTCAAAACAAATAATAATCAGCTGATAATAATTATCAGGCGGTTTAAATATAATTTTATAAAAACACTTATGTTAATTTCTGTAATTTGAATACACTATACAAAATAAAAATTGTAATGATAGTACAGTATTTCTAATGTTTTAGAATTTAATAAAAAGAGAAAAACAGATATTAATTTTTGTTCAATGTATGATGACACATATAGAGGTAATTACAAATAAAATAAGACATATATAATCTAAATCAGTCCATTAGTATGGTCAGGCTCGCTGTCATAAACTTTTGGACCGTGTGTACTTAGATCATTGTAATAAGTATATATCTAAGACACACTCAAAGAAGTTACTCATAATTGCCTCAAAATGAATCTACACATATTTCTGAAAGAAATGAGCCATGTGGGAGTAAAATCGGTTGGGTAAATCGGCCAGAATTACGGTTTTTGTTCTCTTTCTAAATAATTGGCAAAAACAATAAAATAAGCATAACGAAAAGCCAAGTGAACTAAATCTTTTTTCAATGTCTGACGATACATCTAGAGGTAGTTACAAAAAAAATGAGACATATATCAAGTAAATCGGTCCAGTAGAACGGTCAGGGTCGCTGTCTTTAGTTTTGACAAGTTTTTTAATAAATAGGATTGTTAAACTCTACATTGTATTTCGTGAGCGACGGGTGTCTTCTCTAATACTAAGTTTTGTATTTGTAAACACTCCTTTATTAATTAATTTTACATATTACAGTTTATTCAAACTAACCTATAAACATATTATTGAAATTGAATACTAAAAACCCACGCATATGACCCTTCGTAGATTGGAAAATTCATACCGTAATCAACCGAACATCGACTTTTCATTGCTGAAAATACGTGCGGAGCCTATCTCATCGAGGCAAACCTTCATTACATTAACTGTCTCATTGTTTGTGTGGACCCATCGCAGTGGAGAGTGTAGTGTAGTGTAGTGGCAGAGTGTAGAGTGTAGGCTACGCCGGTAATTGGCGAGTTAGCGTCGGTAGCGGCGAAACCGTTACCTCTGGTCATCTGCATTCCTGGGTCCCGGCTCAGTATAAATAGCGAGGCGTGGCTGCGAGGAACCGACACCACACTACCGCACCTGTCGGGGTATACCACAGGGAAGAGTCCTCACGCTGTTTTATTCCAGCGATTCGCCGCTTATTGGTCAATTAACGGTGACTGATGCGACGAGGGGTTCGTAAAACGCGATTCTATCTTTAAGTACAATTAAGTCTCGGACTTAAATTTTGTTTATACTGACCTCCCAGTTGCCACCGGTAGGAAGGGAACCGGTGGTTAATATGGACATGTTGACTCCGGTCGAATTTTAAATTCTGTTTGGTTACAATTTCGGTTTTTTTCCTTTAGCTCGACCACAATCCAATAGTAAATGCACTGGCATTAAAATAATATAACCAATTATTTCTTAATTAAAGTAGAGATATTTAGTTATCTAGAATAAGACTTACAAGTTTTTAAGAAGTTTCGGAAGCTTTTGGGGACGCCCAGAATGCAGCGATGATGGCGGGAAGTAATAAAAGTACTTCCTGGTTCTATATTGTTGAATTTTTCATCAGGGGTTTTGCATTTCTATTTGGCATTTAACTAGGAATCAGCCTCCAGTTGAACTTACATATAACTCAGGACGCAGTAAACAATCAAGTGGGACAACAATCGAGTACGTACACTACGCACTAGACAGAGAGTGACCGCACGACCAGACAAATGTAAAGTTGGTAGTCTTATCGCGACCAGACAAATGATTTCTATTGGTAAAAGGCTGTACTTAAAAATACAGTTACTTAGACCAGCCTAACCACTGCAGAGCGCTGTAACTGGGGTGTGGTCGAGATAAAGGAAAAGTACCCGATTTTCGATTAATTGATAAATAGTGTAGTTTATCATGATGTAAGAACCACAACAGTTTATCAACAAAACTACAGTTACCTCACTGAAAAGGAATTTGTTATGTCAGAACTATCTGAATATAAAGGTACATCCATCGTATGTATAGAAAGTATCGATATTTTATCACAACATCGATGGTAAGAGCTCGAGTTTTACGATAAGAACTTTAAAATAAGAATAGAATTACAATGAAGTTTGTACCGATTCAAGTAAAACACAATCTGCGCTGATTCCAACTGACATTTTTCTCTATGAATCGCTTTAGAGGGGGCTCCAGTCCTCTGTGTCTGCCTGCTTCTCCCATAAGAGTAATGTTAACTTTCAAAGCCCCCTACTCAACGGATTATCCGAAATCGATGATTTTTGATTCACTTTAAAGGGCGTAAAATTAAATAGTGATGTTCAGTGAGCAGGATTTCGATACCACAAGTAGTTTGCCCAAAAAAATCATATTTTGTAATCTGTTTGGGAAATCAGTATTTGCGGTATCGAAATGTTGCTCACTGAAATCGATAGGTATTGTTTTGAAAATGAGCCAAACATCAACGATATCAGATAATATAGGCTATTGATGAGGGACGAGCTTTGAAAGTTAACGTTTTGGCCTTTTGGGGGAAGCAGGTAGATCTCCGAAAAGTTTCGTGACTGAAGCGTCCTCTTAATTTACGTTTGACTTGTAATAAATCATAATTATTCGGGACCGTGCTTATTCAGTTCTGTAACAAATTATCTATTTTATATGTTGTGTATACAGTGCACGTGACCTTAGGGGCGGCTGGGTCACACTAGGCTGGTTACCAGCGCTAGTTACTAGCAGCTAGGAAAATAAAATAAACAAATATATAGAAATATTGCGAGCTTCTAGCTGTTATACAAGCTTTTGTCAATATTTACTTTACGTCTGGAATAAAAAAGTACAATCACTGGAGTTAATTTGAACAAACTGATATTTAACTACAGTAAAAGTGCAAAAAACCGGATAAACTTGCATTTGTACCAAGGAGGTCTATTTGTAATATGCCTACTGGAGACAACACTACTCGACAAAATTGCATGCCGCCGCCATTTTGTGGTGAGGAAAATTAACTATTACGTTATATGGCTTGTAAAGGGGGTTTTCCTAGCTGCCGAATTCCGCAGCGACTGTACGTCGCAGCGGGCTGCGGGACAGGCGACTGCTCCCAGAGCAGTCAATCCCGTATCCCGCAGCGATTTAGACAGCCATGAGTGACTTATTTTTTTGTACTTAGTGTTGGTTAACTTGAGTAACGTGTACACTCTGTATTGTGGTTTGAGTGTTGGTTTAATTGTGTCTGTGTCTTTATGGCGCCCAAGCAACTTATTCACGTCCGAGGACGAACAATCAATTAAACTAATTGCAGGACATAAGTTTTTGTGCTCCAGATTCAAGAATGTCTTTAAAAGAGAGATACTATGTAATGAAATAGGGGAAATTTTAAATGAAAATGTTATTTAGAGAAATATAAATTGTTGTAAATATACAGGGATAACAATTTGTGTCACCTTTCATATTTTTAATATGTCGAAATTTACGATCAGTAACAGAATCTTTGTCCTCGTCCAAGTCTTCGATGAGTGAAAACAACAAAACAGCACAAATTTTTAAAATTTTCGGCATGGCGACTATGGCCTTCAAAAGACCCTATAGACTACTGGATCACGGTCGCACTCCGCAGTTTAGGAAAACGCTCTTGCCGAAAAACGCAGGTGCACTAAACATCCTGCGGGATAAAAAAAATACGCAATTGACATCGGCAGCGTTATTCGGCAGCTAGGAAATCCCGCCTTAAGGCTCAAATTGGTATTAAATTCCGCTTATCCCTTTTTCAGGAAGTAGATGTGTTGCCTTTTGGGTTATGTACAACTATCTGCCGCCTAGCTCCAGACAACAAATCATGGTTCCAAGCCTAAATAAATTTTAACATGCAAACTTCAATAATAACATAACATTTTCTACCAAACAAACATTTTTTTAAATGTTAATTGAGTATTTGACATAGCACTTTCCTGTAAAAAAATTGTATTCATGCCGAATATTAATCGCCTTATCAATCGTATTCTAATATCATACAACGGTCATTAAATAAATTCAAATTTACACATTTAGAAGTAATTTTTAAGAGTGAAGGTGAAAAATCATATTTGTTGGCTTATCCAGAAAATTGGAAATGTCAGAATGTATTAAAACAGCTGATAATTATTAATTTGCCACTGCTAGCAACCAGCTTAGTGTGACCACTCAAACCTCTCTGTTTTGCTAGAGCTAGCAACAGTTCATGTGGTCAGACTAGCTGTTTTCCTGCTTTTTACTAGCAGCTAACAACTAGCAGCTGGTAACCAGCGTAGTGTCCCGGCTTTTAGTATGGCAATAATGTGCAATACAATAATACAATGCAAAACTATCTTCCGCTCGCCTGTAGCTGTAGGTGTAGAAATTAACATCTGCTCGCGTGAAGGTTTACACGTAGCATTGGCATTTCTGCTCAGCTGTGTCAAGTCCAGTCGCAAGCCGCGCCTGCGATGTGTAACTCCATTGCATAAACGCAACATTCCTGATGATAACATCTACCACACTCGCCCCTCAGCCGTCTTGTAAATACTCTACTGATGTTTCAATTTCACTTCTTGTATGGATTGCCATTAGTATGGATTTCTGTTTTCTATCGTACAGTTATTTGTTCTAAACAGAAAATTATTGCTGCTTTTTCTTCCAGTTTGTACAAAAAATGTTACTGTAGTAAAAAAAGAGTTGATAACTTTCATTAAGCGTCAAGGTGTAGGCTTAATCAGTATAAGTAACCCGGTTATATGAAGTTGATAACTTTCATTAAGCGTCAAGGTGTAGGCTTAATCAATATAAGTAACCCGGTTATATGAAGTTGATAACTTTCATTAAGCGTCAAGGTGTAGGCTTAATCAATATAAGTAACCCGGTTATATGAAGTTGATAACTTTCATTAAGCGTCAAGGTGTAGGCTTAATCAATATAAGTAACCCGGTTATATGAAGTTGATAACTTTCATTAAGCGTCAAGGTGTAGGCTTAATCAATATAAGTAACCCGGTTATATGAAGTTGATAACTTTCATTAAGCGTCAAGGTGTAGGCTTAATCAATATAAGTAACCCGGTTATATGAAGTTGATAACTTTCATTAAGCGTCAAGGTGTAGGCTTAATCAATATAAGTAACCCGGTTATATGAATCTATCATTTGACGTTTTTTCATAAAAACCATTTCGACGAATATAGATTCTTGTTTCATATTTGATCGATCGACACTTCTTTGTATATGTACGTGGCACTGCCATAATTTTTTATCTTAAATGTAGGGGGTGGTTTTAGGGTAACTGGGCAAAATAAACTACGTCTCACAACACTAAAACATATATTTACATTCATAGTGTACTTACAAACAATACGGTAATAAAGTATACAAAAAATTAGTACAAGGCGATCGATTTAAACCAGTCATATCGGTCATCATCATCAGGCCCAATCAGTGTTTTAGACACTATGGTGGAATGATTTTAAAGTGAATTATTTTCTGAAAATCTGGTTAATAAGGGGCTCCAGATCATAGCTTCTCTCATTAAACAAAATTAATCAGTGTTAACTTTCAAATCCTGTCCCTCCTCTTTCGAAATTGTTGATTGAAGGCTTATATAGAGCAAACAATGCCTAGCTATTTCATCAAAGAGAATTTTTATATTACTATCAAAAATAATAATCGTTCAGTAAAAATAAAAAATATTCAATATTTACAGTTTTTTGTATGGTCTATTAGTAATATAAAACTTCTGCTCATTGATATCGCCTGGGTTTTCCTCTTTAAAATTACCATAAATTAGCGATACATCGAATAATTCGTTGAGGAGGAACGGGCTTTATCGAAAGTTAACATTTACCTTACGGGAGAAGCAGGAAGAAACGCAAATTGTTTCACGTCTGGAGCCCCCTGTAAGGATTCCAACTACAACCACTTGTCCGTCGCGGAGGCGCCCAGTGGGCTGTTGCTAGGATATCGATGGTCGTTGGTGATATTGTGATGGAGGTGTAGGTGGCGGGCCGCCAAAAGTCACGTGGGTAACGGACACTCACCACCCCTCCCCTCCCCTCTACCACCTTTGTTCAACTGTCCAACATTTTCACTGGCCTGTTTCCTATTACAGGAGAATAATGATAGACTGACTTTTTACCCCGCACTATTGTATTTCGCTAGCCTTTATTGATTTTGCCTATGTTTAGGATTAACCCATTTTTTATATTTTGGTGGTACAAGAATCATATATTATTATAGTTTAAAAAATTAATTCGGCCACACAACAATGTGAAACCTGCGGTTCGAAGATATAAAGGAACTAAAGGTAGTTAAATAAAAAATACCATTTAGGGCAGTACAAATGAAGTTAATCGCGCATTTAAATCTTTTTACTGTATCGACTTGTTATCAAGAATTGCCTATTTCATTCATTTTTCTTTATCTTTTGAAAATCTAATACTTAACCTTAAGCACGACCCTTCATATCGTCACGAATCTTTATCGATCATAGTTATACGTTGTTTTTAACACTACCTGTTTTATGCTGAACTTATTGGCGTTCAATATCCAATATCGATATCACTTTTCTTGACCGTATTCGTCATAACGCCGTCCACCCTCGGTAAAGGTTTTGACACGACCTCAACACAAGGAGGTTTATTGTATAACTGGAGGTAACAGTGCTTCACTATTTTTATCGAGAAAGCGAGCCGGTAATTTTGTCAAGTCGGTACACTGGTGAGGCAAATTTATCGTTCTTGAACTATCCTAATTGGTTGTTTTATTCCTATAAGTGAATCTACTCATCCAAATCACTGAAATAAAAGTAATAAAAGTTGGAACCAATTTATTTTTTAGCTTGATTGAAGCATCTGCTCTTGTCGTGAAATATAATAAATTATGAGCTTATAAACAAATACATGTTTATTAATGTTCAAATACTGAGTAGGTATTCGTTTGAGTCACTTTGTCGACTCTTTCGATTTCAGCGAGTAGTTCGTTGCCTCACCAAAATTTGTCAAAGAACGGCTCGCAATTTTATTCATCAGTATTGACTCCAGTATTACCAATAGAACTCCTTGCCTCAACAATACTTCGAGACTTTTCCAGTTTTAACACACGCCGTTTGCAAATTTCGCGACGCCGGTGCTCATGCGCCGCGAGTGGAGAGCAGAGGCCGGGTCGGCCCGCGGTCCTACATTCCTCCCCCCCCCCCAGCCAGCTGTGCGGGATCATCGAGAACACTTAATTAAGAAATCTCTTCCAGGCCAGGTCCCGTCAGCTATCCTGGTATCCTTGCAGCGGGTGACATCGACGGTCGTGGTGACAGGTGGCGTGGGTTATACTAAGTTATTTTCGATTGTGCGATAACATGTTTTAGTGCGTTTTTACCCTCACATTTTTTTCTATTCATCAAAGCGAATGACTTGCATTACAGTTGCTCAGTATTGGTCGTAGTTAGGGCAAATTTTAACAGAGCCGTTTCATTTCAAGAAAACTTTGAAAATCTATTTTTTATTAAGATAGGGCTCCAGTCGCCCAACAATCCACTTTCCTATCTGCTTCTCCCATAAGGTCAGTCCCATGAGGACCTCAACGAATTATCGGATATGATATCGGGTTGACTGGGGTAATTGTGAACGGTTTTTACAACTTTAAATCATTTTAAGTTTTGCATGGCCTCTTTGGCCGCCTTGATCGTTTGCTAACACAAAATTATACATTTTACCTTAAATTTCCAGTTGAAAAATTTGGTAAGTATAATGTCTTTAAGGTGATAACACTATTCACAATTACCCTACTCATTCACAATTACCCCAGGTCCTTAGGGGGTGATTGTGAACAAGTATATTTTTTATAGTAAAGATATAAAGTCCAAATTTTGAGCAGTTACATAATAAATCATATTATTTTGGTTCATAGTATTATTAGCAATTCCTTTGGAAAGTGAACTATTAGCATGACCCGCACGGTGAAACTCGGGACCACCATAGAAGTTCCTAACGTGACCCCCTGAACACGTTTCGTTCAAAATTGTATATATATATATATAGACACACACACACATATATTTATATATATATATATGTGACCGCTAGAGTACACACACACACACATATATATATATATGTGTGTGTGTGTGTGTGTGTGTGTGTGTGTGTGTGTTTGTGTGTGTGTGTGTGTTTGTGTGTGTTGTGTGTGTGTGTGTGTGTGTGTGTGTGCACTCTAGCGGTCACATTTTTTGAACGATAGAGACCTAATTATTGTAGATCTTAAAGATTTAATGTCTTAACTGAATAATATGTTCTTACACCTACTTTTCATAAACTGACACAGTACCATTAAATTCTTCTACCATGTTTTCTTTCATTATTTCTCTGGTGAGCGATTTCATGTCATCTTTACATTTGGTGTTCTCCTTTGGCCCTGTTCTTCGGTTTGTGAGTGAAGATGATTTTCCTTTTCAGATTGGTTGTTTAGTCTCATTTAGATTCTTTAGACATTTCTTTTCATCCTCAACCGAATTCACCGGTGGTCTTGGGCTTCTGCTGGCGGCAAGGGTTTGTAACTAGACAGCTAGAGGCGCTCGCCTCCACCGGCATTAATGTACAGTTCAGCGACAGCCATTATTGTTTCTTTACAGTTACCGGTTGGTTAAATTATCTCTTATGTACCAAAGTACTGTAGTAGTGTTTGGTGTTCATGTTTACGTGCTTAATCGATGTATTATTGTCAAGCATACTTGTTACTGGCCCTCCCCCCCAAAGATATTATCTATATTCGCCACAGATATGCTGTTGTACTGATGTGTGTTTTGTGGTGATATGCTGTACTAACGTGTGATATGTTGTGTGTCACAGGTCCAGAGGCTGGCCCAGTATGAGCAGTATTTCCAGTCGTTGCTGCGAGAGACCGCCCCCGAACACCCAGACCATGACAATGTCCAGCATGCCAACGCTAGAGCCAAACAGGTTAGCTAAACCTCATAACTACCAGCAATTTTTAAGTATTTTACTAACAAATTCACTGCAGGCAACGCAAACATAATTTTGATTCTTATATTTTACGATTTATACAAAACCTAACGCAATTTTAATCTTAATCTCCATTGAGAGTTAAACAAATAAGTAACTTACAGTTGCAAAGAAACAGTTATATTTAAAAAGTAAACAAAAATGCTCAGCATATGATTAGTATGCAAGTACAGATATTGTTGAACTTCACGTCCGAAAAGTGCTAGAGTGGGGGAAGCCGCCCCTTGTCACTGTCTCCTTGTCTTTCCCACAACATTAATAAACAAAACTGTCAAAATAATTCGGTTAGTAAATGTCCTGTAGGTAAAGATTAAGACATATTTGTAATCCAGTTGTTTATTGGTTGTTGACAGGCAGTGAAGCGAGGCCTGGAGGAGAGTGACCTAGAGAGGATACAGGATCTGTTCCCCAACGATTGCCTCCGACTGTACGACAAGGATGTGGTAACCATGGTCAGTATCACGATACGACACTTGAAATAAGCGTATACTCGAAAATGGTATAAGATGAAGACAAAATCTGTATTGTGGAAGGGGTTAGGAAAGTACAGTTTTTGCTTATTTCATCACAACAAATTTATAAAGAAATTTGAAAAGTTACTTCACATGAAAAGTTCCCTTAAGGTTCAGATTTGGAAAGCTCATTTATTCAATTCTATCCACATCCTTAAGGTTCAGTTTTGAAAAGTACATTTATTCAACTATAGTTGTTGCCTTAAGGTGTCTTGGAAAAGACTTCCATTAAATTCTAGTAACTTTTTTAAGGTCTATTCATTCAACTCTAGACATTGCAGACTTGGAAAGTGCATTCATTCAACTGTAGTTGCCGCATTACGCTTCAGTCTTGAGACAAACATTTATTCAACTCTAGTTGCTGCCTTAAGGTTCGGTCTTGAATAGTCATTCACTCAATACTAGCTGATGTACATACATACACATAATTTTATTCAAAAAAATACGTACAATTTGTAGGAGTACATATTTTTCTTATAATAAGTAAAAATATATTTAAAGATATTCTTAATTTATAATAATTATTTTATAATTTTGTTAGACCTACTATCTTATTTTACCTTTCCCCACATGGGCTTAAGCCTGTGCGTGGGCATGAGTCGGCAAAACCACTTTATTTATACTTTTTTCTTCATTTAATAGATATTATTTGAACAATTGCTATGAAGGCATTTATTTAAAACATTGACACAATATATTTATCGAAAACAAAGAATGTTTGTTTCTAAGTTTGTACTGTAACTAAGATTCAGATATTTAGATTTCCAATGTTGTTGCATGTCTTGAGCTCTCTAATACTCAAGTAAGTAAACAATTTTATAACCAACTTTTCGAGTCGTCTACAAGGTTTTGCTGCTAAATAGGAGATATCTGTAAGGAAACATTTGACTAAGAATATTAGGAACTGTCCCATATCGATCCCTCTATTAATAAATTATAAGCAGCTTATTTAGATCAAAAATAATAGGTAACTGGAGTGATGAAACGTTGCTGAAAACTGGAAAAAGTAAAATGGTTTTTAATAGGCTAAAAAATGAAATAAAAAATGAAATGACTGATGAGAAAGTACTTTACTTGGGTCTTCCCTATGGTTTTGTTTAAAATCACTTTGGTGTTTGTCTGTATGTTTACTCACCTCAGTCTACACTCATTTACCAACTTTGAGTTCTCTCTTTGCCATCATGGCTCACTGAAGGAATTTTTATTGGACATGTTACAATATTTTACTGTATAATAGCCATTTTATATGTTTGATGATTACATGTTCTATGATTTAATTGAAAATATATTAATCTGGATGAAACCTTATTTTGAGGGCAGCTGGGGCCTTTTTCTCTAAATTAAATCTGTTTGAAAATTCCGGCACAAATAATTTTAGGCTGAGTCCTATCAACTACATGAAGTATTTAAATTAGTTTAACACTATCGCTGCGTTTGACATGTTTAAAAATGAAAATCTCATATTTTTCAATGTTGAGCAATGTTCCGATTTTGGGACACCCGCAGCAAACGCGTTAAAATTGTTGTAAGCAGAGGCGGATCCAGCTTTGGATTCAAGAGGGTTAAAGGGGGCTCCAGTCCTCTGCGTCTACCTGCTTCTCCCGTAAGACCAATGTTAACTTTCATAGGCCGTCCCTCCTCAACCGGTTGTCCAAAATTGATTATTTATGGTTTGTTTCAAAGATAAAAAATATATCTAGCGATTTTAGTAGGCAGAATTTAGTTATCATAAATATTTCGCGCATAACAAAATTGTAAATAGGCCTGTTGAATATTTTGGAATTTTATTTATCAATTATTATCTGCGATATCGAAATTCTGCTTACTGAAATCGCTAGGTATATTTTTGCTCTTTAAAATGAGCCATAAATCAACGATATCGAATAATCCGTTGAGGAGGAACGGGCTTTGAAAGTTAACATTGGCCTTATGGACGAAGCAGGTAGAAACGCGAAAAGTTTCATGACTGGAGCACCCTCTTAATGTACTAAATCCCCTTATACATTTAGGCAATGGTTATCATGAAAATCAAGAACCGATGAATACATTTCAGATCCAGTTCCATCTGTCTAGCTTGCATTACGAGGGCCGAAAGTGGTGTGTAATACCGGTGTATATGTCGTCCAAACATAAAATATTGTCAATAAACGATGTCTGGTCCCCAAGAGATCAGCCATAAACAGCGACAGGTCCGCATAATACCAGCCGTAAACCACGAAGGATTCTCATAATATTGGCTGCAGCTGACAAGCGGACAATAAATGTGTTGTTACGTCTAATAAGTGAGAACATTTCAATAGTACTTTTTTTATTTGCCCAGTTTGTCCCGCCCCCCTGGATCCGCCACTGATTGAAGAGACCCAGTTAAAAAACTGCATGGTAATTTAAACAGTGGCAGTTAAGACGTAATAATCGTGGTATTATCGAGCCTGTGGATGTTGCAAACCATGTTAGTAGTGGTAAGACATACATCTTAACTCTGAACAGGTCATGAGCGCTGTCCCTCGCAGCCATGACATCACCTGCTCTATGCGGCCTTGATTGCCTTGTCCCCTCGACATTAGTTATGTTGGCGAGCCTTCCTTGGCCAAATTCCAACCATTATATTACGTCTTGTCTTTTATTTTTAACGATGTCGTCTCCCCGCCAAGGTATCAGAGATCTCATACGCTGGCTGAATATATCGCCATAATATTTTAGGATTAGTCTCGCTCTTGTTTATTTTTCTATGAGATTGCAGTGGTTTGCCAATGCGAGTTTTAGTTTTATTAGATTGGTTATTTTAATAAATCACTTGTCAGAATGAGATATATCTGTTATGGCGTTTTCTCAGTGTATCATCTTTTAACTTTTAGAAGTGAATTAATTTGTTTTCATCCACTTTCAATATGGTACAGAGTTTGAGGAACTTTTGGAATCCAAATTTGTTTATAGTCAAGTTAATATACTATTAGTTTCAAACAATTAAAACCAAATTTTCACTATTCATACACTGTCTAAATACACGGTCTCATTCACTGTATAAATTTATTTAAGATAAACTGGAAAAACTAAAAAATACCATAAAAATAGTGTTTCCAACACAATTTTAATAAAGCAAGTATTGTACTAATTCAGTAAATTCATCATTCTCTTTTCTTAGCATTTAATCAAGCAGCTTAAAATAAGAACGCTCATAGTATTCCTTCAAAAAATAAACAAGGTATACAGTATTATTTAAAATAATTTAAGGCATTTTCCATCACTGATCAGTAAAACAAAGTTACATGACGTTTTGGGATCTGGAACCTGATCCTGTCTTCAGGTAAACAAAAGTAAAAATACCTAGAATGTAACAAAATTAGTGGCAAAATCCAAGCAAAGCTGAAAAAAATCACAGAAAAGCTATAAAAAACCCGTAAAAGCAGTCAGCCAAAATTAAAACAAAGTCAAAACAGTCAAACACAAAAATGAATCTCACAAATGAGAAACGTAGAGTCTTGCTTGAGCACCAACCCTGATAACTTGGCAGTGGTGCTCAGGCGAGACTGAGCGTTTCTCATCTGTGCTCTTGATTTTTGTGTTTGACTGTTTGACTTCTAGTTATATTTTTGTTGACTGTTTTTCCAGATCTATCGAACAAGTTTTTCTCAGTTTTGCCTGGATTGTGCCACTAATTTTGATCTAGGTACTTTTTTCACTCAAAGACGGGATCAGATTCCGAATTCCGAAACGATGTGGAACTTTGTATCACTAATCAGAGATATAAAATTGTCTGCAATCATTTCTTAAATAATGTAAACCAACCATCCCCAACAATGAATTTTAAACAAACCCAATATATAGTTATGCCACAATTTCATTCGATATATTTAAAATCGTTTAAAACTTATGAAACCTTTGATTCATTTAACAAAACAAATTTGTTTAAACATCCGCCCTAGTAGCCCTTTTACTGCCGACCATTTTTTTTATGATGTCACCAAAAATGCCAGACCACTATTAAGATTTACTTGCCAAGACTGCCAGGTTCAATTAGACCAAATTTCACGCTCACATTAAGAAATTTGTAACATTTTTATTTTCCATCAGAAATTTATAAGTTAGGTCTTCTTTTATTTGTATTGAGTTGTTTATTTCAAATAAAATATATATTTTGGTCTATGTAATAGTTTTTTAGTTAAAATATATATATACATGTATACAAATAAAAAAATACATATATATTTTTTAGTTTGGACTATAAAAATTACCTATAAAACTTATACCTCAACCAATTTTATTTATACATGTTGTAAAACAGGCATTAGTAAACACATACCCAAATTTTCATGCCATTACCTTGATAAATGCAGGAATTCTGATGTTTTTTTCAAAATGTATTCATATTTTCAAAATTGAACATAGTTGCATATACAATTGACAATTTTTTTTTACAAAAACATGTAGATTTGGCTTCTAAATTGAAAAATGTTGTAAGGAACATAAAATAACACGAAAAACATACTAAAATAATTAAACTAACAACGACAAAAATATTTAGAATATTTGAGAAAATTTCATAAAAGACCCTTTCAACACCTGTGCTCACCAAAACAGGTAGGGTGAACACTTATTTACGATGGTATTTTCACTTACTGGCGATCTACTCCGCTTGTCCATTTTCGTAATGACATCAAAACTTTACTCACTAAACCACGGATAAATCCACAAACATAACCAACAAACCAACACCAGTAAACATAAACAACAACAATTATTGAAAGACAGACAGCAGACAACACTCACTACACAGAGCAACTGTCGACGATGCACAGGCGATAGGGGGAATCAATGAGTATAACTTTATAGGTTATACAAGTCATAGAGTATAAATTGTACTTTTCTATGTTCTTCATAGTCTTGACAACGAGTATCTCAAGTTTCGTGGCATTTGGTAAACATTTAAGGCCAATAAGTTAGAAATATTAGACGTGCTTTATTGCGCACGTCGGCGATTCTCGCACAATTAGTGACGTGCGCATATGCACACGTCGGCGTTTTTCGCACGATTCTCGACGTGCGCAAATGCGCACGTCGGCAGTAAAAGGTTTAAAGTTACAATGTTATTCTTATGTACATAATGATCTGAGGTTTAATGGATCAGATAATTACTGAAACAGATGTAGTTGCAGCAGGAATTTTAATAAGCTGTGCGAAGCACGGGTATCAGCTAGTGTATGATGTTACTCTGCTTTTTCACCTGTCCTCTGCAATCACTAAACCTCACTTGTTGTTCCAGAAGATGAAGGGTTTGATGCGCAAGAGGTCGAGCACTGCGGCCCGGTTGCAGCGGGCGTTGTCGGCCAAGTCTCTGCGGCCCGAGTCGCCCCCCCCGCCCCCTCGGCCCCTTGCCCCCGCTGAGAAGCGGACCTTCATCATGGAGGCCCCCGTCCAGTTTGTGGCGGTATGTACAACTATGACCCTCTAACTGCTCCTATTTTTCTCCGTACTGCTGAGGTTTTTTTCACTATCTTGCATGAGTTTTTTTTTAATCTATAAAAAATATAAACAATGATTCTCCTATATTAACCTACCTACCTACCCATTTATTTTGGTCACCAACACAATGGAATTTAAAACAACTGTAACTTAAGACATAATGATGAATACATCTAATGAATACACAAGACACGCTTACACAAAACAACTCGAAAAAATTCTTATTTAAAAAAAATATTTTGTTATATTGGTCATAGTTGTTACAAAATATACCCATATTTTACAATTTGAAGATAGCCAAAATGAGCTAAATGATTCACAGATTGCAAAAATATAAGCTTTGTTAGGGATCAAATTATTATTTTCACAAAAAACGGCATGAACCAAGTCTGCGACACTCAAAATGGTGCCAACAATGGGAAGACGCAAAATGTTGTTTTCGGTTACAAAAATCACAAAAAATCCGAAAGACTGCTTCTGATACATTATTTGATCACAAATTCCATGCACAATCATATGATTCAAGTGATGTATCGCACTGTGAAGAAAAGGGTCGCAATCGCGACTTTAGCAGTATATGTGTAGCATAATTGGATTGGTGGCCAAAGCCCCAAAACAAATAACAACAAAACAAATAAGAGATCCGCAGTGTTACTCGGTTTCTGAATGCGCCAAATGTTCGGCCTATTGAAATTTGTAGACAAATTACCCAAAAAGAGGTCTTCCTCATTTTTACATTAGAACAATATTAATATGGCAAATATTACTTTTTTCAATATAGTGCTTTCGTTTTGTTTTATTACGTCAGTGTCATTTTTAATATTTTGAAAGGGAATGATCAAAAAAGCATCTTGACCCTGTATGTGGGATTATTTAAATTGTATAACTGTTCAGTTTTTTTTTTCCTCTGATATCTTATGATTACAAATGTTAAGGGTATACCCCTTTAGTATAACATTACAGCTGGCAGTGGCCATTACTTCCAATTTCTTGTTTTCATTTCATTTGGTCAGGCTGTTAATTTCTGAATGCAGGGGAAAGCTAGCCACGGGGAGGGGAAGGGAATTTGTTGGAGGGTCAGTAACATAACGGGGAAAAGGAGAGATGTAGAAAAGGTAATGGCCTTAAAATATTAATACAATAAACTTAACCTAACTGCTGTAGTTTTATGTGTTGTTATATACTAATAAAAATAGAGCCAAAGATGATGAAGTACGGAGGATACTCTCCACTTCATCATAAGTGGTTCTAACTGTAGCGGTGCTTGTCCCACACTCTACAACGCCTCTCGTCACCTTGCAGGGGGTCCAGAGCCAGGAGCGACACCTGTTCCTGTTCAACGACCTCCTCCTAGTGGCCAAGGCTCGGGCCGGGGGCAACTTCAAGCTCAAGGAGAAGGTGCGAGTGTCCGAGCTGTGGATGAGCCGCAGCTCGCTGGACGAGGTCACGGAGCTCAGCAAGTCGGCTGACACGAGCTTCGTCCTGGGCTGGCCCACCACCAACGTTGTGGCTACGTTCACGTAAGTCTGCTGTACTATGTATAGGATTTTTGTCGGTGTTCTCTGAAAATTGTACCTATACACCAGCCGTTTTGGTGACATCCAATAAATTAATTCCCGACCCAAAAGAATTACAAATTTTCTCTGAGGCATTAACTCGTAGATAGGGGAGACATGCTAATAGGGTCTTCCAGGATATGGATGTCCTCCCCATTATTTCTTTAATATTTAAAGGAAGCTGCTTAGATAACACTAATCAAGTTTAGGTGTATATATTATGGCTAGCTGAGGGCCGCTTGGGGTCGCTTCAGTTATTATTATAACTCAATGACCCCTTCAGGTACTTTTTATACAGTATACTATTTTGATTCATTCACTCTAGATTTTGTCTTTATTCAATGGTCCTATCATTTTTGTTCATACTCTACCATTTGAAAGTTACATTGACACAGGGGTGCCCAGAAGGGGGGAGAGATGGCGCTCAGAGCGCCATCAAACCAAATTTTGGGGGGGGATTTTTGAAACTATAAGTAAATATAAAAATTTGTGAATCACAGTTTAAAATTCATGTTTGTACGGGAGGATGACAAAATAATTAATATTATTGGCAAAGTATTGTAGTAGTAGTACACGTAAAATAACCTTTCTTTTGAGAGATGGCAAGTGTTCCTGTACTATAATATCAAGGTCCATACATACTTCGTAAAGGTTTGCTCAGTCGATGTATTTAAGGTTTTCTAGTTAACCGGAAGAGACCTCATAAAAACAGCTGTAAGGTCACGTGATAACCAATCCAGTCTGCAGTGTTGCTGGAAACATAGGGTGGCCATACATGTTTTGGCCTAGAACGGGACAAGTATCCGGGGGGTCCCCAGTGAAGTCCGAAAACCTTTAGCCTTACTCCATGGAAATTGGTTTGTAAAATCAAAACTAAGATCTTCATATTTATTACTCACACGGTTAAAAAATAGGCCTAAATCGTAAAACTTTGTGTTCCTTAGTACCTACTTAAACTAACAAACAATGGCTTGGCTGGAGAACAGAAATCTGTCAGATTAAATATTTATGTGGGAGTAATAAATTTTTTTCGTGCACTTTTTAAAACTGTACTACAGTTTTTTCAAGCTTTTATAAATTGCGATGAAACTATCGATAAATTATTATATTTGTTAGTACAAATATTTATTTTTTTAAATTTTTGCACGAAACCGGGACATTGCAGGGAATTTTCTGAAACCGAAGGGACGCCCTCAAAATCGGTCTAAACCGGGACTGTCCCGGCGAAACCGGGACGAATGGCCACCCTATGGAAACACAATATTTATCGTACGAGTACCATATTTTCCTCATCATTGTAATTAAAATAAACATTGTTTAACTAATTACATAATTTTATCACGTGTTATTTTATGAAACTAATTATTGTTTAATTTATTTGTATTATTATATTAATGGATTATGAGTTTAAACTTTCTTTCTGCATGTCCAGTGACAATTTCAAAACAGCTGTACCATTATTATCCCCTGTAAGGTTGGCAACATTTATACTACGTTGTTGATTTATGCATCAGCTGGACACCCTCGTAAGACATCTTTCCTGCGAACATTACTCTTATGCAAATTATCATACCTGGGCTGAAAGTTCTACGAACCTTGTTATAATAATTCTAGACATTTATGCTTCTGATTATATGACTGGATTGGGTTGAAAAATTAACCTAAAAAATCACTTAAAACTGTTTTATCTTTATGTTCGCAACCTAACCACACTTCCTGATCTCTAAATCAAAAAGGTATATATCTATAGTGGTCTCATCAGGGGTAAAAAAAACTGTGCCCATCTGCTGACCGCCATTTTGACCCTCTACACCCTCCGGTCTCCATGGCAACAATATGTTTAACAAATCAATTCCTCTCTTCACAAGTTAGATTGGTCTTTATTTCTCTTTGACCAGATTATTTGTTTTCAAAAATATCCTCCAGTGAAGCTTCATTTTTTTAACACGAGACGAGAGCTTTATATTTATTTATTTAATCTCATTGCTCTAAATAAGTGGACTTTTATTTAAAAACAAGGGTACAGTTCCGCAGACGTACCTACGATTATCGAATGAAAATATCGATCGATTATAAATATCGATATAATATCAAACGAAACTATCGATCGATTATAAATATTGATCGGGATTCGGTTGAAATACGATATTTTTAATCGATTGTATACTAATTAAATGAGAACAGATTAAACGTAAATAACCAAATATATTAAACAAATTAACAAGTGATAAAACATGAAACGAATTTAAAATAACAACACATACTGTACTAACAAAAAATATGTACCCAACAAAACACAACAGATTAACCTTATTTACAAACCAGGGTACAATTTTTGTACTGCTTTTAAGAAGTATTCAAATGGATCTTCATTAGAAAATGAGACTTCCCTACTATATAGGTAGAGTTCATTTTAGTTCACTTTCCAAGGAAAGGAAATAACATAAACAAATAAAGTAAACAAATTATATTTCAAAACAGATGATTTAATACGGTATAAATAATATTGTTGGAAGTAGCAATAATAACCATTAATTCGATCGATAATAAAAACCGGATTCTAATCAATATTTATTATCGATCGATATTTTCATTCGATAATATATCGTAGGTACGTCTGCGGAACTGTACCCAAAAACAATAATTTTGTTGTGAACTAAACGGATTGATATAAATGTAATCGCTTATGTTATGTTTTTGCCTTATTAAAAAACTAGGCCTACTGAATGCAGGTTCCAAGCACTTTGTTTATTCATAACCATACAGAAAATTAAAGGTTTTATTTCTAGCTAATATAGAAGATGGGGAGTCGTATTTTCAACTAAATGATTTGCGTTTTATAGGATTTATATTTTTTGCATTTTTGCCCATACTAATACACCTATAAGTGTGCTGATAACCTGCTCATTTCGAAATAATGTATTTTAAATAGTTACAATATTCATGACAGTTAAAGTGGGTACTTATGCATTATATCGACCACCACTATTCAGAGAATATTTTAGTGGGAGAAACCAAACAAACTACCGGTATATATGGATACAAAGTAGAGATGTTTTATTATTTATCATACAACTTACAAGCATTTATGATGACTCATAACATTTTTGACACTCCTATATGACAACAATATCTATGTAATCTCTTTCCCTTAACCCTCCAACTGGTAAAGATCGCGATCGCGATCCAATTACGCAACGCGTATACTGGTAAGGTCGCGATCGCGACCCATTTACATGGGTTTAGTAAAATGCATTTATCTCTGTTATTTTTCAGTAAATATACGTGTATTTTATATAGTATTAAAGAGGAAAGAATACGCTATCTTGTCATCATAGTTCCAGTAATTTGCGTCGTGAAAATGCGATGTTGGCAAACCTGGTTTTCGGGGGTTTGTTTTTGTTTACGTTGAGTGTGTAGTCTGCTCTGTTTTGTGGTTACTGTCTAATTGTAATGTTTTGAAATACTTTTGTTTAGAAAATGTCTTAGTTTTGTGTATAACTTATAAAATATTTATAGATAGGCTAGTAGTTACATAGTTTTTATAGACTAAACACTTGATAGATCTCTTATGCAGTTCCAACAAATACTGAAGTGGTTTACCATATATGTTCCACACTATGTGGCATTTCTGCGGAAAAGTGTGTTGTGTTTTTCCACGGATTTTTCCCTGTAAATAATTTATTTCCAATAACAACCCAAAGTTTTATATATCATTGAAAAATAAATAAAATTGTGCACATTTTGGCTATCTCAGAATGTGGTTAGAAGATATATTTTATGATGGTACCATACTGTAAAAAGAAGAAGAAGAAAAAAAAAGATCTATTGCAACTATATCCTTGGACTTCCTCTGGATATTTTCTGTAAGTATGTAATAAATAATGTTATTTTCTAATAGAATATTTTATTCTGAACAATTTGATATATAACATGTATTTGCTGTGTAAAAATTTAAAGTTTGTATGAGCTTTTTCCTAAAAACTTACGCGACGGTCAAAATTACCTTACCATTATGGAAAATTTTAATGAGCGGTTGGAGGGTTAAAACAGCGTGCTGCGTCTGTTAGGTTAGGTTAGTTTATAATGTATTTTGTGATTAATAATACCTTAACACGGCCGCAGCACGCTGAATAAGTAGATTCTCTACTTAAAACAACATTTCTTTAACAATTTTATGTAGCTATATGCCAAGTGAGGTGGAGGGGGGTCAGGAGGGGTTTCGCGGCGCGACTTATGTAAAATTCTATCGACAAAAGAGTACTCTACACAATTACAGTAACCTGACCCATCATAACCACCGCAGTGCGCCATTACAGGTGGTGGTCGTTATAGTGCATAAGTACCATTAAATGTTTATTTAGGTATGTGAGCATGGCGAAAACACGTAGCGGATTCAGTAGTACAAACTAAATAACTTATAAAATTACTGGCCTACAAAATATTAAAAAAGGAAAATAAACTACAACAAATTAAGTACATATAAACATTTAACTGTGGAAATTTTCCGTATTGACTGTTTTAAAAGTAGATTCATGGAAAACGGCTTAGTTAAAAAGCCTAGGATTTTCTGCATCAGCCTCTAGTGAGTTCCTTATCACTGTAAGTGAATTCATTTGTTAATCTAGTAGCTCCGGCCTAACTATATTCCTTTCACTTAAACTGTCTACTTCCACCAAGAAATATGTTCTTTTTGTGGTATTAACCCTAGCAGTGGCCAAAGGACGGCTCCCATACTTTGGCTGTGTCGCCTTAAAGTGGCAGAGGACGGGAGCCGTCCTTCACGGACCAAAAATTTTGTAACGTAAAAAAACCACTAATAATCAACTCAAAAGTGAACAATAAATATATAATTTGAAATACAATAGTCTGAACTTTCATTTTATTACATAAACGAACCCTGTAGCAGCTATTTAACAATATCACGACGATTAGAAATCGAATGAATTTTTGGCGCGACGAGATTCCTGCAGCCGATGCTAGGAAAATGTCAAAACAATACTTTTTTAAATTACCCAGCATGGGTAATTTTTGTCGCGGGAAGTTGCGATTGGTACCAATGCACTCCTAAATAATTGTTTTTCATTTTGGTATTGATTTTTAGATCGAAATATTGATTGGACAGATAATATGATTTTATGAAAACAGGTGTTTTTTGTTTCTCTGTGGAATGGCCAAAGGACGGCTCCTGTCCTTCATGAACAATCTGATTTATATCCAATATATGTTATAGTTACTAGTCAAATAATATGTTATTTTGAAGAGGAAAAAATGTAGAAGAATTTAGTTTTGTCATTGGCAGCACTGCTCCTAGCATAAGGTGTAAAAGCTGCGATATATTTCGTGATATTGTTTCGTGACTTTCGCATTATAGGCTATCTTGGGTCTTTACTTTGAACGCCCGTTAGGTAATGTATTTCCGTGAAGTATCAGTAAATTAAGTATTATTTCGGAGTTGTAGTGTTATTGAAGTGTTTGTGTGTATATATCAGTACTCTTTATACATTATATTATGCATAAATATTACTGAGGTGTGAGAAATTTGTGTAAACCTCTACATAGGCCTATTGACCGCAACTACGATCGTACGTTATCTCGTATATAACATGCCACTACCCTATGTATATGTACATATATATAGATATAACATGACATTATTTATGTTTATACAAATTACAGAGCTCTCAATAAAAAAAAACTACTTTTTACTAATTTACCAAGTGCGCGAATATTTTTATATTGCTACATAACAAATATAAAAAAAAAATAATTTACCCAAGGTATTATACATTTTTATGTAGGTAATTGAATATACTACTACATGTCTATATTGGTTTGGGGGGGGGGTAAATAGTTGGTGAAAAAGTTATATACTAAATACTATGCAATTTATTTTTTCCAAGTATGCAAAAATATCAAAACATTCTTTTATGTACAAATATTTATGATTAAAATTTTTTACCATGAACTTTATTACTTTTTTGGATTCCGTACTTCATTAGCTTTACAAATATGTACATATCATTATTAGTATATACATATATTACATTACTTATTGGCAACACAAACTAACACTGTACAGTTTACACTTTTTGCGTTTATTAGTGAATTTCCTATAGAAAGTGAACTATTAGCATGACCCGCACGGTGAAACTTAAGCCCGGGACCACCAAGTTCCTAACGTGACCCCCTGAACACGTTTTGGGGGGTCGTTCAAAATTAGATATAAATATATATATATATATATATATATATATATATATATATATATATATATATATATATAGTTTGTTTATGAGCAATTTTTTCATAAATTTTTGAAATGACAGGTAAAAGAGAGATGAGGCGATAGTTTGACATGGTTTCACTGTCATTTTTTATGAATGGGTACTACTTTTGAAATATTTAGCTGCTTTGGAAAGTTCCCTGATATAAATGACGAGTTAATTAGCCTAAATGACATATATATATATATACATATATATAATGTGTGTGTGTGCGTGTGTGTGTGTGTGTGGGTGTGGGTGTGTGTGGGTGTGTGCGTGCGTGTGTGTGTGTGTGTGTGTACGCACTCTAGCGGTCGCATTTGTTGTCCGATTTACTTCAAATTTGGTAGGGACGTTCCTTTCTATAATCAGTTGGACAAGTTTGTTGGGCAAAACAATCAGAAAACTCTAAACCCATTTTTTGGGGATTATTCTTTCAAATTTCGAGTTTTTGGGCCCTAAAAGGTCATATAAAAGCCCTGGACGTGCAATTAATGCATGTATTAAGATTGAAATTAGTGAAGCGAAAGTTTTAAGCCCTCTCTCGTCATTTAGCATAAATGATTACCAAGTTTTTAAAGAAAATGTATGTCGGCTAAACACACGACGTACTGCGTTGTCTTATGGGGTTTTTACATTAGAAAAGCATGTTATTCATTTGTTGGTGTATTTGTTTCATCCCCAGCAACCTCGCACCTAATTTTAAGCCTGACTGGACCTTTTCCTAACCTTTTAATGCACAAAATTGTATTCCTAACATTGTAGGTAAAATAAACCAGAAGAATCAGAACAGCCAAAAAATCCATGTTATCAGATTTCAATAAAATTGGCATAAATGTATGTTTTTACACTGGGTTTGAGTTTTAAAAGTTTTGTATGTGGAAATTCACTTCCCTCACGTCAGCGTGCTGCGTGCGAACTCGTTATTACATTATGCCCCTAACACTTATAAAAAAATTCTTTCCCCAACATGTTATATATTTTTATGTAGGGAATTGAATTGCCTACAAAATGTATATAATGAATTTTTTTATAAAAAATCTGTAGACAAAATTTTACCGAGGCTGCTTTTTAAATTAAAAAAAATCATCTTTTACTTTTTTCACTTTACCGAAAAATTTACCTTCCTAGAACATTGTTATTTTGCTGTCTTCACATTCTACTGTTCTTTCTGATCAAAATGAATATAAGGTTGAATAGGTTTACATGTACGTTTGAATTTATAGGAATTTTCAAAAAAAGTCTGCAAATGTCTTCACGCCTTTCTAGATGTGAAGAAGGTTACATTCAAATTCAATAATCTTTAGTTATCAAATATACATAGTATACAATTGAATAGTGTAAATGCAATTTTTGTAACTCAGGCTAAGAATCTTTAAAATTTTGTGAACAACTAATAAGTACTTGAAATAAAATTAATAAACATTAGTATTTTAAGTTATTTTACAGAGAAAAGACATAAATTCAAACTCCAAAATTCAGAGTAGATGGAAAGTACTTTTTTAAACTTATTTGTGTTTGTAATATTTTTAATAGTGTTAGGTATATTTTTTAGAAATTTAATTTCCATATACGTGGGCTCTTTCTTATAGAATTTTTTAGTTATGGCGTGATTTATTCATATATTTTTTGTTTCTTGTATTGTAAGAGTGGGATTTTTCATTTAAATCAAAGATTGTTTCATCATGTTTTACCGTGAGAACTGTATCAAAAATGTATTGGCTATATCCTGTTAAAATGTGCAGATTTTTAAAGTGCTCCTTTGCAGATTCATCATATTTTAATTTCATTATATTGATTGCTCTTTTTTGTTGTTTAGAATACTATCCATGTCAATTTTTGACGTTGCACCATAAAGACATAGGCCAAAAAAATATGAGAATGAACATTTGCAAAATAAATGTTTCTTAATGATTTTCCATTGCAAATGAAAGACATTCTATAGAGTGAATAAATTCCAGAGCTTACGTTTGATAAAACCTTATCAATGTGAAAGTCCCATCTCAGGTGTTGGTCTAGAGTTAATCCTAAGAATTGTGTGTTGGTCCTATAATCAATTTCTTTCAAATTACATATAATTTTTGGTTCAGTAAACTGTTTATTCTGATGTGTTTTAAATATGATAACGTTAGTTTTTTGAATATTTAATGCCAAGTTATGTTGTACCAGAAAATCTCCTAGACTTTCCAATTGAATAAAGCTCAACATCTCTACCTGCTCTTTACAGCTTGCAGATACTTTTAGATTTGCATCATCTGCATGGAGGCATAGATTATATTGTGGCATATAAGTTACCGAATTTGAAATGTCATTAATATAGCATAGGAAAAGGAGAGGGCCCATAATTGATCCCTGAGGGACACCAAGTTTAATGATGTGAAATTCTGAACAAACTTTTGAGACACGGTTGTCTTTTGGTATGTGAGTAATTTCAACAAATTAGAGTCGTTTGTCCAAATATGATTCAAACCACTTAATTGCAGTTTTTGATAAGCTTAATGACTTTAATTTTTTAATTAAAAGAGAATGATTCACACTATCGAATGCCTTAGATAAATCCATGAAAATTCCTGCGGTATATTCACCTTTATCTACTGAATCAATGACAGATTCAATAAAAGAAATAGCAGCTGTTATTACGGACCTCCCGGGCCTAAAACCATGTTGAAAATTATTTAGCTTATCAGTATTTTCTAGATACTCAATCAATTGTTTGTTTATGAGCAATTTTTTCATAAATTTTTGAAATGACAGGTAAAAGAGAGATGAGGCGATAGTATGACATGGTTTCACTGTCATTTTTTATGAATGGGTACTACTTTTGAAATATTTAGCTGCTTTGGAAAGTTCCCTGATATAAATGACGAGTTAATTAGCCTAAATGACATAAGACTGTGCTAAGTTGATGTTTTGCACTTTTAATAACTTTGATTGGGATTTCATCGTGTCCAGAGGAATTTTTATTGTGTAGTGAACATATAACCTTCTCCACCTCCTCTATATTAACTGAATTAAATATAAACATTGTTCTCACATTTAAACTTTTTTCTTGACTTTTGTCAGAAGAATCTATGTTGTTTAAGCTACTAATGCCACAAGTATCCAAACAGTTATCCTTAATGACATTGATAAAATAATCATTGAACTTATTTGATATAATTCTAGGATCAGTAATAATATTATTGGATAATTGAACGAAGTGAAAGTATCCTTATACACAACTTTACTGCTTAGACTGGTAAGAGAATCAACTCAACTGGCTTGTCTGTGACCACAATAACTCGAGAATGCCTCCACAGTTAAACTTAAAATTTTCCAGAAAAACTTAACAGGTCAAAATCTTGGTCTAGTTCGTTATTCAGATAATTTCGTTCAGTATTAATCAAATTATCTTAAAACCAAATTTATTTTTTTCTCCATAAGAATAACATTGGAAGTCATTTTAGTGGTACTTGAATCTTTAAAATTTAGCCGACGTCTATGTTTCAACAACAGAGTAACAATAGTTAGTTTACTAGAGTATACTTTGTTATACTGGATAACAACAGTTTTTTTACCAACAAAAAACATACAAGGGAGATAAATCAAAGTATATTTTTTATTTGTGAGCATATTTATTATTTTATAAATTATTAAGTGTACGTTTAAAAAAAATATCCATACAGTTAATATTCCCTTAGTACGCCTACTCTGTGTAATATTGTCAGTCGTCGGAGGCGACGATTTTAACAGTGGCAGACGACAGACGACGTGTGTGCCCCGTGTGGCAGAACGAAAAACTAAAAATAACTTTTTCATGAATGTAGATACTAAGATATTAACTTAACTTATAAAATAGTTTGAATAATTACATTTTCTTAGACAATTGGTAATATTGTTATTGTCATGTGAAAAAAGTATACAAAGCCTCAATTTGTCTAGAAAGCGTTGATGAAGTTAGTCACAGTAAGCGAACAACCTTAAAATTTATTTTGTAGGACAATTATTTGCTAGGTTATATTTTCACTAAATTAATAATAAAAATTGTCTACATTACCTAAAATACATTACCAGTAATGTAGTAGGTAACCACAATAAAAGCTATAGATTATTCTAACCAAACAGTCTTTTTCGGAAGGTTATCTTGAATGATTTGACCTAGCTTAGGGTTGGATTACAGTAAGAGTAAGCCAACATTAACCTGGCAATACAACTATTGTAAAGTACTTTAAACACATTACCAGGAATGTTGTAGTGAACCAAAATAAAAGTTTTAAACTATTCTAACCAAACTAAGCCTTTTATACAGGTTATCTGAAATGATTTGACAAATCCTAGGTTTTGATTATACTGAGCTGTTTTCATCATAAACTTGGACCTATGGTTATAAAATGTAGGTCTATACACTTAGGCTACTTGCCATTTTAGAAGTTTCATGTACGGTCTTGGACCAACCCATGTTTATAGAATTTAATTTCATGGCTATTGAAACAATATATTGAAATATCATTTTGTAAAATACTTTAAACATTACCAGGAATGTTGTAGCGAACCAAAACAAAAGCTTTAAACTATTCTAACCAAACTAAGCCTTTTATCCAGGTTATCTGAAATTATTTGACATATCCTAGGTTTGGATTATACGGAGCTGTTTTCATCATAAACTTGGACCTATGGCCGTAGGCCTGTACACTTAGGCTAATTGCCATTTTAGAAGTTTCATGTACGGTTTGGACCAACCCATGTTGTTGGAGATATAAAACTTTACTTATTCTCCATATAAATAACATGGGGCCGAATATGCAGGTTTGCTGCTGTGGGAACAATCAACAAATAACTTTTTTGTGCAAATATCAATACACTACAATTAGTTGAAGCCACATACCAAGTTTCATCAATATACATTCATAAATAATTGAGATATCAAATTTTATTTATTCTCGTTAAGGATAACATTGGACAACGTACTGTGTTTAGCACTTTGAATATCTTTGCAACGGTTGGACGTAGAATTATTGTTAAAAATAAATGTGAAGTTTTTAGTAAAATTATTTGAGGAAAATCTAAAAACCATTTTCCCATAAGATTATCATGGGACATTTTATGAATGAGTTTTTTGAATTTTATCCACAACCACTTAACCTAGGTTAAAGACAAAAACCTAAATTATTTTTTTTTTCAAGTTCAATAAAATAGCTATATAACCAAAATTGAGTATTTTTAAAATTTTAGAATAAAAAATTCAAAAAACTGATTTTTGGAAAATTGTAAAACCCCATTACTATAGTCTGTTTGTTCTGGTTTTTGAACTTAAAGTCATAAACATTACTCTCCACATTTCTGCTGAATTTCATCAAAATTGTGTGTTTCTTTCAAAAATTATTGAGGTAACGGACACACACACACACACACATATATAAATTTGAATGATTAGTGTGTTTGGCATCTGGGACCTCAAAACAAAAAGTCATCATGGTCTCGGGCTTTAGTCTTACCATGCCAAAAAAGTAATGCCAAAAAGTAATAGCTTCTTCCCTATAGGGGAAAGTCGCTAAAACTGAAGTAACTAATTCGGAATAGGAGCTGCTTTATAATGTGGATTAAGAGCAACATATAAAATAATGGATATTGACAAAAGTTAATGTAATTCGTTTTTGAGGATTTTAGTGGAAACCACATCAGAGAATGACTTATTAGCCTGAAAAAAGAGAAGTGCAGTTGGTAGGCATTGTTCCTCCAACCCCTCGGAATAGATTCTGACTCGATATCTCGGTTTTGTGTCTACACGACTGAATGCGACCTGGCCCCACTGGGGGGCAATAGATATATCTGCAGGGCTGCGACAGCACGACGTTGCCGAATATCATTAGCGGCTCAGTCGTATAGACGTAGTCTGCACCGAGCCTCAGCCTCTAATCCCTCCGTGTCTACCTGTGAGACTGTCTTGAAGGAAACTTTATCCATGCCATAACTGAGTTTCTAGAAAATAATTTAAACCCATTTAAAATCACATCATATAATTGTTGAATACATCTAAAATTACTCTTTAAAGTGTAAAATAATCATTATGTCGTTACTGATTTTGCAAAATGGCACATCTCATTTTGATTAACTTTTCAGGGAAGCCTTAAAAAAAATATTGGTTCTATTTATGATGAAAACACAACGCTCTATTTACTTTGTTTTTGGTAGATGTGTAGTTAAAAGAGTGTCTCTTGCATTTCCAATCGGTCATTTTTAACCTTTTGTGGAGAGATTAGCGGGAAAATCGGAGTTTCTTGACATACGCCCTATAGAGAAAACAATTTCCCAGGTGTTGCTGCCTTGCGTGAGTTACGCCCTCTGTTTTATGTTCAGAAATACAAGATGTAATTTATACAAAATTATAGGTATAAATACCAACAGGAGATAATTATGATTTATTAAAACTTAGCAATATAAAAAGCAACAAAACACTTCTTGTATTTAAATCAAAATATACCTAGCGGCTGGCAATCAGTCTAGTGTGACCTTTGCTTAATAAGAAAATAAAGGCTGCTTCATAAAATTTGACACTACTGCATACAAATAATAATCATTGGTTTTAAAAATTTCAAAGATACGATTAACAGTGTCAGTCTATATAAATGTTAAATATTTAAAAACTGTACTTTTATATTAAATGGTCATTCTATGTCCATTTCTAATATGGGCTAAATATTATCACCACTGGCTGTCAAACCCTCATCAAGGTTTACTCTAGCCAAGACGTGCCGACTACGACTGCCCGACGGAGCCTACTCCCCACCATCGTAGCTGCACCACTGTCGCGGAGTCTTAGCCCTGCAAACCCGGTAAACCGAGAGCCCTTGTCAGTTTTATTGCACCGTCATGTTGTCGCTTTACCCAATACCGGTATCTCAACAATGTATATAAACATGGCAGGTGAAACTATTGTGTGTGTTACATAAAGGAACAAGAATATAAATTCCGCCAGAGATACTTGCAGATAAAAATCCGGCCTACCCCTGCCGTGATGCAAGTTTGCAGGATTTCACTTTACAGTGGCTACATAAACCCTTTAACTAAAGTTAAAATATAATATTAACGAAGAAAGAATTATCTACCGATTTATCCAGGGGCAGATACAGACTATCATTTTAGGGAGGGGGGAGGGTCATAAAGGGGGAAAATATATTAATTGTCAAAATATAGTAACTGTTACGGTGAAAAATGGGTAAAATACATGAAGATCTGAGGGTTTGGGGGGAGGAGGTCATGACCCCCATGACCTCTCCTCAGCGCCTGGATTTATCTTTTTACATTTTTAATTTGTTCTATGAAACAAACAACAATGAGCTTTTTCAAACTACAACTTGAGACAGAATTATTATTTTGATATTTTAAGAACTAGAATCAGTGGGGCCATATCCACATAACGTAACACTTTTATTGTAATTTTAAATCCTCCCCTCCCCCATGTAATACACCATAATGCTTGACCATAACCCCCCACCCCAATGTGTTACGTAACTCAATCGTAGTTGACTTTAAAACAGCTTAAACCTATTAAACATTGCAATTGTTTTATTAGCAATTTGGAATATGGATTTAAATAAATCATTAAACTTTTAATGACAATCTTTTAATACATTTTTTTCAAAGCAAAATTGATACAAACAAACAAGACTGTTACTAATAATATCAACTAGTTCATGAACGTCATCACCTACTAATACAGTAACTTGACCTTGGTATTGGTCCTGATATTAATAAACACAAAAAAAATAATTATTCAATAACCTTGGTATTGGTATTTATTACAGTGTAACATTTAGATACTAATTTTTCGCTTGCCGCTGAGTACAAGGATGGGTTACTACCAGCTGCGCCGCGCGTCATAGTACTTCGGAAGGTACCCCACATTCCTGAAAAAGGGCTGCCAACTGCGCCGGGAAACGCCTGAGCCCCTTTAAACCGAGGATTGCGCCAGGAATCCTTGATTGGTCGGTACTATCTCCAGCAAATAACTCACAAAGTTAAATACACAGAAATAAAACAGTTATATGGTGACTTTTTTTAAACACTTAAATAAAAATCTAGACAAACGATCGTATGTTATGATTGCTTTAATAGTTTTTTCATGTGATCAAAATTATTATACTCTCCCTTACTATATAAAATTAACACTCACATTTAAACAGATTTAGGACATTTTAAAATTATTGTTTAAATCCGTGATGACATAATGACATCTAGTCATATATGTCTATCGTAGAAAATGCATTTTTACCGGATTTTGAATTATTAAAATTATTATAGATGAAGCAACGCAAAGATATAAGCGTGAACCCCAATGTATATTACATTTTACATTTAATAATTATTTAGAAATATTACAGACAATTTCAAAAACGATATCGGTGTGTATTGCTATTAATTAATATTGCCATATTCGTAATAGTTATCAAAAAATGGTCTAAACTCTACCAACTGTCCAAAACCAATAATTACTTTCTTTTACTATAAAACATTGATTATTACAGTCGTAATGTGTTATTTGATCGTATTTATTCAATATCAAGGATTAAATCCAACATTCGGGACTTCTTGCATTCGGGAATATTGCTTTAAAAAACATTCTCGCTAAATAATAATATGCATTTATCTAACCAAGAAGGTTTATCTGTATAATTTGTTATATTACTCTGCACAGTGACCGCGCGGCACAGCTGGTGAGGGTAATTAGGAATTTTCTGACCGCGCGGCGCAGATGGTATATCCCCACAAGGATAAATATTGAAGTGATTACCTGGTGCACTCTATTGAATGGAAAGGAAGTGAGACTCATTACGTGAAATAATCATCAACCCTAATTTCTTAGGCTAGGTAATGTTCCGCCTGAAATCATCTTCACTCAATTCTTCACTCAATAAACTTATCTATTTCCGGCTACCTAGTAATTACACAGACCGGAAACGAGTCGCATATTGGTCAGTTATCAGTTTCACTTTAAAAGGATGTGCTTTGGGATTGGCTAGTGATAAGCAACGGAGAGAAGATAATAACACAATTCAGTTTAGCTTATCAGAACTTACGCGGAACGTCCATTAATTAACTGGTTAAAGCTTCGCCGTAGTTCCCTAACAATACTGTGGAGTTTTCGGGGATCTGTATTATAATACAGGAGCTAGCAAATAACTACAAATAAACAAGTAAATTATTAAGGAGACAATTCTCAATTGTATAAACTCAGTCTAAATTGAAAATCTAATTTTAATGGACGGTCCATTTAAAAAAGGTCTGTAAGAGTCCTGGAAATTGTTTTTTTTTATTAATTAATTAAAAGTTGTTTACTTCACTGAGATCATAAAACCGTTTTACCGTATGCTCCTAGTTCCTTATCATAATTCATTAAACATGATGAAAATGAAAATTAAAATAATAACATTTGGCAAATGGAAAACAAAATATCTTTGGTTCTGGCTATTACTTGCTCGCTTTTTGCCATCAGAATTTGTTTTAATCATATAAACTTTGTCTTTTGTTTATTCTAGAAAATATCACCTTTCCAAAACAAAAACAGGAGTCATATTTATCCCTTGCCAAAACCCCCAGAGTAAAAATATTAATGATTGTTCAGAGCACACTGCTTTGTGTAGTGCAAAACAATACATTTGATCTGTTAATAAAACATATAAAACCCTGTACACTTTTAATTATAAATAATGTTTCAAGAATTATGAAGACGATAATGTCAAGACGCCCTGAGAACAGAATGATGTCCGACTATGTCAGTAAGAAAACGAAAATATGAAATCCTCGTGTTTTCTCGGACACCGACAGAAATGGTGAAAAGTGAACGTCCGAGCGCGGGGGAGTGGCGCGGAGGGCAACAGCATCAGTGACAATGGCCGCCTGGGAGTTTCTCACCCTTGCTGTTCCGTTCCCATACCCCCTCCCCCCCACCCACACGTACACGTTTCCCTGACCCGCTACCTCTTGTAACCCAGGAGGTCCTGGTGTGTTATCAGTGTATAACATCTCAGGAATGTCAAAATTACACTATAACCTGCAACAGCAAAGAAGTTGTCACAAAACACTGATACAAAATTTGACTATATCTTGTTTACCTGTTGGTTTAAAATTACGATTTTGAAATGTAGATAAACTTTTGAGAAAACTACTAGGTTCAATTTCTATATTGTATACTTTTCCTGTAAGCGTAAACTATGCTTAAAATCGACCCAATCCTTCATTCCCGATTACGATCAGCATTGTGCAAACAACGTTGAACGTTGAGGAAGGCATCATGCAGAGGTTACAAATACGAGAGCTGTTATAGTGGTACCCCCACCGTTCAGTACTTTCCAGTAGAACTTCTAACACTGAAAAAGTCGTAATTCTGTCACGTTATAAAAATGCTCCAGTATTAAAATATTAGAATACGGTCATAGAATGGAATCATTCAACTTCGAAAGACTGAGAGGGCTAAAAACAAACCATGAAATTATTTTTATCTATAACTAATCTTTGCATGAATTAGTTGTGGTAAATTATGGTACGAAATTACGTTTAAAAATTTAAAGTTAGTTGAAGATGTCATGGAATAAACTGCAACCTAGCTCTAAATGAATAGTCTATAAACTAACGATTGGCGATTTACAATACAAATGACAACAAGCCAAAATTATATAATTCCGAGTCAAAAACACTCTTGGTATTGAGTTTGCAACCGCTCTCGTTTTTGAAGCCCGGGACGTGCCAATTTATTAGAACCGGCCATAGAATAGAGTTCTATGGAGCCGGCCCAAGAATGTGTCCGGCGTCCAGCATGCGCGCGCTCCTTATTATAATATCGTTCCCACATTCGGTTTCCTGCTATAAAGCGGCGGGTGCGGGCGGTCTTTTATTAGCCGCCAGTTAGCAGCCTAGGTCTTCTAGGTAATGTTTGAATATCGAATGGAAATATCGATATTCATATCGGCTCGCGACTTTCGATATTTCAATAATAACGAAACAAAAATATCGATATCGAGTTAAATATTACTATAAATTATTATTTGTCCTATAAACCTAAAAGTTTTAACAGTTAAACTTATGCATGGATTTGTAAGAAAACATAATATTAAACCTCAAACGCCAAAATCGTGATATGCATTTTATTTTAATGAACTTTAACTGTTAAACATTCGCATGTGACCACAATACTCTAATGCAATACATAAAGACGTTATTATTCAAACTTAAAGAAAATTATATTTTATGATTTAGATTATTTTTTAGTTGTTGCAGGTCGCTGGAAAATGTGTAGAAGCCAAAATGACAGTAAATTCAGATTTATTTGTATCTAGGACTCGTTTTATGACGACAATACTACATTTAGGTATCTCGCTAGCCTGCCGGTTAGCATCTTGGACTTGGGTTGAAGGGGTCACGCGATCATATCCTGATGGCTCCCGGGGCGCCCACAATCATTTGAGGGGTTGGATCGCTTTCCCTAAAGCGTTTGTGTGTTCTCTTAACAAAAATGCAGTTCTTATATGGCAACATATCGATGAATGTGATATCGAGGCAAAATACGTCGGAGGCCATTTATAGTTGTAAAAATATTGAGTATCGATCTCTAAATTTCGATATTTGCGATGTGTCAGATATCGATACCAAATACTAGGCCTAGGCCCTGGCCGGCGACGCGGGTTCCAGCCGGGGGTTTCCTGGTCATCGACCTTGCACCTGCTGCGCCAACCCTTGTGGCAGGTATTTCTGTCCCCCGTCTGCCCCACGGGCCAAGGCGGTGTCCACAAGCGAGAGTGTTCACCCCGGAAATCCCCCTGCTCCATGCGATATTTACTACAGCTGTTATTATTTTTGTTTATTTACTAACCGAATTTATATTTTACTTCTTTACATATTGAACTCCGAAGTCAAAAGAAATTCAAAATGTCAAAGGAATTCTCGAGTTAAGAGCTCCCATTCAAAATATGATAAATGCTAAATCACCCCACAATCTATTCCTCCTTATCCCAAATTAAATACCAATGGACCAATGTTAAATTTCAACCCCGTCCCTTCAGAACGCATTATTCGATATCGTTGGTTTAAGGTCCATTCTATTATATATAGGAAAACATACTTTGCGATTTCAGTGAGAAATATTCAATAACGTTACAGAATATTCAAGATTTGTGTTATACTTATTTTTCTCACTGAAATCACCAGGTTTATTTTTGCTATTTTAAGATGAACCATAGATCTACAGTTTCATCTATGGATATCCTTTGAGGAGGAACGGGCTTTGAAAGTTAACATTTGCCTCATGGGATGACTAGGAAGACACCCGAAGTGTTACGTGATGGGGCCCCTTACCAGCATAAATTGTAAATATAGCATTCGTTTTGTTGGTATAAGCTATTTCTTTTCAATTTGAGTACTATATTTGTACAGTACCTCTACGTAACAATGCTTTTCTCAGTAAATATTGTATTTAAGGGTTTTTATTTCTCTATTTAAAACGCTAATTTTAGAATACTTTTAATCAAATTAAAATCAACCTTTATGTCAAAGTTGAAGGAGTTACCGTGACAAAATCCAATTATGGTTCTTCCATGTGTCAACATTTATAAAATATTTAAAACCCCGTTACAGCTTCCTTGCAAACACGTTTACAGTTAAAGTGTTCATTGCAAGCTATGCTTTTATACTCGCCACGTGATTTATATCATATCTTCCCGATGTAATAACTGAGATTGTCAGACCTAGTAACATAATTGTAAATACTCAATACAGAGCCTCTATATACAACAGTAAACCAATACAAATTCCATAATTTCTCCTGCATTTTTTCATTCGCATAACATTATGGATTTTCAAGTCAAATACATTGTAAAATAATTGTATCACAATTTGTTTACATTTGTGACATATTAACTCCCAACAATTCTGTATTGTTTTTTTACGAATCCTGCGAGACATGTAACATCATTCCTACCACTTCGGTGTACTAGGTAAACAAAACTGTCGACTCGTCATATAAATATTTGGATAATTCTTGGAAGGTAGCAATGTACCCCGGGCCAGAGGGTGTGAGGGGAGGGTGGAGGGCGAATAGTAGTTGATGACTCACGTCTCGAGAAGGCAGCGTGCACCTGAGGGTGATGTGGTGCGGTGGCATCATCGGTATGGGAACACTGAATACCTCACCTCATATTCCATACCAACAACTTTCCGAACTAGTACAACTTTTAGCGACTATTTTGTTAATTACATGTAATCAAATAGGAAGTCCGCCGTACCAAATTTGAAGATGTTTGTGACAAAACTCATCTTTTAGTATAATGTTTAGGCTAAATTGCTATCGGTTTTTTATAAATTATTGCTCGCGTTCTTCGAAACTTTCTAAGTAACACCTTTAACCTCAAATTTGTTGTACAGTAACTATTACAACTGTAAAAGGTTACTTGCATTGTATGTTCTTTAAATAAATATCTATCTATAATTTTAACGGAATTTCTTGGCTTTTGTCCTGCGATGTTTAGGCCTCTGAAATTATTAAATTAAATACGGAATATGTTTGGCATCAATCAAGATCACTTGAGCTTACTCTCTAAATGTGTCTTTTAGTGGCCTGAAAAATATCCAGCTCCAGGGCTCTGCCACGTGGGTTTTTAAAGTGTAAATATTATAGAGTTGTTTTATTTAGTTGGCCAGATTGTACGTTAAAATCATCAGTGTTTATTAGGTGACTAATAAATAAGGAAAAACTGTTCATTAAATTGCAATTTTTATGAATTTAAATTGTAAGTATTCAAAAATTAAACACCAAACTATTACTATTAAACTTGAAAGTTGTGATGGTATTTATTAAATTTAAATAGTTTATATTTTTCCCATCTAATTATGCAACATGTAGGGAGGGGGAGGGCTACTACTGTGTCTCAAAGTGTTGTCTTGTACTATAAAATGGTGTTTGACGTGGAAAATAGATAAACAAATATTTAGGGAGTGTGTTCAAATGATGTGATGTAATGTTATGGCGCCGGCGCCGTCACGTCGCCGCTCCGAAACCAAGTAAACACCAACTGGAACTGCTGAACAAAACTGGCGTTTAAACCACTTTTATAATACACTTTCAGAGTGTAATCCGGTGAACAAATGATTTTCTTGGAAATTTCTTATAGATATTAATTTATTGAAAGCTAGTCAAACGACAGACAAACAGTATTTTTAACTTTAAAAAACATTTCGAAATAGTTATTGATGCAACTTGAACACAAAATATTAAAATAAATAAATATTTATTAATTTTTCACCTAATATCATGGGACGTAGTCTTAAAAAATTCGGGAAATTGCGAAATTTAGATTATAATTCAAGTTTTTTTTTATAAAAGTGGAAATGAAGTTATATAGGTTAACATTTTGAGATATTTACTCTATAATAAAGCTTTTGCTAATTCGAATACAACTTTACTTAAAATCAAAATCATATTTATCTCCACACAACATCAGTTTAGTTAGATTTATTTAAATGTTTACTTCCGATCCAAAGTTTGATTTCTATTTACATAATACAGTGATTTGATTTAATGAAGAAAAATATATAACCACCCTAATGCATTACTCCAAGACAGCATCCGAATTTATTCTTCCTGTTTGCTTATTTGAGTTTTTTTAGTAAATTTCATTTGGAAAAGTGAAGTATTAGCATGACCCGCACGGTGAAACTTAAGCCCGGGACCACTATAGAAGTTCCTAACGCGATCCCCTGAACACGTTTTGGGGGGTCGCTAAAAACTCGATAAGTGTGTGTGTGTGTGTGTGTGTGTGCGCGCGCGCGCGCGCGCGTGCGTGCGTGCGTGCGTGTTTGTGTGTGTGTGTGTGTGTCTGTGTGTGTGTTCGCACTCACGCGGTCTCAATTTGTCTCCGATTTACTTCAAATGTGGTAAAGACATTCCTTTTTATTATCAGTTGGACAAGTTCGTTGGGCAAAACAATCGGAAAACTCTAACCCCCTTTTTTGGGGATTTTAAGTTTTTAAATTTGGAGTTTTTGGGCCCAAAAAGGATCAGAAAAGCCTCGAATGTACACTTATTGCACATTAAATTATTGTACGTAAAAAGCCAAAGATTGTAAGCCCTCCCTCATCATTCTAGCACAAATACTTACCGAGTTATTAAAGAAAATGTTAATTGTCAAAATACAGTACGTTGTCTTATGGGGATTTTACACTGGAAAAGGCTGTTTTTCCCATATCTTAATATCATTTTATCACCCCCAATTCCCCTATAGCAACTTGTTATCCGAAATCCCGAATATACATCCTTCTAACTTTATAATGTACAACATTGGCATCCTATTAGTGAATTTAAATATAACCAGGAACATAAGAACAGCCAAAAAATAACATGTTCAATTTTCAAAAAAAATGTAACCAGCGTTTGAACCCTTTATTTGATATTTTTAAGGTTTTACTGCGGAAATTCACTTCCCTCCCGTCAGCGTGCTGCGTGCGATCTCGTTTATAATTGATTGGGAACAGTACAAAATATAACCTAAAAATGTTATCTCATTTAATTTGGTCCATTAATACTGGTTAATACTGGTAACTGGTTGAGCCTCTTTTTTGTTTGAATAATAAAAACAAACCTCCCTCCTTTTAATAAGAACATAAAATAATTATTTCTTTCATGATCATAATATAAATGTTTGGTACTCTTTGTCAACATTACTTTTTATTTTATGAAATACTGTAATTTTTAAATCATGTGTTTAACCTGTCAACAAATAGCATAGCCTTTGGCAATGGCAGTTCTGTTTTTCTTTTTAACAAATTCAGATTTTAACCCATGTTTTCTAATCCTAGCGAAACACGTAGATTGAAATTTATTGTGGAATTTTAAACTTTGCGCCTTCGAGAGGTGGGGCTCTGGTACTATTGTTACGTATAGGGGCGGGAATTTGTGGAGGGGGTATTTTGGGAAGGGGTAGTTTTACGCTAGTTCTACAACTAAAACCCCAGTCGTTGTCAGTCAGTCAGTGCTAGTCATCTTAGTGTGCTAGTCAGTTCAGTAGGTAGTGTGTTAGTGTTTGTGCAGTCTGGCCTGAGGCTAGTGTTAGTGTTAGGCCTAGTTATGTTTTCGTGCTGGGGGCCTAGTCGCAGTCGCAAGACGGACTCTTATGTTTACTATGGATTTGACAACCCCGTGCCCTCATCTCCGCCTCCTAAGCCGTTTCGTCGGACAAAATCGCTGTGAGTTGTTTGTTTGGATTACGTTTGTCAACACATTAAATTTCTAGCTAGTTAAACATTATTTGAATAAAATAATATTTTTCCGGGCGTACTCTGGTAAATTTATTTAGTAAATTTTGTAGAAATTCGTAAAGTAATTTTTCGATGGTTTAGCGAAACGTCCTAAAGGTCTTGCCTATCCATATTTGTTTTAATCAAATCCATTATTGAATGCATAAATAATTGTCTGCTATTCTTAGCACTAAATGTTCTTTGATTGTATACCTATACGCAATAATTGGTTGCACAAAAAACATCCGTTCATGGTAATTACACTTTTTTATGTAATTGCTAAGGCCCAGAATAAACAACTCAAGTTATTGTTTCTAAAGTGGCGCCGTTGTGGCAATCAGTACCGTATGTATCCTATTAGTTGTACTAACTTTATATTATGAAGATGAATTCAACAGTTTTAGGAATGATTTTATCTGACAAATAAACAATGGAAAATGTCAGTGATAGTGGCACTGATTCAATACTGAGTAAACTAAAATACAATATTGACCTCATATTATTTATTGCTTTACTTTATTGATTTTTTTTCCTTTTTGATTTGTTTGTTTCTTGTGTTATTTTTTATACGGTTGTTTAACAATTACTATATTTTTTTTATTAATCAAAAATGGACCCATATTCTTCTAAGGAAACGTGACAATTCAAAAATAAATAATAATAAATTTGTTTACCAAAGTGGATGAGGATATGTGATAGACTGAAAAATTCAACTTTTCCGTTTAAAAGACAGTACATAACAAAATCTAGAGGTCTGTAATTCTTGAAGAAACAACCAATAACTTTTGACATTTAGATAAAACGACATATACAAAGTGTCTAGAAACTACGGACCCTAACTTCTCCAGACTACCTATGCTATAATAGGTAGCAAAATTCACCAACAAAATTCACTCGGGCCTATTGTGAATTCTTACTTATATAGCTTTATACCCGTGTGGGATTTTTGCAAAAACCTTAAACTTACCTCAGAAACAGTCAATGAGGTAATAAGAAAACTTTATAAAAATTTAGCTTGTTTACTAATTCCTTTAAAGATTTTACCTCCTAAAAGGTTCTCTTTTAAATTGCGCTGATTGAAAATGTACATAGTGAAATATCAAAAAAAAGTAATAACAAAAATGTCATGGCACAAAAATGTTTTGAACATGTAAAAGACAAATCTAACATATTATATATTTAGTATATTTATGGTATGGCTTGAGCTTGTATCGAAAAGCTTCACTTTTGGTTCTAGTGGTCAAATATATTATTTATTTTAAAACTTGTTTAATTAATTCGTACACTGTAGGTGCTGTAAACACCCCATGTGTACCTCAGTGTTTGGAGTTGAGCTGTTGCGATGCTTACTTGTATTACCGATCATTTTGATGTTCCAGGACGCAGGCTGCCAGAGACTTGTGGTGGAACACTCTGCAGGATGTCCTGAACAAGGAGAAGGAGAAGGAACCCAGGGCTACCAACATACAAGTCACCTACTACGATCTCTCCACCGCCATAGAATATGTGAGTGTACACCTGTGTTAATTCATTTGAACCTGACTTTATGAGAGGAAGAAAAATACCCCCGTCGCAGCAAACCTGCGTACTCAGCGAATTTCCAATGCAAAATATAAGTCTTAATACCACATAAAGCCGCATACCAAGTTTCATAAAAATATATTCAAAAATAAGCGATATATCAAATTTGAATTATTCTCTATATCAATAACATTGGGGATGAGTACGCAGGTTTGCTGCTACCAAAAAAAACAAATATAGGGTTTCTTGTAAATATCAATATTACTCAACTAGGTGAAGCCACATACTAAGTTTCATCAATATAAGTTCATAAATAAGCGATATATGCCATTTTGATTATTATCCATAAGAATAACATGGGAGATGAGTACGCAGGTTTGCTGCAATAAGGAACACAAAAAATGGGTTTTTATGCAAATATCAATAGAACTCAACTAGGTGAACCAACATTCCAAGTTTTATTAATTTATGTTCATAATTAAGGGATACATTACATTTTACTTATTCTCCATAAGAATAACATGGGGGCTGAGGACGCAGGTTTGCTGCTACGGGAATTATTGGTAAAAATCGGGTTTTTTGTGAAAATAACAATAGACCACAACCAGATGAAACCATATACCAAGTTTTGTTAGAATACGTTCATAAATAAGCGAGCTATAATTTTTTCTTATTCTCCATAAGAATAGCATTGGACAACGTACTGTGTTTAGCACTTTCAATATCTCTGTAACCATTTGACGTAGAGCAATGGTCAAAACACCAAATTGTGCATCTTTTTAAGCTGATTCCAATGGAAGAAACTAAAATTTGACTTTTTCAAAAATTATATGTAGAAAACTCAAAAAACCCATTTGTGGGGTACAAAACCCCCCCAAAATACCCCTTCGGATAGTCCGATCTGTCTGGTTTTCGAACTTAAAGGCATAAATGCTGCTTTACACGCTTATACTAAATTTCGTCAAAATCGGATTATTTTTACGAGAGTTATCGCACCCACGGACACACACACACACATATATATATATATATATATATATATATACAGTTTCGAACGAATGGTGTTTTTGGGGTCTGGGGACCTCAAAACGAAAAGTTATCATGGTCCCGGGCCTAGGTCTTACCATGCCGACTACGGTAATAGCTTCTTCCCTATAGGGGAAATTCGCTAATAAGTTGTTTGGCTCTCCGTCAACCTAGACCCATGTCGGCCAAGATAAACTGTTCAAGACAAATATTTACCTAAAACATATTTGATCCTTTTTAAAAACTGGTCAATGACAGTTTATGTAAGTGGATACCCTTTCATTCAAGGTGAGTCTGTGTATGTAAAAATGAAGAATGCAAGTCTGTCAAAATGCTTAGTATGTATCTTTTGTCTATCTATGTATAGTCTTAATTACAAATTGATTATTTATTTGAAATTTATTGTCGATGATGGTGAGTGATATAATGGTGGACTGTAATAGTTCCTTCAATGACACAAATTGATTGCCTCAGATCCACTAATAATAACAGAGGATAACTTGCACTTATATGCTGTCTTTCTTGAGTCTATAGGAAATAAGAAAATTATGGGAAAACACATTTTAATACGATGGACATAAACTTCAATACAAATAAAAATTATATAATTAAATAACACAAAACCACTATTTTTGCAACAAACTCGAAATATTCATTATTTGATATTTCTTCAAGCAAAATTATTCATACAAAATAAAATGTCTAATTCCATATAATGTAGGCTGGATTCCCGATTTTTGAGTTCAACTGTGCAACTAATATTCATAAACTCAACCAACAGTAACAAACTCTTTTAGCGAATTTCCCCTATAGGGAAGAAGCTATTACGGTAGTCGGCATGGTAAGACCTAGGCCCCGGACCATGATAACTTTTTGTTTCGAGGTCCCCAGACCCCAAAACACCATTCGTTCGAAACTATATATATGTATATATACAGATGTAAAAATACAGTAAAAAACTCAGACGGGGGGTGTGTGTGTGTGTGTGTGTGTGTGTGTGTGTCGGTGAGCACGATAACTCTCGTAAAAATAATCTGATTTTGATAAAATTTGGTATAAACGTGTAAAGCAACATTTTTGACACCTAAGTTCGAAAACCAGCCAGATCGCTCCATCCGAAGGGGTATTTTGGGGGGGTTTTGTACCCCAAAACTGGGTTTTTTGAATTTGTTATATATATTTTTTGATATAGTCAAATTTTAGTTTTTACCATTGGACTTAGCTTAAAAAAACACATTAGGTATTTTGATCATTTCTCTACGTCAATTGGTTATCGAGATATTGAAAGTGTTAAACACAGTACGTTGTCTAATGTTATTCTTATGGAGGAAAAGACAAATTTTATAACTTGCTTATTTATGAACGTATACTAACGAAACTTGGTATATGGCTTCATCTGGTTGTGGTCTATTGATATTTGCTCAAACAAATAATTTTGGCAAAAGGCTTCTGTAGCAGCAAACCTGCGTACTCAGCCCCTTGTTATTCTTATAGATAATAATTACATGCTATGTCTCCCTTAATTATGAAAATAAATTAATACAAACTGGTATATGACTTCACCTAGTTCAGTTATATTGATATTAGCATGAAAACCCATTTTTTGTGTTCGTTGATGCAGCAAACCTGCGTACTCAGCCCCAATGTTATTTATTTTTTGATTTATTTGGACTTTACCTATCGCTTCTAGTGTTTAAAACTACACTACGTTTCGGGAGGTAAGGAAACCCCTCCCGTTATCAAGTAAACCCTACTTACATCTAAATATCAAATTCTTACCTAACTAACCTACATTTTTTTTGATTTTTTAAATTATTTTTCTTTTACATTTTAATTTACACTAACACAAAGATAACAAATATATATACAAAAAATCTAATACAATACACTAACACAACATTTATATATACAAACAAATGGAAAACTGACAATACATTACCTGTTCTGCATCGTAATGTATTGTCAGTTTTCCATTTGTTTTTATATATAAATGTTGTGTTAGTGTATTGCATTCGATTTTTTGTTATCTTTGTGTTAGTATAAATTAAAATGTAAAGGAAAATATTTAAAAAAATCAAAAAAATGTAGGTTAGTTAGGTGTATATATAAATGTTGTGTTAGTGTATTGTATTCAATTTTTTGTATATATATTTGTTATCTTTGTGTTAGTGTAAATTAAAATGTAAAAGAAAAAAAATTTAAAAAATCCAAAAAAATCTAGGTTAGTTAGGTGTAAGAATTTGATATTTAGATGTAAGTAGGGTTTACTTGATAACGGGAGGAGTTTCCTTACCTCCCGAAACGTAGTGTAGTTTTAAACACTAGAAGCGATAGGTAAAGTCCAAATAAATCAAAAAATAAATTCAAATACATCGCTATTATGAGTTTCAAAAATACAGCCAATGTTATTCTTATGGAGAATAATTAAAATTGTATATATCACTTATTTGTGAATATATTTTTATGAAACTTGGCAAGTGGCTTTATGTAGTATTAAGACATTTATATATTCATTAGGAAATTCGCTGAGTATGCAGGTTTGCTGCGACGGGGGTATTTTTTCTCTGTAAAACTTCAGTAGTCACCTATTTCGTGTGAGCAGGAAAGTGCCTGTATCGATTGAACATAATGTGACGTTGACATTGCAGTGCAAGACGTTCAGTGTGGGCCCGGATGAGACGGCGCGCGACTGCATTCGTCTGGCGCTGGAACACCTGGAGATGCGGGGGCTGGAGGCGGGGCAGTTCCAGCTGTGGGCCAAGACGGCGCGGGAGGAAGCGCCATACCCTCTGGTGGGGCACGAGCGACCGTTCGCCGTCAAGCTTAGCTGTCTGCGCGACGGACTCAGCAGCGAGGAGGGCTTCGACCTGGACCACTGCAACAACCTGCATGACCCACTGGCCCGCTGCCACTTCATACTCAGGTACGACAGCCATTTGTACTGAAGGCGTTTTTGGTTTTGTAAACACTTAAGCACTGTGTAAGACGCTGATGCAACTAGGGTGTATTTTAAGGTGAATATGAATGATGAGTGTAGAATGGGTGAGGTGCCTTGTGTAGCATTGAAGACTGATCTTTAGCCAGGATCATTAATTAATAGCCCAGTGACCAATGGCAGCTTGATCCAGTATCGAACCTTCACTAAATTTGCTCAGGATTTTCCTCAGGATCGATCTGGTAAACTTCAGATTATGAAGCGACCACGCTAACCACCGTGCTACCCAGCTGTTGTCAGGTGAACTCTACTTTTTAGCGAATTTCCCATAGAAAAATTAAAGTCTATTTCAACCCAGGAGTAGGCGGAACCAGTCGACCGTACTAATACATTTACTGATATTATGAGTTACAAAATGTTTTTCATAACTGTAGCCTCTGTAGAGAACTCTCTTTTCCTAGCACATAATTTTGATTAGTCTGTGTTAATTTATTAGTAGGAATTATTTTAATTTCCCTAAAATTTTGCTATAACTTGAACTCAGCACAATAAAATGCACCTACTTCTTTCAAATGAAATATGATTTATTAAAATATCTAAGTAAGGGTGTCTCGCTAGCCTAACAGTTAGCATCTTGGACTTCGGTTCAAGGGGTCACGGGTCGAATCCCGGGATATCCACACAAATGTCAAGTGGGCTTGGACCACTTACCCTTAAAAGTGTTTGTAATGTACTATTAACAAAAATGCCACTGGCGTTGAAATAAAAAAAAAGGTAAAAGCAGTCTGGATAAACTCAAACTTCTCGCTGAACCCAACAAATAAGACTCATCACATTACACGGGTGTTACAGAAGTACGGCCAAGTCTTGTGAGGGAGAGGTGAAGAAGTCATGCAAGAAAGCCGGAGGGCGGATGAGGATCGGCCACGTGTTCAGGCGGAGTCTCAGCAAGGAGAGCTCGGGCTGCCTCTTCGGCCTCCCGCTGGCCAAGATCTGCGAGGGCGAGAGCCTGCCGAGGCCCGTCATGGTGAGTCCTGCAGAGAAATATTGGCGGTTTTATGTTCGTCTTCAACAATGGATGTTGCCAGACGCTATCTTGGAGTTTAATTCGTAAGGCCAGTGTTAACTTTGTGCCTCCGTTACTCCTCACCCGATTGTCACCAAAATTCGCTTAGGTGTCAAAATAAAGGTAATTTAGTAGCACGATACGTGCTTTTACAATTAAAAAGGATAAAGTACGTCTACAACACTACAATGATGACCGGTGTATATGGTTGAAAGTAACTAAGTTTTGAATGACATTTTTTCATTTAGGCGAAATAACAATATTCCAGGTCCTACTTTTGAGCAACATTCACCTTAGTGAATTTCCTATGGAAAATCAACTATTAGCATGACCCGCACAGTGAAACTTAAGCCCGGGACCGCCATAGTAGTTCCTAACGTGACCCCCTGAACACGTTTTGGGGGGTCGTTCAAAATTATATATGTATATATATGTGTGTGTGCAATCTAGCAGTGTGTATGCAATCTAGCAGTCGCAAATTTTGTCCGATTTACTTCAAATTTGGTAGGGACGTTCCTTTCTATAATCAGTTGGACAAGTTTGTTGGGCAAAACAATCAGGAAACTCTAAACCCCTTTTTTGGGGATTATTCTTTCAAATTTCGAGTTTTTGGGCCAAAAAAGGGCCAGAAAATCCCCGGACTTAAAATTAATGCATGTAGTAAGATGGAAATTAGTAAGCAAAAGTTTTAAGCCCTCTCTCGTCATTCTAGCATATATATTTACTGAGTTATTAAAGAGAATGTATATCGGCTAAACACAGTACGTTGTCTTGTGGGGTTTTTTTTCATTAGAAAAGCATGTTTTTCATGTGTCGGTTATTGTATCATCCCCAGCAACCTCACACCTACTTTCAAGCCTGACTGGACCTTCTCCTAACCTTATAATGCACAAAATTGTATTCCTAGCATTGCAGGTAAATTAAACCAGGAGCATCAGAACAGCCAAAAATCAATGTTTTCAGATTTCAACAAAATTGTAATAAATGTATTTTTTACACTGGTTTTGAGTTTAAAAAATGTTGTATGTGGAAATTCACTTCCCTCACGTCAGCGTGCTGCGTGCGAACTCGTTATTTTGTTCATGCGGAGACTTATTAGTCTCATGGAATCGTGGTCAGGCGTTCAACAAGAATACACGACTGGCAAACTAGGGATAAACCCCTTTGAAGATACGGAAAGTTTTTTGTGCTTCCGTCTTCCGTGAAATATTATGAGTGCTGGAGACTGTTTGCGTTTGCTTGAGTGAAAACACTGTTGACAAAGTTGAAAAATCCAGCTGAAAATTAGACATAATAAGTCTCCGTATGAACAAAATAACAAGGTGAGTGTTGCCCAAAAGTAGGACCAGACAAAATAAATGAAAACACCCCCGTAGCAGCAAACCTGCGTACTCAGCGAATTTCTGATGCATATATATGTATCTTAATACCACATAAAGCCATATACCAAGTTTCATCAATATACATTCATAAATAAACGATTTACGACATTTGAATTATTCTCCATAAGAACAAAATGGCGGCTGAGTATGCAGGGTTGCTGAAGCAAGGAACACAAAAGATGGGGTTTTATACAAATATCAATATAACTCAAGAAGGTAAAGCCACATACCAAATTTTATTAATTTATGTTCATAATTAAGGGAGAGCACGTTACTTATTCTCCATAAGAATAACATGGGAGCTGAGTATGCAGGTTTGCTGCTACAGGAACTATTAGCCAAAAAATGTTTTTTAGTGCAAAATATCAATAGACCACAACGATATGAAGCAATATACCAAGTTTCATCAGGATAAGTTGATAAATAAGCGAGATATAACATTTTTCTTATCCTCCATAAGAATAACATTGGACAACGTACTGTGTTTAGCACTTTCAATATCTCTGTAACCATTTGACGTGGAGCAATGATCAAAACACCAAATTGTGCGTATTTTTAAGCTGATTCCAATGGAAAAACTAAAATTTGACTTTTTCAAAAATTATATGTAAAAAACTCAAAAAACCCATTTTTGGGGTACAAAACGCCCCCAAAATACTCCTTCGGATAGGTCAATCTGTCTGGTTTTCGAACTTAGTCATAAATGTTTCTTTCTACGTTTATACCAAATTTCGTCAAAATCGGATAATTTTTACGAGAGTTATCGTGCTCACGGACACACACATATATATATATATATATATATATTGGGGTCTGGGGACCTCAAAACAAAAAGTTATCATGGTCCCGGGCCTAGGTCTTATCATGCGGACTCCGGTAATAGCTTCTTCCCTATAGGGGCAATTCGCTAAAATGAAGATTCATGGTCTGGTCTAGGCCAATCCGTCCCCAGATGAACAAAATAACAAAGTGAGTGTTGCACAAAAGTAGGACCAGACAAAATGAATAAAAAAATCAAGATTCATGGTCCGACTAGGCCAATCCGGATTGCAATTAAATTAAATTCAAAACATCTTTATTCAATTATGTACATTTCAAAAATGTACGAACATGGTGTCAAATTATGAACGTCATTTAGTTACTTATTCTAATTCAAGTGTTTTTTTTATTTCAGTACAAATTTGGTTACAATCAAGGTTGTATACCATATAAACTAGACTATACTTCCTCTAAAGAGTATAAAGCTCTGTTAATGAAAAATAATTTAGTTCTTTCTTAAATTCTGATAGATAAACTGTATATCTTATATCTTTTGGAAGTTTGTTATAGAATTTCAACCCTATATATTTTGGCTTCTTGGAGTACAATTCTAATCTGTAAAAATTCAGGGTAATTTCCCCCCTACTTTCAGTATTATTTCTGAGTGTCTACTGTAATTGAACAAACTCAAGGTACCTCTGAATAACTTAACGCCTCTGTTACAGTCGATGCTGCAACAGCTGCTGGCCAAGGGGCCGTTCACGCAAGGTATCTTCCGCAAGTCGGCTAATGCACGGCTGGTGCGTGAGCTGCGCGACAAGCTTGACGCGGGCGAGGCGGTGACATGGGACCATGTGCCGGTGCTGGTGACGGCGGCGCTGTTCAAGGACCTGCTGCGCTCCCTGCCTGACCCGCTGCTTACCTCCGCGCTGTACCCCCAGTGGCGTGACGCTGTGGACACGCCCAACACCCACCACAAGCTGCTCAAGATCAAAGGGTGAGTCTGGCTACGTCTGCTGTATCGAATAACATACCAGTTCATGTTAAAAGTTATTGTGGATAAGTTTCACACCGTTTCATTATTTCCTGCTATTCATCATATTGCTAAGTTGTAAGCAGCTATGGTTGAATGTCCAATTAAATGGATTTCTATTCTTCCATAATGTCAACAGTGGTACTTTGAAATCTCAGGGAGCAAAGCCTTGAAGGTGGACATTTTCCAAAACCCCAAAAAGCAATACATCTAGACGCCAAAGGGCTTTCAAATAACACATCAACCATGATTTTAAACCTAATAGTTTCGCCGGTAGCCCATTCTCAATAATCGCCTTATTATTTTAAAAGATGATGATGATTTAATTAAGGCCCTATGTACACATTTTTCTTGTTTAAGGTTTGATTTTTATGGCTTTATTGTAAAACCATAAAAGTTGAATTTGTTGGGCTTTTTATTTCTCAATACTAGGGCAATGGGACTCGATTGAAATACCAATACTCGCCCACTCCTACGACTAACTGATCACCCTTAAATAATTGTTATAACATTACTTCGGTATTTCACCTGTAATTAGGAATTGATGGAATCGGAAAAAAGTGGAATCAACTCATCTCTAATCTATACATTTCTCCACCCTGTTGTAGGATCCTGTCCCAGCTGCCCAAGACGAACCACTCGCTGCTGTGCCACTTCCTGTGTGTGCTGCACCACATCTCGCGTCGCGCGCCGCACAACCTCATGTCGCCCAGCAACCTTGGCGTGTGTGTGGGCCCGTCGCTGCTGTGGAGCGATGCGTGCAGTGCGACCGAGGACCTGCGCGCCGTCCCCGCGCTAGTGGAGTGTCTGGTATCACACTGCCAGGTGCTCTGCGGGACACACGTCGTGCACTTGCTGGGCGACCCGCGCGACAGCGGCACGGAGGAGAGCGACTGTGAGTATCTAGCTGACGGATGTAGATTCATTGTTAGGGGAGCAAACGGATCTGGATTCATTGTTGCGGGAGCAAATGGATTTGGATTCATTGTTAGGGGAGAAAATGGATTTGGATTCATTATTAGGGGAGAAAACGAATTTGGATTTATTATTTGGGTCAATTAGAGTTAAAAAAGTATATTTCATCACTACCAGAAGTGGTCTTTCTCTCGGCTGTTGCCTAGCACAGAAAACATGATCGCATAACAGAATAACACTCTAGGTATGAGTTAAGAATGATTCTTTTCACTGTAAACAATAATAAATGAACACCTTTTACAGCCATTGCTATCGGGTTTGGGTTTGAATATATAATATTTCTCATAACATTATGAAAATTTTAGTGTTTACGTTGTTTTTACGTTTAACTGCTAATAAGGTTAAGAAGAACTGATTTTCAATGCACACTTTGAATTTTTGTTTATACTGCTAACCAAATTAATTATCACTACTACTGATACATAACCAGTATCAAGTACAGCCATAATCAGTTCTACTACAACTGATTTAGAATGCATCACTACTATTAATATAGACAACAGTCTAGTAGCGCTACTGGTGTCAGAATGCATAACTATTAACAGTGTGGGAAAAATCTCCAGCTGCTTTTCCAGATCTAGAGTGGAAAAAATATGACTTTTGGTGTTGGCAGCTGATACCGAAAATATCTACTTTCAGTACAGTGTGATGAAAAATTCCTTTATTTTCATAAACTTCTACTAAATATAAGGATTGGTTGTACATAAAATATAAATAGAATAATACATTTCTTCTCATTGATGAGTTCAGTTATGTAAGACTTATCTAGTACATACAGATTTCAGATATAAAACTAAAGACAATGTGAAATAGTGCCTTACCATATTAGGTTAAATTGGCTAAATTAAAATTGCCTACGACAATAATTCTAATTCATACTTCTTCACTTATTGGGTATAAAGTACTACTCTCCCTGACTAAAGCATTGCTAACAATATCTCCACATTGCAGCCATGAGGAGAGACGACTCGTCCATAGACAGCCTGGAGTGCAGCCCTCCTCCTCGCAAGGACAAGATCTCCCTGTCACGGGACTCCGGCCTGACGATGTCCGACTCCCAGCTGTACACTCCAGACGAGGAGGAGAGCGGCTCTACCAGCTCCAGCGGGTACGACCCTGCCTTCGACAACCATGCCAAGGTGAGTCCACAAAGTATGTGCTTCTCCTGTAATGCCAATGCTCTTCATTTCTCTCTTCCATGATGACTTTTTTCACTAACCCATTGGCCTGTCAGGATGTCTACTGATACATACTGGAATTATACTGGTTTTTTGTTGTATACTGGAATTTCATATTGTGTACTGAGATTTTTTTTTAAATAAGATTAATTACCAATGCACACAAAATTAAGGTTTGACAGTTGATTCCGAGTTCCAAGCGTGAATTCCAATTTGTTTACTTTTTTAAGTCTAAAATAAACAGCATACAATTTTTTTATATCAATTGTTGTATAAATTTTATTTTTTGATAAATATTTGAATTATTTTTACAGTTTATAAAACAATTGACCTTGTCTTCTTTTGCAATGAAATTAATATTATTCCCTTCCTATTTATATGTAATGTTGCTGCATAATACTGAAATTTTGTCAATATTTATACTGGAAATACTGGAATGCCAAAATTAAATGTCAGTAAGGCGTATTAATACCCTGTAAGGCGTAATTTTATTCTACTCTCGATAACCTGCAATGGGCTCCGATTGGTGCTGCACTCTAGCAGTGAAATTTGTAACTAATGACTATAGCTACAAGTTCTCTCCGCTAGGGGAACCGTACTACCTATTAACCTATTTAACGCCGCTGGTTCACTAGTCGTGGTGGCCGTGTGGTCTAAATCTTAGAAAAACTTTGGCCAAGGGTTCTTACGGAGTTCGCTGGTTCGATTCCTGCTCACGACCAAAACTGATCAGTTGCGCTACTCTCAATGAGTTAACATTGGGGCAACATTAATATAGAATGGGAAAGCCCTAGTAAAATAAATGGTAGCAGGCTTGCTTGGAAGTTGGCGGGATTGGTTAGCCTAATTTTTTGTTAATTGCACATGGTCAACACTGATTTTGCTACTTTTTACTTATGTTTACTGTGTGACTCTTAAAAAAAAAAAAACAATATTTTAATTAAAATACGCCATTTATCCATTTAAAAATATAATCATCATATTCCGATTCATTTGTTTTAAATGACAAGTAAGAAACAGATCCAGCGTGTCACTCTAAGCCAATGGGTTAAAATTCATGTCCTGTCCCTCAACATATCCTAAATAATTTTGCCTTCTGGTTTATGTTTAGGAATATAAAATTACCTAAGGATTCTAGTAAGCACAATTTAAAATTTCACATAGTAATTGGTAGCTAGGGGCCAGGCCAAGCTTTGCTCTTGGAAGAAAATTTTATATTGACATGGGAGGCATTTAACATTGGTCTTGAAGGAGGAAGCAGGTCACAAAACACAAACTCATTTGCACCTTCCTTTTTAGTATGGGCATTTTTGGTTTGTATATAATTCATGAGGAAGGAAAACTAATAATGTTTTACAAAATTTTATCTGTCACCGTGTATTAAACAAAGTTACAGAAGTGTGAAAGCCTGTTTCTCAAACAAGGTGTACAAGGTAAATGTGGAATTTCAGGAGATTCTCATTGGATCCATGGGAGTTCCGTGATATCTGGAACATTTTATGATTTTTTTGAGTTTCTAAATTTTGGATTTTTTATCAATATACACAAAATATCAGTTGCTTTCATCTTAATCATTGCTTGGGACATTGTATAGCGCTATGAATTCCCTTGTAATAGCAGTAACTAGTCATATTATTCAGTCGGTGCTAAGTACGCTGATGTTTGCAGGTGACCTCCACTATGTCCGGCCCTGCGGAATACGTGAGAGTCTACGGCGGCTGGGAGGAGAGACTCAACCCCAACTTCCAGCGGCAAGCATGGTTCCGACAACGGTCCAAGCGACTGAACTCCGTCCCCAACCACTCCAAGACGGAGGAAGCCGTGAGGAGGAGCGCGTCGGAGGAGTCGCTATTGGACACGCCGCCCCCGCCAACACCGCCTCGCCGCAACAAACCCGAGGTCAACCACTCTCCGAGGAAATCGTACGAACCCATCAAGTGCAGTGAAATGAACGGCAAGTGCGGTGACACCGTTACCAACAACAGGACAGACTATAAAAACGAAGTTACTGGGAAGAGTTCACCCAAAGAACCATTAATGTATCCGGAAGATAAGTTTGGCAGACATCCTCCGTTGAGGAAAGTGACAGCTGTTCACTGCGAAGTCGTGATGGATCAAAATCCGAGGTCCCGTTATAAAGAAAACTCCCATTCTCCCATTTACGGAGTGAACGGTGTGAAAAAGTTGTCGCTCAGCAGTGCCGAGTTAAATTTTAGTCCCACTAAGTCGTCAGAGCAAAGTTTTGTATCGGCGAGGTCAGGGGATGGGACTTACTCCCCTCAGAGAATTCAGGACATGTACTCTCCGGTTAAATCAGACCAAAGCTTCTCCAGGTCGCTGGAGCACTCATACAGTTCTTCTAGCTTACTGAACCACTCTCAGAGATCTGCGGACTCTACTACGATCTCTGACCAGAGCACCTACAGTTCACCCAAGGTCGGTGACAAAGTCGTGTTGGGGTTCGGGGCTGGAGATTACTACTACGCGGTGAAAGAAAATGAAGAAGTTCAAGGATCGGAGTGTGACGATTCCAGTACACTTTCAGATGACGACTGCACACCACACGTCTCGAGATCAAACTCTAGAGGGAACGAAGTCACGACCAAACTGCGCCACCTGCCTCCTGTTCATGTCGAGACTTGTTTTGTCCGAGGCAGACTGAAGCGCAAGGAAGAACGGGCAGCTCACAGATCTCGTTCTCTCCCCCCTCCTCCGCCCTACCGACCTCCTCCCCCCGCCACTCAGAACCGCAGAGCCCCCATAACATCCTACTACCTCGGCGACTGCAGCCAGTCACAGCGTTATATCGTAACTAGAACATTCATGGACGAGGAGTCGTATGTTTGACATTAGTTGAGCGCTGATGAACATTTATGTTCTTTCAAATTTTTTAAGTTCATCCCGGTAATATTAGTTTGATATTGTTCAATTTAGCTGTTAAAAGTGGAAATTACTTAATCTAATTTTTTTACTTAGCACATTAATATTCTTCAACACAAGGCTAACCAAATAATCTTCTGCCAATTTTGTTATTGAAATTAAATTTAGGATAAATTCTTATAAACATTTACTTTGTAATGAATTAAGTCAGTTTTGTAAATACATCCTTTTGAAATGCTCAAGTTGTTAAGTTGTTCAGTTATTTAGTGTTGTAATGACAAGAAAGAATGTCTTTATTTCAAAATATTTTCTACTGTACCAACTACCCAGTATGTATTGTCTACTGTACGGTATCATGAAGTCTTAGGTCCTAAAATAAATACATCTCAAGACTGCATTTTATAACATGTTCACTGATTACCATTGTTGGAATTTTCTTCATCAATGTGAATTCAGTTTTGTGTCATTTCTGTTTGTACAGTTTGATTTGGTGTTTGACGTTACCTTAAAAATTATAAATTTAAGATAATTTAGATTTTCTTACCTTAGTTTGTATTATGATTCAGCTTAGTAATAAATTATTCAGTAGGCACAACTACTTAACATTTTGTTAAGTTATAGTTTATTTCTGCCATGTTTCATGTTAACCTCATGTATGCAATTTGAGGGGAAACAAATTGTTTTTACCTTAATGAAGCAACTCTAGATAAATTATACACCTGAGCCAGATATATAAATTATTAGACTTGACAAATTGATGTTTCATTGTTTGTAGGCAGAAATATTTTAATTCCAGACAAATAATTTTCCTAATCATACCGAGTATTTATAATGTTGTTCCCCGTGCCACTGTTACAAGGCTATGTATAAAATATCATATGAACCAAAACCATTTGAGTTATAACTTTGACAGATAGTATTTTATGAAAGATATTATTTTTGTTTACTGTTATATTATTATTTAGATAAAGTATTACAGATTTATATTGTGAATGTACAAATCTAGATAAATATTTAGTCTTCCAGTTAAGAGTTGACCAAGATCTGTGATTCGGATGTATATAGTTAGTGTAAATCCAATAGTCTATAAATTAATTACCAAATTACAATTGTAAATGACAAATGTTTGGCCATATTATACACGGCTTGTTGTTATATTAAGAACATTGTGTATAATGTATTTTTAAAACTTGTATATAAGACAGTCACTAGTTAAGTATTACAATAAAACATTTGTTTTTTGTTATGTGAAAAATTAAATTCATATATTCTGCAAACATTTGCGTGGTAATTTATAAAAACCTTTCAACTACCTACCACTCTACCTCAACCTAGATAATCTATCTCTAGGTTAGCTCTTTGGGTCACAATTTTTTATCATCTGATTCAGTGGAGCTTGGATTATTCAAACCCCAAGGAACCAGTAATAAAATTCGAACCACCCAACAATTTAAATTACAAAAGCTTTTAATAAATAAAGCCTTAACATTTCATCATTTTCATTTTCAGTGTCGTTTCATTAACCCTCCGGGTGGCGATCGACACGCCCGTGTGAGCGGCAATCGACACGCCCGTGTCGATGGCACAGCATTTACGGTATCACTCCTAGTTCGTTCCAATCCGGTTTGAAGTAGATTGAAACTGGTATTGCCGTTTACGGCAGATTCCAAGCTTTCTATTGATGTATGTCTCTAGACGATAACTCTGTGTACTGCAGAATTATGTCTGCTTTAGAATGACACTGCGTCAAACAGCTGTCTGCTACTGCGCAGTTTCTGAGTCGGTCTGTTTTGATTGTTGTGGTTATGTTTTATCCTTTTATTTATTGAAATATCTTTATAAAATGGATAATAGTGATATCCGACAGTGTTTTGATGACGAAATTAGCGACCCAGATGACGATGGACTTGATCCTGGCATTCCTGACGACGAAGGAAGTGATATACAAGTGAATTTGCCGGAGTTAAATTCGGATTCAGACTCGGACGTTTCCTTGTTTGATTTTTCCAGTGGGAGTGAGGATAACTATTCACCTCATTCCAGTGAATTGGAAACATCGGATCGAGAAGAGAATATTCCAGTTCGTGATCCAGTACCAGGTACTTCAGGTAGGCCTAGGCCTATACCACAAAATTGTCCCCCAGATCCTTGGCTTAGGGTTAACCCACCTGAGGAGCCCAAAGATATTTCTCCTCACTTTATGGTAAGGGAGACTGGGTTGAAAGATCCTCCTCCAAGGAACAGCCACCCTATACAATATTTATACTTGTTCCTCACTGCCAATTGTTGGCACATTATAACTAGAGAAACGAATGCTTATGCTGCTAGGGTCATTGCTAGCAAAAATTTGACACCTAAATCTAGATTCCATAAGTGGAAACATGTGACAGTCAACGAGATGAAGAAATGGTTTGGTGTCCTATTGAACATGGGCCTAACAGTTAGGAAAAATACCAAACATTACTGGGACAGTAGACCGGATCAAAACATTCCTTTTTATTCCAGGACTATGTCTCAAGCCCGGTTTTTTCTTATCAATACGTTTGTTCACCTGACTTCTACTCGAATACTTCCTCGCAATGACCCTAGCTATGATCCCTGGATAAAAATTAGGTGGATCCTAGATCATGTAAACACTTCATTCAAGAAGTATTTCATTCCGGATCAGAATGTCTGCATCGATGAGAGTTTGATAGGGATGAAGCATCGATGTGCATTCATCCAATATCTTCCCAAAAAAAAGCACAAGCAATACGTGATAAAAAAATTCCAATCGTGCGACAGTAAGACCAATTATGTTGTACACATAGAGATGTATAGTGGGACTGATTACCTTGCTGTACCTGACCCTAAAACAGCACCACTCTTCACTCAGCGAGTCGTTATGGAGGTTATGTAAAAGAGCAGACTCCTCGATAAAGGATATCATCTTTTCACTGATAATTTTTATACCAAAATTCCACTTGCCGAAGAACTGCTTACCAGAAACACTTTTATAACAGGTACCATTAATAAGAAGTCCAAATACTTACCAAATTCAGTCAAGAAAGCAAAGCTTAAAGAGAGGGAAAGTATATATTATAGAAAGGGGGAAATTGCTTGTGGGATTTAGACAAAAAGTTAGTAGAAAACCGGTTTTAGTTATAACGACAGGATATCATGCTGAAGATCAGCTTATTACCAGTAAAAAGGGACTAGTTGGAAGGAAGCCTGTATTGATACATAATTACAACCAGTCAATGGGAGGAGTGGATGTCAGTGATAAGTCTGTATACCACCTCTCTTGCAACAGGCAAACTTCCAAGTACTGGAAAAAGATTTTTTTTTAACCTCATCGATATTTGCATGTTCAATGCATATGTATTATACTCCCTAAATACTGACAAGCCAGTAAGCAGAAGGGAGTTTCATAGGGAAGTACTGCTGTCCCTTGTATCACAAGATAGGCCTGCTGAGCAACCTGTTTCTGGACCTGCGGGAGATGCAGCACACTGAATAGAACAGTGTTGAAATTTTTTCTAAATCTCAGTTTGGTTTTCGGAGTGGTAGGTCCACCTCGGATGCCATGGGGTCCCTGGTGTCCATGATTCTAAATTCTTTTGAGGACAGGCAAATTGCTCAGATCACTGCATGTGATCTGAGCAAGGCGTTTGATTGTATCGATCATAATATTCTGTTGTTAAAGCAAATTTAGCATGTCAAAATTGGGTTAAAACATGCAATTCAAAGGGAAAATGTGGCCATTTTAAGTCGTTTTAGCAGAAAAATGCCCATTTACAGCTATCGCAAGTGCACAGAAACCTCGTCCCCTCTCGTACCCCTCATCGATGAGCTCTGAGCTCGTGCACCCTCATGGCTGTCAATCGGTACTTAACTACTACTTTTAGTCAATATACATTTTCTTTAATCCTATACTCTAATATAAGTAAGGTTTGCTTGCTTGCTTGCGACACTGATCTCAAAAACGGCTCCAAAGATTTCCTTCAAATGTTCGAAATAACTAATTTCTGGGATAAAAATAAGTTCATCCCCAGGAAAAATCAAATAATGTAAACAAACTAAAATGAAGAAAGTTAAAAAAATTAACATTGGGCTTATGGAGTTTCAAATCAAAAGAATTGTAACAGCTGTTCATAATCAACCAGGGAACTGTCAAAGTAATACTCATGTTGTTTATGGTTATTAACATGTGGTTTCCTGAGAGCAGAGATTACAATATTTCAGTGAAGATTACATATATAGAGTAGTAAAATAAATCAAAGGGACATTGAGCTATAAATAACAACTGGAGTGACCTTAAATGAGTTATATACATCTGATTATCAGTAGGGGAAGTGGTGAAAAATTACACCAAATCATCTAAACAAACTGACTGAGCAAAGCTCGGCCCCCAGGTACTAACTCAGTAAATGTTTATGCTAAAATTATGAGAGAGGGTCTTAAAAGTTTTGCCTCATCTATATATTAATCGGCTAAGGAACTTTTTGTGGTACCCATTTCTCGGTTGTGCTGCATCATAGAATTATGAAACTTGGTACACTTATTTAGTTCTATTGGGAGATGTGTCGACTATAAATAATTTTTTGTTTGGAATTGTAGGGCTGTACCCTTTTGGTTTTCAAAGTTTACACGTTACCCTAATGGGAACATGCGTTCTACTTTTTGTACTTGTTTATACTTATAATTTCATTAATTAACAGCTGCGTTATTCAAATAAATATGAAACACAACAGCAAGAACAGATGATTCATAAATAAAACATTTTACTGACTATTGGAATAGTAACACCTATCTCTTATCCGCTTAAACTCCACATTAAAAAACTAAAACTGTTTGTGGGGTTGGGGAGAGTATGAGGTGAAGAGGTTTCAGGCATAAATAAAAAGGCAACTGACTACTGGAATGGTAAAGCCCTTCTGCTAACCGTTTTAACTCCACATTAAACGGGGAGATGTTGAGATGGAGAAGTTTCAGGCATAAAGTACTAATGATTACTGGAATGGTATCAACCTTCTCTTATCCGTTTTAAATCCTCAACAGCAAGAACAGATAATCCAGGACTAATGTAAATAACAATATTACTGTTATTTTATAAGAGTGTTCTGGAATGGTAACACTCTTCTCAAATCCGCGTAACTCCACATTCAAAGAAATTAAATCTGTTTGTGAGGGGGAGGATGAGGGATGAGACGAGTATGACAAACGGCATATAGAAAAAGGTTACTTATTACAGGTTTCAGATATAAATAAAAAGGCAACTGATTACTGGAATGGTAACGTCCTTCTGCTAACCGCTTTAAATCCACATTAAACGGGGAGAGGATGATGTGGAGAAGTTTCAGGCATAAATAAAAATACTAACGATTACTGGAATGGTAACACCCTTCTCTTATCCGTTTTACTCTCTTTATTAAATTCTGGGGCGTATGAGGGGTACGAGACCGGGTTTAAATTCTAGGTGCCCATGACAGCTGTAAATGAGCATTTTATGCTAAAACAACTTCAATTTGACCCCTTTTCCTTTAAAATGTTTTGTTTTTAACCCAATTTAGACATGTTAAATTTTCTGGATTGAATTCACATAACGTCATCAGGAATCCCCAGAGCGCCCGCAACCGTCAACTGACCGAATATATCTTTCCAAGTCGAAGCGCCGATAAGTTTACGAAAAAAAGTACATTTCCGAATCAATAGTCCACAGTTTTGAGAGCAAAAATTCAATTAATATCAGTCGACCTACAAGTGATGTCCGTGCGGGTGAGGACTTTTATCTTGCGGTTGGAGGTCACTGTTGCGATTGATAACTTGGAGCGTTATCTACATACTATAATAATTCTCGTACAAATGCGCTATTTTTGATTAAATAAAAGAATTTTTATTTTGTTTCGATAAACCCCAAATCCCAAATTAGTTCTCCGGAACCCATGTCTGACCTCCACTGCCTTTTCCGTCGTGACCTCATTACTCTCAACATCTTTGTCTGGCAATGTTACAGGTAACCCCATGCCTAATTTCTGTTTTTCCCACATCGCTGTTCCTGTAGCCAAAGCTAAAGGTCTCTCGTAAAGACTGGAATCGGGTGCAATAATGCGTTCAAATGCCTTATCCTCTAGTATTTTATCTGCTTTTCATCTATCCTCTGCGCATTTTTACCATACCATATATCGTGTTCTTTTGCTGCTTTATCAAGAGAATTTACACCTTTATCACCTCTAGCTAAGCGTTCTTGGAGTTTTAACAGATAGTAACAGTATGCTAGCGGCCTGTACTATCGTTTCCTCTTCAAAAATGCCCTTTTGTTGTGGTAAATTCTGTTCCGGAATCTTTGTATCTTTTCCGAAAACGTCTTGTTCTGGTAAATTTGCATCATTCACCGGTATCATTGTACTTTTTTCAAAGACTTTTCGACTGGGTGTACTCATCGCACGCGGTCTAAATAAAATGGGTCTGTTATGTTTACTTCGCAGTTCTTTTATCTCTTCATCCTTATTTTTTCAATTCATTTGTCAGTTTTACCAACACATTAACAACTGGTTCGTGCTGTCTTTTGATCCCTTGTTTCTCATTGAATTCTCTAGCACGATATTCTTCAGCTTCGGCTATTAGCTTGTCTTGTAATTTATATAATCGGTTTGCTTCTTCTACTGTCAAAGGTTTGTTTTCGCGTAAAGGTAAAAATATCATTTAGTTTTTATGTTTTACAGGTAATGGAGCAAGGTGTTTTCTGAAAAACTCTGCCCTCTCCTCCGCTTCTTGTCTTTGAATTCTCTCGTTGTCCTCACGCCAATTGTTCAATCCTTTTAGCCGCTTCGGGTGTCATTTCGTCAGGCCACATTTTATCTGCCATTTTCATTTTTTTAACCAACGTATTGACTATATCGCTATCACTAATTTTTTCACCATGTCTAAATATAGATTTTGAAAGTTGTTGTTTGTATATTTTTAACAAACTTATACCTCACTTTTAATAAATATATTTGGAAATTACAAGTTTAATCAATAATAATAATGAGTGTCTAAACGTGCATCAAACGATTCGTGAAAAAGTGCGTCTGTATGAAACTCACACAAGTCACGGTATATAGACCATCATCGACACTCGGTTGATATCTTGACGATGATTGTGACGTGCGTTGCCAATTTGAATTTGATAATTAGTTCTAACCGAAAATTAAAAAAAAAACCTTTAAAACTGAACATGTTCAGGTTAATAGTACAGAAAAATATAAATATGTACTGTATAAATATTCAAATACCAAATGATAAGTAGATGAACGTGTAAAATATTAAAAACTGATATTATCTATGCTGTTTGGATGTCATGTCGTGGTTGTTTTGCTGGAGTGGGCTCATAATCACTATCATAAATATAACCATAACCACCGCGATTTGAATCTAATTTAGGTTGAATGGTTTCTATATGAGATTTAAATGATAGCTCATGTTGCTTTTTCTTATCAATTAGAATGAGGACACTTTTCTTTGTACTCAGAACTGGATTTTTTCACAATTGACGAGTGAGCACGTTTCAAATTTTGAATTCCACTTGCACTTGGTTGGTTTAACTGCTGGAAGGGGCTGGTTGAGCTTGATTTTGAATACAATTACATATTTTTAAATGTCAACTAAAATGTTGACTTTTGATTTAACACATTTATTACACGTCTTTATTTTATAACGTGAACCATCTTTATTGGGATTAAATGAACATGTTTTTCATGATGCGAAATGTTCGACTTACATATCAGTTTGGCGCAAAATCTGCATTCGAATTTTAATGATGTCATTTTAACACACCTATAATATGAAATCTTCAAAGTGAATACTGACGAATAATTAAAAATAATCAGGTATATCAAATAATTCAAACAACCATAACATTGTTATGTATATAAAAAGCAAATATCAAAGGTACAATTTAGTATTTTATCGTTATAATTCAATAAATATTGGTTGACTCATGGGGTCCATCCGTCCGAGGTCTGTTTGGATAACTCCTAGGTCACTGTTGAATGATAATGGCGCTTAGACTTGGAAAGATATATTCGGTCAGTTGATGGTCGCGGGCGCGCTCTGGGGATTCCCGATGACGTTATGTGAATTCAATCCAGAAAATTTAACATGTCTAAATTGGGTTAAAAACAAAACATTTTAATGGAAAAGAGGTAAAATTGAAGTTGTTTTAGCATAAAATGCTCAGTTACAGCTGTCACAGGCACCTAGAATTTAAACCTGGTCTCGTACCCCTCATACGCCCCAGAATTTAATAAAGAAAATTTAGCATGTCAAAATTGGGTTAAAACATGCAATTCACAGGGAAAAGCTGACCATTTTAAGTCGTTTTAGCAGAAAATCCCCATTTACAGCTGTCGCGAGCACCCAGAAACCTCGTACCCCTGATCGATGAGCTCATGCACCCTCATGGCTGTCAATCGGTACTTTACTACTACTACTAAATACAGTATGTTGTCTTATGGGGATTTTACATTTGAAAAGGCTGTTATTTATATGATGGTGTAGTTTTATCATGCCCAGTTTCTCCACGCCTACTTTCAATCCTGACTGGACCTTCTCCTAACCCTATAATGTGCAAAATTGTTATCCCAGCATTGCAGGCAAATAGAACCAGGAGCATCAGAACAGCCAAAAAATTAAATCTTTTCAGATTTCCATAAAAATTGGAATAAGTCTATGTTTAACACCGTTATTGATTTGTTAAATTATTTTATGGGGAAATTCAATTCTCTAACGTCAGCGCGCTGCGTGCAAACTTGTTTTATAAGACGATGTTCTTTGTACCATTTATGTACATAAAAATGAATAATGACACTTGAGTATTGACTATTGTAAAGCTTTATAGAGGTTTGGCCTATTTATAAGCCAAACTCTCACTCAACAGTACCAAAAATCACCAAATCTTCAGTTAAAACCACAGGAAAAATGAGATGACCAAGCTTAGTCTCAGATAAATATATTTACATCAACTTGTCAATATCTAATTTTGTTGCCAGTGTACAATAATATATTACTTTTACCTAAACATTAGGCAGTAAAACATACATTTTTGAACATTCATCACAAATTTCATATCTTAACTTAAATAATGAATAGAAACAAATACTAAATTAATTAAAGCAGCAGACAAAGAATGGTCCACTATTTTGGTTTTGTGTCCCTGACATCTGCAACAAAAAAAACTGAAATTAGAAATGGTAAGTGGTAGAAAATAATGTTCGCCAAGAATGGTACAACAGTGATGTCAAATTTCCTGCTATAAAATTTACTTTTGTCTTACTACTTAGTATACTAGGTAAAGTAAATTTGATCACAGAAAATATGACACCACTCTTCAAATAGAACACAACCATAAAAAATAAGTGTTTTAAAAACAAACTTAAAAATTATTTATTGAGTAAAGCATTGAATTCTTTTGAAGTACGAGGATCATTCCAGAAGTAAAGAAGGTTTGCTCACTGCGCTGAGCACAGCTCCCCCCCCCCCACCGCGACTGTGTGTGCAGCAGTCCACTCACCCCCCCCCCCCCCCGCCAAAGTGTGAGATCCACATTGTTTATTAGGTTTCTGTATAAAAATTGTTTGAACTAATGACATTTTTAGACAGTTAACAAAGAATGTTTATGGTGAAAGTGCAATGAATAAGATCTTGAAATTTCTGGAAAGGATTAATGTATTTGTAGTGGATAAAACCTCACATAATCATTTGTTATAATAATGCAGTAGGCCTACTATGCATATGAAATTGATTAATTCAGAGGGCCATGGTTTGCCTAAATTGGTAGTAAACATTAAAAAAATCATTTTGTTTACTTCGGAAGATAGAGGAACGAAGGGTCGACTTAATTTCAAAAAAATAGTTATTCAACATGGTTATCTTTCTTTAGGTGTCACAACCCTGTGGTTTTAAAGTGTCCTCTTTTTTAATTTTAAATATATTTGAAAGTAGTATTTCAGTGTTCTTGGTGTCAGTGAGATGATTGGTATTTCGCTTGGTGTATTAATGATCGAGAGCACATGTTGGTTATCAATGCCTTGCAGATATAGCTTATCAAAATGACCCTGAGAAAAGAACTCAAACTAGCATAAATAAACATTTAAGAAATAGAACGTCGTGTAATGTGCAACGTTGTATCGCCTGTTTTCCTTAATTTCCGCTCAATTTGTTCAATTTCCCTTCAATTTCTTCTTTCAAGTCATCTGTAACAAGCGATGATCTGCCACTGAAATTTAATGGGACCTTCCTTCATTGAACTTCATGCACAATTTTACCCCTGAATTTTCTTTATGCAGTTTGTTTGCACTTTTACAGTAAACTTCCTGTGGTATTTGTCTAAAAATATCAATAGTCCAACATTTGTTTATTCAAAATTGAATAACACTGTGGATCTCACATTAGTTGGGATTTCCGGTTTACAACGCCATTTTTAATTGCTATAGAAACTGGGCGTGTGACCACTTGAAGCTCGGCTCACACTGTGGGAAAAAATTCAGAGAAAAATTCTAGCATTAGCAACTCTGCTAGGCAAACAGCTGATGATGACAATCCAATTTAGTTACTGCATTTTTTAGGTTAGGTGAACTGTAACTTGTTTGTTGTCAGTGTTTGTGTTTTGTTAGATTGAAAGTACTACCAATAGCCTAATAAAACAAGTGAGGAGGATGAAGACGTATCTACAACTTCAAGTACTAATAATGATCCTTTAGACAATAATACCTAGTATCCTCATACAGAAACAGCGAATTAGGTTTTTCCCAAAAACTCAATTAAACCAGGACCCGACACACCCCTAAACTAAAACAGGAAAATGACTCCTTCTTTCTTTCTTTTTGCCCAATTGTAATAAAAAAACCTAAATATTTACTAAATATAAAATATAAAGTAGCCCACAGTAGCATGTACAGAAAAGCTTCTACTGAATTATTTTCAGAAATATCCACCCAAATCACTAGAGGCATTCATTTTTGAGGCACTAGAGAATCATTTGCTACAAACAGTAGTTTTAAGAGAGGAAATACCATCTCCTCCCCTGAGAGTTGGGTGGCAATATATTCCAAAAATCCACATTGGTCAATGCTAACTTGATCTGCATACCAAGTTTTAATGAAATTCATCAGCAAATAAGAGAAATTTTATTATTTTTATTCCCTATTAGTCAACACACTGCGTTTACCGCTAATTTATTTTCTCTCTGCAACTATTAGTCGTGAAATAACTATTCAAAACACCAGTTTATTTAGTTTTTTTAGCTCTTGTTACTAGTGTTAAGTCAATTTTATTTAAGTTTATGGCTTTACGAAAAATAAAAACTGAATTTTGGAACCTTCTATGTCCTATATTTCTAAACCAGAATTTTCCCAGAGATGAGGGCGGTGTAATTTTTTTGGAAACAAGAATAATAAACCACTTAATTTTCATAAAAATTGTTACAGCCGAGTAAATTTGGATTTTTTATGCTTTTTAGCGGGTTTGGAAGGATTATTGACTATACACCTGTACTGGACTGGAAACCTTATGGGCTCGTCTGATAACAAAAGAGGCGGGATTCTCCACGTAGTTCTGACAGCACTGGATAGAAATTGCTACCATCGCATGCAATGGCGGACGTAACTTTGGCTCATGCCGATTGGCGCGCTCAGCTTGGCCATGGCGGGTTTTTAAAATATCATTTTGCTAATAAAACAACTGTCTCGCTTTCCTCGCAACTCGGATGTTTTAATATACGATTTAACAAAGGCTGCAAGGCTGTAAAAACCAAGGTTATGTGAAATAATAATAATATTGTAATAACTTGAAAAAACTTGTAATAAAATTGGTATCGACGCCATAACCGTCTTTCATTAGCGTCAATCAAGCGAGCTCTGTCTGTTCATCTGCCTATGCAATTCCAAGTAGTTTGCGTAATATCAACTAGGAGGAAGCACATTCGATAGCCCCCGTGGCCAACCACACTCAATAGATTGTGCTGTTTCTTGGTTAACCGATTTTAGCACTGCATTTACCGTCTACTACAGGTGTATAGTTAATGTTATTACCCTTCGAAATCAAAAATTCATAAAAATTAAAATAACACCTGAAGATACCGGAGGACCTACATACCAAATTTACAAAATCAGGCAATTGATGTGGAATTAATTTATTACCTATATTGTTATTAACTTTTATAGTTACCATTATTGTTGGGTTTTTTGATTGTTGAAATTCACTTAATAACATCCTTTGTATTTATGTACAGTTTATAACAGTAAAATTGTAGATTAATTTATGACTTTGTCAATTGCACAAATTTGTGTTTAAAGGCAATAAAAAGTTCTTGATTCTTGACTCTAGGTCTGTACACATCTAGACAACACTTGTCCGGACACTTGACCGGACATAAAAAACACTTTGTATCCAGGGAGCACCAAAACAAATATTTCCACTAATAACTCAAATTTAAAAATTGTTCGGAAACAATACTTTTTCCATATATTATGAATAGGATTCCTAGAGTAATATATTATCATACCTCAGAGAGCAGGCGAGGGCTAGCTGTGCTTGTGCTCCCTGTCGTGGTTGGTCTGTTGTTGCGCCGCGATGGCCAGCCACTGTTGTTTGTTGGCCAGCACTCCGTCCAACAACGGCTGCAGCTTGTCGCTCAACTCTGCAAATGCCTGCAGGCAAGAAAAGCACCTTTACCCAATTCGATTAGCAAACTATTATTCGCTAATACAACAAGCGAATGGTTCCTTGAATTTGAACAATCCTTGTGATTACTCAGTTTATAACCAGCATTGGATTCTTTGAATCCACCCAAAGACCAAAGTACTATACAAAATATAATAGTCAGTTAGTTAATTAGTTATAATAGTTTATGTTGTGATGCCATTGCAGAAGTCAGCTTGAAACAAGTTTTGCTGTTTTGTTATTATATCAACAGCTGCAGTTTAATGTTCGATTAAATTGATTTCTATTCTTCCATAAGATAATCATCATGAGTTTGAAAGCCCAGGGGGTACAGCGCTGATGTTTTCCGAACCCCCAAAAGGCACATCTAGATGTTAAAGGCTTTCAAATAATACATTAACGATGATTTAAGACCGAATAGTTTTGCCAGTGGCCTGCTCACAAAAATCGGCCTTTTAGCGAATTTCCCCTATAGGGAAGAAGCTATTACCGTAGGTCTCATGGTAAGACTTATGCCCGAGGCTATGATAAATTTTTGTTTTGAGGTCCCTAGATGACAAAAACACTACTCGTTCAAATTTATATTTATATTGGTAGTAAACAACTAAATTGGTCGTGACATTGTTAGTATATTGGTAGAATTATATATGTATGTGTGTCCGTGAATGTGATAACTTGAGTAAAAAAACTTCTGATTTTGATGAAATTTGGCTCAAATGTGTAAAGTGATATATAGGGGTAATTTCCTATAGGGGAAATTCGCTAAAACCCTTAGAAGAGGATGAAATTACCATGCTCCAATAGAGAATAAATATAGAATTTTCACTATATTTTAAATACTATTTTGACTGGTCCTTTCTAAAAATCAACTGTTAAAACAATTATTATAATTAGATAAAGCTAGGGTTGTAACGTATAAAAGAATGCACACAAATAGGGAACTATATGCAAATAATAACAGGAGTTGGTCACTGTACCTGATATATAGGGAGACATATGGAGTCGATGAAGCCCACCTGCATTAGGGGCAACTGGTCTTCCTTCTCTCTGTTCATGATATCCTGCAATCAAGCGGTGGTTACAGTGATGCAGATAAATAGGCAGAGGAAGTAAAAGGTGAAAACAGTAAAAAAGAAAGAAAAACTGACTGATATCTTTTTCAGAGCACTTTCCTGCATTCAACGATACTGCATTTCAGACCTTGACTCCCCAGGACGGAGCTTTAAGCTGGGTTTTCCTAGCTCCGCATTTTGCGTGGAGCGCACTGCACAGTGCGAATTAACATATACATTTTGTTGCTGGTGTTTAATGATTGAACATGAGTCTCTTAACTGCAGACTGACACTGTGCAGTTTCCCTTTTAAGTTTTAACGGAGAGTATGGCTGTTGACTTATTGTTGTGTGCTTATGAATAGAGCAGTTTAGAAAGAAAGACCATTTGCCTGTTGCCATGCAGTATTTGTATTGTTATTTTATGACATGTAAGATATTTTAATTTATTTGATTTGAACTTTAAACTGAATTGCACTTTATGTATGCGAGGTGTGAAGGAGAATGGGATACCGGTTAGTAGTGGTATTAATAATGTAAGAATTTAGACCTCTCAATCGGTAAATTAATCTTTTTACACCACTAAGTTATAAAGTTGTATAATTTACGCTGCTTCATAAGTAAATTACAACCCACATGTTTGTATATTTGATTTAGATTCAATTACCAAACAATATTTTGCCTATTATTTTGACTTGCCATAAAATAAATTCACCATCTACTACAAGTAGTTCATCCTTGGAAGTCGTCAATTTGCTAATTATGACCAGGAAGTCACTATGACTCAGAGGAGTCGTCCTGTTGCGCTGAGCGCAGTGCGCACTGTGCAATGGTGTAGGAAAACACTCCCATTTAATTACATGTTGTTGAGAATACTCTGCAGTGTGAACTGTGCATTGCGCTCCGCACAAAATTCAAAGCTAGGAAAACCTAGCTTTATTCATTTCCAAAGAGGTATTAAACTCTAACTCTACTCATGAATAAGAGACTAAAACTTATGCATAATTGTATATCTTGTCTCCAAATCACTTAATTTAAATTGAATTAAACTCAAAAATGCCTTATTTTCATAACTTATACAATTATTACAAGCATTGGTTGCTTGGTGACTATAATTGGTATAATTTTACCCGAGTCTGCCAGAGTGATCCAACTTGTATACTTTTGGTGGATTACACGTTTTGAGGATTTAAATCCTCATCTTCTGTTCTTCTTTCTAGGATTTGAAGAAGAGGATTTAAATCCTCGAAACGAGTAATCCACCAGAAGGACTCATGTTGGATCACTCTGACAGACAAGATAAAATTATACCTTTTATAAAATTTAAGGTATCAGTAGGTTTCTCACTATTTTCCCAAGTTTTGAATTTTTCAATAACTTAAAAAAAACCACAATTATACAGCCTAAATAAAAATTGAGCTTAATATATCAAATCATTCATTAAAAAGTAGAAAAGTTCCTTGCAGATACTAAAAAAATGGAAAAATGGTATTTGAGTAATAATTTACGTTTAACTTGTGTTTGTTAACTTACAATAGGTGTAATGTTGAGCTCTTGACGTTCTATGTCGCCTTGCTCAAAGAATTCACTAGTCACCAAGTCGGCAACCTGCAAACGAGATAAATTGATGAGAACTAACCCAATACTTTACTCTAACCACAGTTTAAGAAGGGGCTCCAGTCCTGCGTCTACCTGTTTCTTCCAAAAGAGCAATTTTAACTTTCAAAGCCCGTCCCTCCGCCAACAGTTTATCTGAGATTGATGATTTGTGGGTTCATTTTAACCCTTTTAGTGCCAACGTCCGATTAATCGGCCGCCGTGAGGTCCGCGCGAAAAGTGCCAACGTCCGATTTATCGGACGCCGCGAGGTCCGCGCGAAAAGTGCCGACGTCCGATTTTACGGACGTTGTGAAAACGCACTGTATTTAGGTTAAAAATTGGTATAATCCCCATGATTTTATGTTTATCATAACCACAATTAAACGTACAATTCACCGATTCTTTTATATAGTACTTCTGTAATATTTAGTCGGCTGTGATCACGCAACAAAATTTCTCCATGGCAACGTCAGTTGACGACACCGGCTGATGTTTGTTATTGTTATTGTTGTGTTCGGCTGCTAGTGGTGAGTTCTGAGTTGATGTTTTGTTTATTGTGGCGTAATTATGGAACGAAATCGTTCAAGATCTCCTATAAATGATGAAGCTATTGATGAAATTCTTGATGACTTCCTAGACGACAATTTTATTAGTGATGTTCCGGACGAAAGTGACAATAACGACGAAATCAGAGAAAATGAAAGTAGTACTAGTGTTGCAGACGATACAGACAGCGACCCCGATTACGACCCGAACACAGATTTGCGAGGAAATAAAAGGAGTTTTCTTTCTTTAAATGTTGGAAGGTTAAATTATAACTTGACATCAAGTTCTGATGAAGATGACCCCCCGCGCCGGCCCCTCATTACTGCTTGCCTGGCTCCTGAATCTGCCAGCACTTCAACAGCTAGTCCTAGGCCTAACCCTACTGCATCTAGTTCAGTGCCAAGGCCTAGAGGAAGGCCTCGAAATGATGTAGACCTTAATGTCGATGGTGAAGAGGATGTGAGTGAGGATGAGAATGGTACTGGATGGACGGAAGTGACTGAGGGAGCTGATGAAGGTATCACTCACAACTTTGATTTTCATGAAATTCCTGGGGTAAAACACTGCCCTCCAAGAAACTCTCCACCTATAGACTATTTTAAATTGTTCTTTACTGTTAATTTGATCACTACTTTTGTTGAGAACACAAACAAATATGCCAAGAAGTTTATCGAAAAAAAAACCGAGACCGATTAAGACCACATAGTTGTAGTAACAAGTGGAAAGACGTGACACTCCTCGAAATGCAAGCGTTTATCGCTGTGCTGCTTAACATGGGGCTTATTAAGAAACCTACAATATTTAGTTATTGGAACACTGCCAGTAGTCAATTTACCCCATGGTTCACCAGAATGTTTAACCGTAACAGATTTCAGGCCATATTGCAGTTCTTTCATATGGTGGATACATCTTTGCTTTCCAAACCAACAGAACCTAACTACGACCCTTGCGCTAGATTTAGTCCATTGATTGACCACTTTAACAGAGTTTCTAAGTTTCACTTTACCCCAAATAAGAATGTCTCTATAGATGAGAGTATGGTAAGCACCAAATCTCATTCTCAATTGCTCCAGTACATGCCTAAGAAGCGACATCGCTGGGGCGTTAAGCTCTGGTCTCTTTGTGATGCTGTTTCTCATTATTGCCTTACTTTTTTTGTTTACCGAGGTGCTAAAGGTGCTGACAAGAGAGAAATTAAGAAAAAGGGACTGGGTTTCTATGTGGTCGAAAAGTTGCTGCAAATGACCAATATGTTTCACAAGGGCTTTCACGTCTTCGTAGACAATTACTTCACCTCATTGAAACTTGCGAAGTATCTATATTCTAAGTTTACCTTTTTAACTGGTACTCTTAAAAAGTCAAGGAAAGGAGTTCCTCAAGAGATGAAAAATAAGTTTGATGTTGGAATGACTAAGTATTTAAGAAAGGACAAAATGACTATTGTAGGCTATCGACAAAAGAAATCACAAAAAACTCCAAGTCCTACTTCTTACGACGGATGGAAAAGCAGAAAGCGAGCGACGAAGCAAAGGAAGAGGTGCTTCAGTACATGTTACAAACAAACCCAAAATTATTAGGAATTACAATGACTTTATGGGGGGTGTGGATGGTGGGGACCAAATGCTATATGAGTATCTTGATGATAGAAGAACCATTAGATTTTGGAAGAAAGTAACATTCAATATATTTTCCCGGATGATGTTAAATTGTTAATTACTTTACAAGTTGAACACAGATAGGCCCGTTACCAGATACCAGTTCACAATTAATATAGTTGATGACCTCTCAAAGGATTGGTTACTCCTACAAAGTGCTAGACCTGGTATTGCTGATATAACCAACATAACTCCTACGCGTCGCTCCCGGGGTGGACCTTCTGGAGATTCTCCTGACCAATTTTTTGAAAAAATCCCTGACAGGAGAGAGAAGAATTGCTGTGTGTGCAGTGCTCAAAGCACAAAAGCTGGTGGAAAAAGAAAAAAATCCAGTTATATGTGCAGAAATTGCAAGAAGGGCATTCACACTTAGAGATGTGCCAAGCAGTTACATGAGCGAAACAGCTGCAGCTAGTTCCACAGCGGCCGCGGAACTTGTTCCAAAAGTAGTTCCAGCTGCAGCTAGTTTGGCCCCCGTTACTAGTCTCAAAACAGTCAGACGCTGCAGCTGTTTTCGGAACTAAACGCTGCAGCCTTAACTTACTTTCAATTGCTTTAATATATTGATTGCAGAGAAAACTGATTCTTAAAATTAATAATTTTGCTAAAAAGACCTGTTTTGATCTTTATAGATAACAATGACCTCTTGTAATGTAAATTTATTTTTAGAGTTAAACACCAAAAAACACAAAACTTATACTAACAAGTTTGAATAGATTAGTATTTAAATTAATTGAAAAAATACAAACATAATTTAGTAAGATATTTAACACACGATTGTGGTTACTGTTTAAGAAAACATTTTCAAATAATTGTAATGTACACTAGAAATACGCAATAACGCAATAGCATTACAATATGGTCGCATTAAACTATATACAAGAGGTGGAATGCAGCAGGGAAACAAAACCAATATTTCAAAATACATTAGCGATGTCTTCGCGATCAGTATCTATTGAGACTGGACAGGAGGAATGTGCAGAAAGAAGTCAGATAAATAATTTCCTGTCTCAACATGAAAGGGTAGGCCCAGGCCTGGGGTTACGCTGCAGCTGTTTTGGTTTCTCGGTAACTCCCAGTTTCAGTTACAGAAAACGAGCTGCAGCTAACATCCAGTTTCAGTTACAGAAAATGGGCTGCAGCTGGTTTGAAAAGTAGTTCCGATCGGAACCGAATTGCTGGTGACGTTGGAACGGTTGGAACTCCTTTCATTCTCGGAACGTTGAAACAAAGCAGTTCCAGCTGCAGCGACACATCTCTAGAGGACTTGAGGTAGAGATGTGCCAAGCAGTTACATGAGCGAAACAGCTGCAGCTAGTTCCATAGCGGCCGCGGAACTTGTTCCAAAAGTAGTTCCAGCTGCAGCTAGTTTGGCCCCTGTTACTTGAGTCTCAATGTCTCAAAACAGTCAGACGCTGCAGCTGTTTTCGGAACTAAACGCTGCAGCCTTAACTTACTTTCAATTGCTTTAATATATTGTTTGTAGAATAAACTGATTCTTAAAATTAATAACTTTGCTAAAGAGTTGTTTAATCTTATAGATAACAATGACCACTTGTAATGTAAATTTATTTTTAGAGTTAAACACTAAAAAACAAAAAACCTATATGAACAAGTTTGAATAGCTTAGTATTTAAATTAATTGAAAAAATAAAATAATTTAGTAAAATATTTAACATACGATTGTGGTTACTGTTTAAGAAAACATTTTCAAATAATTGTAATGTACACAGTTAATACACAATAACATTACAATATGGACGCATTAAACTATATACAAGAGGTGGAATGCAGCAGGGAAACAAAACCAATATTTCAAAACACATTAGCGATGTCTTCGCGACCAGTATTCTATTGATATTGAGACTGGACAGGAGGGATGAGCAGAAAGAAATCAGATAAATAATATCCTGTCTCAACATGAAAGAGTAGGCCCAGGCCTGGGGTTACGCTGCAGCTGTTTTGGTTTTTCGGTAACTCCCAGTTTCACTTACAGAAACGAACTGCAGCTAACATCCAGTTTCAGTTACAGAAAATGGGCTGCAGCTATGGCTGCAGCTGGTTTGAAAAGTAGTTCCGATCGGAACCGAATTGCTAGTCACGTTGGAACGGTTGGAACTCCTTTCATTCTCGGAACGTTTAAACAAAGCAGTTCCAGCTGCAGCGACACATCTCTATTCACACTAAGTGTTTCCCACTTCACCATTGTTAGGTGTAATCGTTGCCATAGCTTTCATGTATATAGACTGTAAATAATTTTAATAATTTTTTTATTGACAAGTGATATCTTTAGTTATAGGTCTAAGTAACTTTACCATGTCCTGAAAAGTGCAATGAAGGCATAATTAATAGTTTTTCCTACAGAAATAGACTTGTGCCTATTACTACTAGTGATTTATCCAGTATTTGGCTAAAAAATAATGCCAGAGTGCGGCATTTTACAAAAAGTTGTATAACTCAATTATTTTTTAACCTATAGTGATAAAATTTTGCATACATGTTAAGAACTTCAATATGAACAATATAATACATCAAGACTGCAGCTATACAATTTGTTTCAATCTTCAAGGTAATACCAAATAAAAGGATTTAAAAAATTTCTGAAGTAAGTAATATTGTATATTGCATGATAGAATTAAAGGATTGAATTTAACTATGCATGTTATTTTTTATCTTAAGCAAAATGTGTTTCTGAACAATTAAAAAAAAATTATTGAAATATCTTAAAAAATAATTTGTTTATGAATTTTTAAGTAAAATCTAACAAAACCGTCTATAAACGCATGAAATTATTAGCGCGCCATATTGAAAAAGTGTGTGGTATTGAGGTAGCAACTTTTTTGTAAACTAAGTAATATTTTGGTAATAACATTTTTGACATTTTCTGGCACTAAAAGGGTTAAAAAGGAAAAAACATAGCGATTAAAGTGAACAAAATGTTGATATGACAAATAGTTCAAACATTATAAAAACATAAATATTGAATATGTTTAGAGATGTGCGGGTACAGGTTTTTTAAGTCGAGTCAAGTTCGAGTCGAGTATACAAATAAAAAAAAAATGAGTTGAACTGGATCAAAACAGTGTATAGGGTTCCATCACTTATAAATGTTGTTCTTAAAATATACTTTTCTAGTCACTATGACCTGAAAATAACAATAGTAAGTAAAATAAATGGATTCCTGCTTCATTGGAAAAAGGTAAGTACTACATTTATCCGAAAATAAATCATACCAAAGTTATTACATAACATTTTGCCATAAAGATAAAATACTGTTAATCTTTTGGTATTAAGGTTGTTATAACCTATATGGTATTAATTAACAGTTTCATTAAAAAATAATCTCAGTTTTTTATTTTATTTCCTCTTTTTTATTTATCGTATGTTTTGTATATTATGTTTACGCCTAAGCTACATATTTCTACGAATGGAGAAAATAAAATTACATTTAGGCCTATAAGTCAAAATAAACTTTATTTTAATATTTAAAAGGCCTATTACATGGTAAAACCATAGAATAAATAATACAGAGAAGGGCAGCCGCGGGTAAATAATCATGCGTCGTTTAGTTGGGGCCACCCGAGTTAGTTGGGTGGCCCCTACATAGAATGCGCCACGTCAATTAAGGGGGTCGGTAACGTAGTACACAATCCACTCCCTTCCTCCCCCTTCAACGACGCGACGACGCTGGCTGGGCTGGCCTGGCCCTGGCGGCTACAACCACATCGCGCGGTTCGAACGATGCAGAGTAGTTTAAATGGGTTTGATTTTATGATTTGTTTCAACCAATGGTAGTTCAATATGTGCAGTTAATTTTTGTTTTCTTTAATTGTGCCAGTAATATTATTTGTACTTTACAGATTCTTATTCTTTAATCTGGCTATGGAATTTAAATATTTATAAGTTAATGGATGTAAGTTGAATACAGTAGTTACATGTTATATAAAAAAAACTCTTTCTAAATTTGAAGTAGAGACTAATGAAATATGTAGGTACAAAGTATGAGCATGTGTTTAGATAGCCATGCGAATGAATAAAACAACCGTGTAAAAGTAAGATTAAAGCAGGGCCAGGTAAAAAGGGCCGTAAAATTTCGCCTGTTAGCGGACCCCCCCTGTCACGTGGCCAGCTACGTCATCGCACTGACAGCCGGCTCGAAGCACCGCGCTTACCAGTGCTTTACTCCTGCAACTTCCACGGCTGAAACTTGTGTTCTATTAGACACCGTGATTATATGACTTCATCCTTATTTTGTAGATGAATCAGGCTTTATTGTAATATCATTTTCAAAAGGATTGGCAGCTGAACTATTTATACAACGATTTAGTATGAAATAGAAGTTTGTATTAAGTTAAATGGAATCACGTTGAAAAACCAATAGTTTTGATCGGTATATAAAAACAAAACTTAAATACAATGATCAGAAGAATGATTTTGATCAATTCAAAAATAAAGGAAGGTAGTTTAAGTCACATTATGTTTTTAAATACAACAAAAATCCTCCTTTAGGGGCAGTTGAGTCATGCGAGAATTTAAGAAACAACTTTGCTAAAGAAAAATAAAGCGTTTAGATAATGAAATACCCCCGTCGCAGCAAACCTGCGTGTTCAGCGAATTTCCAATGCATAATATATGTCTTAATACCACATAAAGCCACATATCAAGTTTCATACAAATATATTCAAATATAAGCGATTTTAATTATTCTCTATAAGAATAACACTGGTAATGAATACGTAGGTTTTCTGAAACAAGGAACAAGGATTTAACTAGGCGAAGTCACATACCAAGTTTCATCAATATTCAATCATGAATAAGCGCTATATAACATTTTAGATATTCTCCATAAGAATATCATGGGGGCTGAGTAAGAAGGTTTGCTGCAACAAGGAACCAAAAAAATTGGTTTTTATGCAATTATCAGTATAACTTAACCAAGTGAAGCTACATACCAAGTTTTATTAATTGATGTTCATAATTAAGGGAGTCATTACATTTTACTTATTCTCCATAACAATAACATGGGGGCTGAGTACGCAGGTTTGCTGCTACGGGAATAATCAACAAAAAATCAATTTTTGGTGCAAATATCAATATACCAGAACTACGTGAAGCCATATACCAAGTTTCATCAACATACATTCATAAATAATCGAGATATCAAATTTTATTTATTCTCCATAAGGATAACATTGGACAACGTACTGTATTTAGCACTTTGAATATCTCTGCAACGGTTGGGCGTAGAATCACACTTTAAACATGATTGTTTTGTTGAACTGAAAAGATTGGTAAAAGCAAATGTGAAGTTTACATTAAAATAAACTGAGGAAAAGCAAAAAACCTTTTTCCCATAAGATTAACATGGGAGATTTTATGAGTAGGTTTTTTGGATTTTCTCCGCAACCACTTAACCTAGGTTAATAATTCAAAATACTATATTATTTGTTTTTTAAGCTCTACAACATGGTCAAAACCAAAATTAAGTTTTTTAAAATGTTTATGGTGAAAAATGCAAAAAATTGATTATTGGAAAATTTAAAACCCCCATAAATCCCCCTTCCCATAGTCCGATTTTTCTGGTTTTCGAACTTAGTCATGAATGTCATTTTACACATTTGAGCCAAATTTCATCGAAATCGGAGGTTTTTTACTCAAGTTATCGCATTCACGGACACACACACACACACATATATATATATATATATATATATATATATATATATATATATATATATGTGTGTGTGTGTGTGTCCGTGAATGCGATAACTTGAGTAAAAAACCTCCGATTTCGATGAAATTTGGCTCAAATGTGTAAAATGACATTCATGACTAAGTTCGAAAACCAGAAAAATCGGACTATGGGAAGGGGGATTTATGGGGGTTTTAAATTTTCCAATAATCAATTTTTTGCATTTTTCACCATAAACATTTTAAAAAACTTAATTTTGGTTTATATATATTTTTTTTATATATATAAATTTGAACGAATTATGTTTTTGGCATCTGGGGACCTCAAAATAAAAAGTTATCACGGTTTCGGGCTTAAGTCTTACCATGAGACCTACGGTAATAGCTTCTTCCCTATAGGGGAAATTCGCTAAAAGAAACACTCAACTGTTATAGTGTATTTTATATTTATATAGATACAGATCATGGTCATTATAAAATATTTCTAAATGTTAACATACAACTATTTACAAATAATCTGAATTTCCACTCTTCATCAATCTTTCTGATGCAACAGCCAGATTCCACTGAAAACAGCAAACGTGCTTTCTCCACGAATTTCTAATACAAACATAGGTATATACCTCACCAACAAATAAACACTATTATCTAGTTTAATCATAACTAGCTGTCCTGTTGCTTGAATCCAAGCAAGTTTGTACCCAAAGAAAGCTTACTTCAGTTGTAACAAAGGTAACAAAATATCTGATATTAAAAAGGATGAGAACATTTGAGAATAATGCGACTAACGTACTTCCAATCAACACGTAGTTTAGACTTACGCAATTTGAAAGCGCCACTGTTCCGAAAATTCAGCCCTTTACGGTATTTAATTTATGCCCTTTCTTGAAATTCTGAGACCTATAGGCAAATCTACGTATAAATACCATTAATTTGACGCCTCAAACGTTAAAATCCGTCCAGCCGTTATCAAGTTATGACTGTGAAGAAAAAACCCCTAGCGTATTAATATATAGGATATATTGGTAAATTAGCGAGATATAAAGTTTTAGTCATCCTCCATAAGAGTATTTAAAAATGCCAGTGCGATGCGTGAGGTGCGAATGGAGTGGACTGCAGATTTACAACCCGTCATAAAGTGACAACCCCTCTTTGAACTACTCCGTCGACCGCTGCCGCGATGCCGTACAGACCACCCTACCTGGCGTGAGAGGGCGATTGTTGGTGACACTTACATCGTCATAACCAAGAATTCAAAAATTATTAAACATTTGCCACATTTATTTTTAGTATTAGTTTGATTTACCAAAAAACGTCGTCAAATTTCCTAAATGTTTTTAGCACAGGAGGAAAAGTTTGTTTGTATTTACCTGTAAAAAATAACGTTACAAGTTGACGTCATTAACTTAGTGAAACCCTCTTGGTTAACAAAAACAAAATCTTATTCTATATTAACGATCGTATACATTACAATAGCTTATATGCATTATAGCGGCGATCAAAGAGGAACACCAGTTTGAAAGTTTTATCGTAACAAATCTCCATCTTACAATAGCAGTATCTCCATCTTAAAATATCAGTATCGGTGTGTTCGATGAATAACCTAAGATTAAAATTGGTAAGTTGGATTTCAGCTCTAAGCGTTGCCAAATATGATTAATGCTCGTTTTCCTACTTTTCATTAAGCACAAGTGTTAGGTCATTCTAATATCCACCGTCCCCATGAACTCTAAAAATTAAAATTTAGGCTGTTCCGGTGTACCCATGGTCTTCTACCTGTGCCGTTCGGCGTAATGAAAGAGTTTTGAGGATTATTCATTTATTTCATTTCATTTATTCAAATACGGCATACATCATTTTACAATTACAGTCATTACATACATAAGCACTAGTAGATGTGAACGTTACAAAACATTGAAAAACTGACATTAAAGAATTATAGATGACATTTTACTTAACATTAGGATTACGCATCACATCACACCTCATATCTGCTACATAACCCCTTCCGCGCAGTGCTTGGAAAGGGTTTGCAGGATCCCTCTTTACGGCACCTCCATAAACCCTTTAATTAAACTTAAAGTTTAATATTAAAGATGAAAATATTATTTACAAATTTACTATTTTACTTTTTTAATTGAGTTGCATTTACAGATTTACAAGGCCTTTTAAATGTTCAAAAATGAGTTTTTCAACCTAAACAACTTAAGACAGAAACATTATTTTCAAATTATAAATACGAGCATGAGTAGAATTAACTTTATTTTCTCAAAGTTTAAATAATTGAAATGCAAAACCAATGTAATAAGCGTCAATTTTTAACAACACTATATCAGGAAATGTAAAAATTAATAAAGATGACTAAAACGTTAATTTTTATAACCGGTAGTTACCTTTATTGCTACTTACTTAACTAATTACATTTGATAATGCAATTCCTTCCGTGCTGTTCAATATTTAAATATCTTAAAGAATAAAAGTAACCTCTGATTCTCTGACGGAGAGAGCCATGTCTACACGATATGACGATATGTGCGGGACACGAGCCTCAGTTTATTATTTAGTTTCTCAGAGCTCAAGAATCTGGCGAGTGGCGACGAGATTGTGGAAGCGATAACGTTCGAAACGACCGTTACAATCTCCGGGCAGGCAGAATGGTAATGCAGTATGTGTAGTGCTCAAGGCCGCCGCGTGATGGCAGCATCCTCTTAGGCCTAGTTCTCGATTCTCCACCAGAGCGCAGACCTGAAAATGTAGCATGGAAAGTCCCATTTGGCTGCCCTTCTCTGTATTATTTATTCTATGGTAAAACATTAGCCTACTTACTTACCACACAAAATGTACTTACTAAACTATCTTAGCATTAGTTTTAACACAAATCAAATCAAATCAAGAAATTCTTTATTTGTGAGTACAAAACCTGTACATAAATTGTGTCACAATATTCTTATTATAGTCAGCTTATAGTCTAAAACTCTTATACAGAGGAAAATATATGATTAAAATCAATTTGAATACAATAATTGCACATTTACAGACCAGCAGAGAAAAATTCAGTTAAGGAGTAATGTGGATTATCTATTAGAAAAGTTTTCAATCGGGTCTTAAATTTTACTTGATTGGATTCATTTTTAATTTCTAGTGGTAATAGTTTAAAAAATTTGGCTCCCATGTGTGTAGGCTTACTGTTGAATAGAGATAGTTTGTTGATGGACAAAGTAGTCCTAATAAGAATAATCAGTTAGTAAAAACATGAAGATATGTTTGAAAGTGCATGGCAAATAAATTAATAAAATTGAAGCCATGTCTTCAAAAGAGTTTTAAAATATTACAAATTATTAAAAAAAAATAATTAATGAAACTTAAACAAGGCCAAAACAAATCACTTGTCTTTAAAACAGCTCAATGCTAAAGGACAGCCTAAAATTAATGGATTGACTCAATTTCAAGTACCCCATCAGCACAAATCGTTGGGCCAACATTGGCAAATGGTCAGCGGAAATGGTTGGCCAACGGTGGGCATGTTACGAGGCGCGAGGTTGGCCCATCGATGGATTAACCAACCATTATCCAACAATGCCAACCAATGCCCAACCAAATGCCAATGGTTTATAATTTTTTATTTAAATGCCTATTTTAATTTTAAAAATCATGATTTATCTAATTGAATTGTTTAGTAAACCAATTATAGAGATTTTAAAAAAGGAATTAACTTGCAAAAATATTGAGTCACGGTCTAGTCTCGAAACCTTCAACCTTTGAGTTACTGAACACTCGCCTTAACCCCCACGGCCAATCTAACTTACGAGAACCGAAGGATGGACTGAGATATAGAAATTACCAATAGTCTGTACCTGCACGACTTGTACTAGCCTACATACTATTGTTTTATTCTTATAAGATTGGATAGTACTCGTTTTACTCTTCTACGTGAATCTGCTTTTGCAAAAATCTCTGTAATAATAGTAGGAACAAGTTAATTTGATTTATGTATCTATGAAATATGAAAAACTACGAGCAAATTAATATATATTTAATATAATTATAATAATAAAAATATAATGTTAATTTATACCCCATCAGCACAAATCGTTGGGGCAAAGTTGGCATTGCAGGATATGGTAGGGAAATGGTCGGTTGGCATTAACGCGGTTGGACCAACGAACCAATCACGTTGGCAAGCCCACGTTGGCAAATTGAACCATGGTCGACGTTGGGCCATCAAACGCTATTGTTGGAAAATCCTACCATTATTATTAACTAGGTGTACGCTCATTCCTCGCGTATAAGGATAATTGAAATACATGATCAAACTTAAATCGAGTCTCATAAAAAATTCAATATCAGATTTGAGTAACATCATCAGAATACATTCCGTTATCATTTAACTGCGCCAGAATCCGGATTTTATGTCTATATAGCTATAGTTTTAATCACTTTTCTAAGAATCAATTATCGCGGTAGCTGAGAGGTATCGCACTGGCTCTTGGAGCGAAAGGTCGCAGGTTCGGATCCCACCGCCAACCTAACATTTTATCCGTAGAAAAACATACATACATTTATCACTTGTTTTTATCAAAGTAAATGTTGTATAAATACGTAAATTTATTTATTTTTAAAATAAATTGAAGATTTCAGGCATGGTTTGTTGTTAGGATTGGCATGGGTGCGTTATCTTAGAACAAACACAGCATTTTGGGCTAAGCAGTGACTTTAGCAGTGTGGTTAATTTAACTTTTAAGAGAACAGCGAGTTTCCTATATGAACTAATGTTAACAATTTCTATAGGCCAAGTCAAAATATCCTTAAGGATTAACAATAAATCGTCAGGATGAAAAAATGAGATTTCAATATATTGTTTCAATAGCCTAGGCTATCATGAAATTAAATGCTATAAACATGGGTTGGTCCAAGTCCGTATATGAAACTTCTAAAATGACAAGTAGCCTAAGTGTATATACCTACATTTTATAGTCATAGGTCCAAGTTTATGATGAAAACAGCTCAATATAATCCAAACCTAGGATATGTCAAATCATTTCAGATAACCTGTATAAAAGTCTTAGTTTGGTTAGAATAGTTTAAAGCTTTTGTTTTGGTTCGCTACAACATTCCTGGTAATGTTTAAAGTATTTAACAACAGTTGTATTTTACAAAATGATATTTCAATATATTGTTGCAATAGCCTGGGCTATCAGGAAATTAAATTCTATAAACATGGGTTGGTCCAAGACCGTACATGAAACTTCTAAAATGGCAAGTAGCCTAAGTGTATAGGCCTACATTTTATAGCCATAGGTCCGACTTTATGATGAAAACAGCTCACTGTAATCCAAACCTAGGATGTGTCAAATCATTTCAGATAACCTGTATAAAAGGATTAGTTTGGTTAGAGTAGTTTAAAGCTTTTATTTTGGTTCGCTACAACATTCCTGGTAATGTGTTTAAAGTATTTTACAAAATTTGTATTAACAGTTTAATGTTGGCTTACTCTTACTGTAATCCAACCCTAGGCTATGTCAAATCATTCAAGATAACCTTCCGAAAAAGGCTGTTTGGTTAGAATAATCTATAGCTTTTATTGTGGTTACCTACTACATTACTGGTAATGTATTTTAGGTAATGTAGACAATTTTTATTATTAATTCAGTGAAAATATATCCTAGAAAATGATTGTCCTACAAAATAAATTTTAAGGTTGTTCGCTTACTGTGACTAACTTCATCAACGCTTTCAAGACAAATTGAGGCTTTGTATACTTTTTACACATGACAATCACAATATTACCAATTGTCTAAGAAAATGTAATAAAACAAACTAATTTATAAGTTAAGTTAATATCTTAGTATCTACAGTCATCAAAAAGTTATTTTGACTTTTTCGACCTGTCACACGCGTCGTCTGTCGTCTGCCACCGTTACAATCGTCTCCTCTGACCGAGTGACGATATTTACACAGAGTAGGCGTACTAAGGGAACATTAACTGTATGGATATTTTTTTTAAAACGTACACTTAATAATTTATAAAATAATAAATAGGCTCACAACTTAAAAATATACTTCGATTTATCTCTCTTGTGTGTTTTTTGTTGGTAAAAAAACTTTTGTTATCCAGTATAACAATGTATACTCTAGTAAACTAACTATTGTTACTCTGTTGTTGAAACATAGACGTCGGCTAAATTTTAACGATTCAAGTACCACTAAAATGGCTTTCAATGTTATTCTTATGGAGAAAAAAATAAATTTGGTTTTAAGAAAATTTGATTAATACTGAACGAAATTATCTGAATAACGAACTTGACCGAGATTTTGACCTGTTAAGTTTTTCTGGAAAATTTTAAGTTCAACTGTGGAGGCATTCTCGAGTTATTGGGGTCACAGACACGCCAGTTGAGTTGATTCTCTTACCAGTCTAAGCAGTAAAGTTGTGTATAAGGATACTTTCACTTCGTTCAATTATCCAATTATATCTTAATATATATATATATATATATATATATATATAAATATATCATATATATATATATATATATATGAAAATTTATCATATAGATATTTGATATATATGATTATATAATTAATAATAATATAATGGTGGGATTTGCCAACAATAGCGTTTGATGGCACAACGTCGGCTATGGTTGGATTTGCCAACGTGGGCTGGCCAACGATTGGTTTGTTGGCCCAACCGCGTTAATGCCAACCAACCATTTCTTTACCATATCCTACAATGCAGACGATGGCCCAACTTTGGTCCAACGATGTGTGCTGCTGGGGTATTATGGAACAAAAAATAAGCACAAACTTCTTATTCTTACCAATTAGATTTCATTACAAATATATTTTTGATATTTTACTTTAAAAAATGACAAGGTTAGGTTAACCTAAAAGTGGACTATACAGACAGTGTTCATTCAACTCAATCTGAAGGTCCTCGTAAATCCTCCATTTTGGTATAAAGATTAACACAAATTTATACGCCACAACTTACTTATTTATTAATGAAACACTAAAATCCATATCACAACTCTTAACACCTCAAATGTGTTCACACTCAATTTGAATTTACTGACGACACGCGGCCGCGGATGACCCTTGGTAGCCCGGGTACACGGTGGGAGTAAACACGCTTGAAACCTTCGAGTTTTAGTAAAACCTCGAGTTTCAGAGCCAAACTGGCCTCAAACTTGAAATTTTGAGTACTCAAACATCCCTAAATATTTAAAAATGTTTTTTATTGATTATAGTTTGTGATAGCAACATTTTGCTCACTGGCTTCGTTAGGTATTTTTTTGCTCATTAAAATGAGCCATAAATCAACGATATCGGATAATCCGGTGAGGAGGTAAGGGCTTTTGAAAGTTATTGGCCTTAAGGGGGAAGCAGGTAGAAAAGTGAAATAAAGAATTTAAATGTATGAATGTATTATGTTACTAATACAAATTAATTAAATCAATTATTTATGGTAGAAATAATAATTTTTAAATAGACTTAATAGCTTGTGTGAAAGAATGAGTCTAGTAACCATAACATTAAGGTTTTTATTTAAAAAATATATAAGTCATGACTTAATACTAATTAGAAAATATCAATAAAAAAACAAAAATAATCAACTTACTTACTAATAAGACAGTTAATGAATACTTTTTTGAACCATTACAGTACGAGCTCTACAGTACTGATAAAATTTACAAGCCCGGACTGGGATTCGAACTCACGACAAGACCGCTGCCATGGTTCCGGAGCCTATTGCCTTGAACACTTTGCCAATGACTAACCAAGCAGAACCTACTAAGCAGCAGAAACTACTAGTTGTTTAAAAAAATAATTACTGGTAATAGCATCTTTAAACTATTAACAGACAGACAGCCCCCCTACCCTCAGAAAGAAAACTGAATGTTGCATAGCATCAAAGTTTCTAAGAGTAAGCCCAACTCTACCAGTAATTTTATTTATGATTGTTTCCCTGGGTCAGTGTAATACGTACCCTCTTCTCAATGTGCCAGGGCTTGGTGATGGCAGCCAGATCGCACACCGTCATCGTCATCCCCCTCAGCAGTTCCCGATGGTCCTCCCGGTGCCAGTTGTGGGTCCGGGACTGCACCAGTGACAGGAACGCGCCTCGCTTCCTGTAGGACCATAACGATAATCAGGTGACAGTACTATCATCTGTGATGGCGTTTGAACTAACAAAATGCAAACTAGTGCACCGCAATCTTGATCATGCCTTCTCTAAAAGTCCCAACCATTAATTCATGACTGTTGGCATAAAATAGATATAAATCTATTCAATCAGTACCATTTTAAAATGTCAACTTATTAACTTGATGTTACAGATTACAAATTGAGAAGTAGAACCTTAAATCTAATGGTATATACATTTAGATATACTAATAAAGATATACATTTAGATATACTAATGAAGAACCCCTTCTACTCCCCGGACGAGTTCCTACGATGAAGGCACATCCTCCCATTGTACTAATTTAAACTGTTGTTTTAAACTTGCATTGACGCTATTACAAATCTTGATGTTTTGTGAATAAAGAGTTTTTGATTTGATTTGATTGATTTATGTATTATTTCGGTTTTGGAATTGGTTTTACCGATTACAAAATTCTGTGAATAACTGTTATTTTCAAACAGTCCAATTATGGTTTATTCTACTTTCTCTCCTAAATTAGGTATGTAATAAGAATTAAATTTAACAATTGTAGGCTGTACTGAAATACTACGTTTGCTTTTTCCTTAACATTGCGCCTCCTAAGTCTGAAGTTTTGTTAGTTTTGGCAGAGTTGTGAAATCACTTAAGAGTTTTCATTACCGAAAGTTGTCAGACGCCATTTTGGAGTTTTGTTCCATAATGCCAATGTTAACTTTGTGTCTCCATTACGCCTTACTCGATCATCACAAAACATCCGTTGTTTAAGTGTCAAAAATAAAGGTGTAGTGGTTGTCAAAGGAATTAAAATTTTGATTTTTTTAATTTAGGCATTATGATTTTTTAATTAATTGTTTAATTTTCAGTTGTAAAGCAGCACAGTTTCTCATTAATTGAAAACAAATTCAAAATTCAAAAATTGTATTTCACTAGAGAACAAAAAACCTTTAATTTGACACCAAAATGAATTGTATGTGACAATCAGGTGAGAAGTAACGGAGGCACAAAGTTAACATTGGTCTTAGGAACAAAACTCTGAGATGGCGTCCGGTAACTTCCGGTGATGAAGACTCTTGAACAAGCGCATAAAATTATAAACCATTATCCAATAAGCTCCTTCTTTTAAGCTGATTAAAATTATCCACCTACTGTTACACTTTCTTCACAACAGTACTATCTGACAAAACCTTTAAAAAAACAAAAAAAAACACAGAAACTATACAAAATTATAAGTATCCAATGTAAGTTAATATAATTTCATTCCAAACGTGTTGTCTGAAGATTACAGACACAAATTACGTAATTGCATACTTCAGTAGTTTTCAACGGACCTGAAGTAGACTGCGAGATCCGTTGACAGGATAGCGTCCTCCAGCACCTTGATGACCCTAGAGTACTCATCAGGCGACAAGTTGCCCAGGATCTGGTTACCCTGGGAAGGAAAAGAGAGGAATGTTAAATAAGGAATGTAGAACAATGTCAACTTATTAACTTGATGTTACAGATTAAGCAGGAATAAAAGCAATGTAACAAAGTTAAACAAATAAATAATTTTCATTTTGAGGGAACTTATTGTCTTTCAAAACTGTTAACTGTGATGCCACCAATTCAAATATGTTTGATTTTAAGGTATGACTTGAAAACAATTCATGTTCATGTTTGCATAGGATGAAATGAAAGAAATTACAAACATTTAGTCATTTAGTTCAATTCTATATTCGATAAATTGAGACTTTTGGAAACTTGAGGTCTATTTGAAGTACAGTAGAATCACACTATCCAGGGTGATTGGGATTGAGACTACTTCGGATAAAGAAAACCTCAGACGATATGGAGGTGATGTGCTATAAGGCTTGAAATAGCAAAAAAACCTTCAGAAATTATAAATGAGTTTTTTTATAATAAAAGACACACAGTTATTTTTCAATGACTGGCTCAGTTAACACAGAGGCTCGATAATTGTGATTCTTTTTTACTTCATATAGGTATATTACTTAAATTTAGCTGGAATAAGTCAAATAAAATTACTCAGAAAATAATTTAGCTGGAATAAGTCAAGTAAAATTACTTCGGAAATACTAAGATCTAATAAGGTTTTAGTACAATATTATACTTTTATCGTTTTGCCAACGATGAAAACTAACTATATCTTGGCTTCTAATTTACAAAAGCTTTCTCCTTTCCCCTCTAGGTAGCAGGGTATGGTAACCCCGCATGACTCCGCTGCTCACCTGGCTGTTGAGGATCATGAGGCACTGGTCAAAGTGATGGTGCTCCATGGTAGAGGTCGAGTAGAGCTGGGCCAGAGGCGACGACGCTCTAGAATCAAACATCGCTCGTTACCACTTTGCCTCCAGGGACAAATAACAACAAGAGTGTGTTTTCCTCAGATAAAACAAGACAAACAAGTAATTCGGAGTAGCAAGCTAAGAATCTCAAGAATTTGAAAGCCAAATCTAAAAGTGGGACAAAAGTAACTTGTTATACATCAAACTTAAGATAACTTCAGTTCATAGGTCATCCCATTAAAGTAGTAATTTTATTCTATTCATTATACAACGGGATCCGATTGGTGTTGCGCTCTAGAAATGAAATTGGTAACTTTATCTGCGGGCAACTACAGTTCCCTCCTCTAGGGGTGCGGACTGACTATAAACCTCTCTAAAGCCGCTAGGCCACTGGTCATAATAGCCAAGTGGGCTAAATCCGGAAACAACTTGGCCCGGTATTCTTACGAAGTTTGTGGCTCGATTCCTGCTCACAACCAAAACTGACCAGTCGTGCAACTTTCAATAAGTTAACTGTTCTGTGGCAATGTTGGTGGGAGGGCCCAAGTAAAATAAACGGTGGCTTGCTTGGAAGTTGACGGAATTGGTTAATTTTTTGTGAAGTTGCACATGGTCAACAAGTGTCAGTAACTTTTCTTAAGTTTAAGACTACACAGCTAGCCGAAATGTAGGGGTGTGTGAGTACTCGAAACTGAGTTTTCAGCCGAGTATTTAAATACTCAAACCCGACTTGAAGTTTTGAAAAATATTCAAAAGTTCGAGCGAGTATTTCCTGCCGATTTCCAGACGATCGCTAACGATTGCGACTGACCAAATGCGTAGTAACGGCCGCAAAAGGCGATCGCATCACGTAAAATCGGCCGAAAATGACAATCAGACCGCTTAATTTCTGCCATAAATGATGACGGAAAACATCAGCCGAAAATTATGACAGAATCATGTACTAAAGGCCGAAAATGACAATGGTATACATAATATCGGCAAAAGTGGCGACCGGGCCACTTAATATCGGTCTTATTTAACGATTTCGTCATATAATATTATTATAAACGATGTCTGGACCAGGTGATATTGGCCAAATGACATCCAGACTGTGTTTTATCGGCCGGAAACGAATGTCAAACCGTGTTTTGTTTGTTAATACCTAATCCAGTTTGATTTTACTGGCCAAAACTTTGTATTGCTACTCATGTATTGGTTAGAAACCATGATTAGATTATCAAATCTAGAATGGCATCCAAATCCCATTACACTATTTTAAACCAACTGATGGCAAATACTCGCTCGAAAATACTCGAAACTCAAAAATAATTGGCAATACTCGACTTGATTACAAAAATCCTTACTCACACACCCCTACCGAAATATTACTGATTTTTGTGTTTTTAGTGTTCTATTCAACTCATCATTCATTCACAAGGTGAGTTAGCTGTGTCCTTTGTCTTTCCTCCTCTGAAATTGTTAAGCACACAATGTTTCTTGTATGGTTATGCTACAAACTTCATGTATTGTGTAACAAGCTTGAATTATGATCAGTTCTCTACAAATTCAACAAAAAGTTGACAATTTGCAAAAATAATAGGGGTTGTGCGAGCATTGATTTTCTTTAATTGAGTGGAGTGGAGTCGAGTAGTGCCAATTATTTTCGAGTTTCGAGTATTTTCGAGGTAGTATTTGCCATCAGCTGGTAGTTTCAAACAGTGTAATGGGATTTGGATACCACTCCATATTTAATAATCTAAACATGGTTTCTAACTAATACATGAGTAGTAGCAATTTTGTCATTCATTTCCGGCTGATGAAACACGATCCGGTTGTCATTTGGCCAATATCACTTGGTCCAGACATCGCTTATAATCAAACCAAATCAAATACTCTTTATTGTTGTTCAAAATTTTACAAATCATTAACAACGTCATATTACAGCAGAGACACTACCAGGTCAACATCCACAATACATTCACAGGCAGGGGTATTACATTACATTACAGGGGTGTATTACATTTGTAATACATATTAGATTACATGCACATTATGACTATAGAACTTATACCTGCATGAAATCAAATACCCCCGTTGCAGCAAACCTGCGTACTCAGCGAATTTCCAATGCATAATATTTGTCTTATTACCACATACAGCCGCATACCAAGTTTCATAATGCATATTCACATATGAGCGATTTTAATTATTCTCCATAAGAATAACATTGGTAATGAGTACGTAGGTTTGCTGAAACAAGAAACACAAACAATTGGTTTTTATACAAATATAAATAGAATTTAACTAGGCGAAGCCACATACCAAGTTTCATCAATATTCAATCATAAATAAGCGCTATATAACGCTTTAGTTATTCTCCATAAGAATAACATGGGGGGAGTAAGCAGGTTTGCTGCAACAAGGAACAACAAAAATGTGTTTTTATGCAATTATCAATATAACTCTACCAGGTAAAGCTACATACTACGTTTTATTAATTTATGTTCATAATTAAGGGAGATATAAAACTTTACTTATTCTCCATAAGAATAACATTAGGGCTGAGTATGCAGGTTTGCTGCTCCTGGGATAATCAACAAAAATCAATTTTTTGTGCAAATATCAATATACCAGGACAACGTGAAGCCACATACCAAGTTTCAACATACATTCATAAATAATCGAGATATCAAATTTTATTTATTCTCCATAAGAATAACATTGGACAACGTACTGTGTTTAGCACTTTGAATATCTCTGCAACGGTTGGGCGTAAAATCACAATTTAAACACCAAAATGATTGTTTTGTGGAACTGAACAGATTGATAAAAGCAAATGTGAAGTTTACATTAAAATGAACTGAGGAAAAGCCAAAAACCTTTTCCCCATAAGATTAACATGGGAGATTTTATGAGTAGGTTTTTTTGGATTTTCTCCGCAACCACTTAACATAGGTTAATAATTCGAAATACCATATTATTTGTTTTTTAAGCTCTATAACATGGCCCAAAGTTAATTTATTTTTAAATTGTAGGGTGAAAAATGCAAAAAACTGATTTTTGGAAAATTTAAAACCCCCATAAACCCCCGTTCCCATGGTGTGATTTTTCTGGTTTTCGAACTTAAAAGTCATGAATGTCATTTTACACATTTGAGCCAAATTTCATCAAAATCGGACGTTTTTTACTCAAGTTATCGTATTCACGGACACACACACACACACACACACACACACACATATATATATATATATATATAGATATATATACGTATATATAAATTTGAACGAATAGTGTTTTTGTCATCTGGGGACCTCAAAACAAAAAATTATCATGGTCTCGGGCTTAAGTCTACAGCTTCTTCCCTATAGGGGAAATTCGCTAAAACAACAAAATGGGACATTGCCTGGATATAAACCAGGCAACCATTATATAAAAAAGGAGAATATACGTTTATTGTCAGAATTGAATATTTTTCATTAAAAAAACTCATCTAAACTATTTTTCATTAAAAAACTCATCTAAACTATAGAATGGATTATTGAAAAGCCAACAGTAAAATTTATTTTTGAATTCTTTTAGGGAGTAAAGTTGTATCATGGATTCTAGAATATTGTAAATTTTAAATGATAATACTATATACTATTTAATATTTTACTTAATCGGCAGAACTTTAACCCTAGGAGTGGCCCAATGCTAAAGTGTGGAATGGCATGCTAAATTTGTCGATTTTGCAGACATTTTTTTGAAAATTCGTATAAATTCAACCGTAGAAGTAAACCTAGCCAACCTCATATTCATTTTGATCAGGAAGAACAGGGCAATTTAGAAATACTAAAATTATAAAGATCTAGAAAGGTAATTTTTTCGGTAAAGTGAAAAGAAGAAAAACAATTAGAATTTTATTTTTGAAATTTCAAAAGTAGCCTCGGTGAAATTTTTTCTACTGATTTTTTATGGAAAATTCATTATATACATTTTGTAAACAATCTAATTCCCTACTTAAAAATATATAACATGGTATGGAAATAATTTGTTTTAGAAGTTTTAGGGATGTAATATAATAATTAACGGAAACCCGAAATATATGTAAACTGTACGGTGTTAGGATGTGTTGTAAATAAGTCATGTAATATATGTATATACTAATAATGATATATACATATTTGTAAAGCTAATGAAGCAAGGAATCCAAAAAAGTCATAAAGGTGATGGTAAAAAATTGTTATCACTTATAAATAAATGTAAATAAAAGAATGTTTTGCTATTTTTGTGTATTTGGGAAAAAATATTTCACAGTATTTAGTATATAACTTTTTTGTCTAATATTTTGCCCCCAAAGCAATATAATCATGTTGTAGTACATTCAATTCCCTACATAGAAATATATAACATATTATACATAGAATACATAGGAGTATACATATAAATATATAACTCACCACTACCAGATAAATAATCCAATTAGCCTAGGCCTACGACGCAACATCACAAAAGTCGATCATCTCAATATCACTGCCAATATTACCCTCTAAATCGTCATCAAAGTCACTAATACTTTATTCAAGAGCACCCCGAATGTCACTACAATCCATTTTTGCGTAAATTCGGCTAAATAAATAACTAAAACAATCTTACACAACTGACAGCGGTCAAACATAGCGCGCCATTTTGGACTGGGACTTCGACATTGCATATTTCAAATGTCATGTCATATTGTCAACAAAAACACAACACATCGAGATGGATATAAGAAGAAAGCCTGAAATCTGCTGTTTACAATGATACCAAATACAATACAGTTTGGAGCAAGCCAAACAAACTAACTGAGACTTCGTAAACAGCAAACAGCTGCGCAGTTGCCGATTAGGCAAAAATGTGACGTAATGAAACTATTCCTTGGTGATGATTTTCAGAATAAAACAGTGCTGCCAACGGCAAAACTAAATTACTCTACATTTCTTCCTCTTCAAAATAACATATTATTTGACTAGTAACTATAACTTACACTAGATATAAATCCGATTTTCCTGATGGCCCTTTTTCGGCCATCTGCCATTGTACAACAAAACAGAAAACACCTGTTTTCAAAAAATCATATGATCTATCTAATCAATATTTCGTTCAAAACATCAATACCAAAAAAAAGCGCATCTCTTTAGCAGTGCATTGGTACCAACCGCAACTTCCCACGACAAAAATTACCCGAGCTGGGTAATTTCAAAAAAGTAGTGTTTTGACATTTTCTTAGCATCGGCTGCTAGAATCGCATCGCGCCAAAAATTCATTTGATTTCTAATCGTCGTGACATTGTTGTATAGCTGCTACAGGGTTTGTTTATGTAATAAAACGAAAGTTCAGAATATTATCTTTAGAATGATATATATATATTGTTCACTTTTGAGTTGATTATTAGTGTTTTTTTACGTTACAAAATTTTCGGTCCCGAATGGCCGATTCTCGGCCCCTGCCACAGTAGGCTGCAAAAAATAGGGCCGAATCTCGGCCATTGGCCACTCCTAGGGTTAATGAGGCATGTTTCTTTTCTCTGGTGTTATAGGAATGGATACTATTTTTCAATTTTAATAAATTTGGGTTTTCTAAAATGTACATAGACAAGTCAAAAATGTATATGTTTATTATGGTAGGAATTTTAAGTTTGTATAGTCCCAAAAATTGTGCAGAGAAAGTAACATTATTATTATTATTATTCCCATATAACAATTTTGAACTATGATCCAAAGTAAAAATTAAATTTTGTGTTGTTTCTTTGTTTAACAAAAGTCCATTACTATGGAACCAATTAGATGCATTTGTTAATGTTTCACCAGTCAATTTTTCAAGTTCATTGTAGTTGTTGATAGTGGTAAAGAACGTTGAGTCGTCTGCAATCAATATTAGGTGACAAAATCGTTAGTTACGGCCGATATTAAGTGGCCTGGTCACCACTTTTGCTGATATTATGCATACTGTCGTAATTTTCGGCCTTTACATGATCCAGTCGTCATTTTTGGCCGATATTATGTTTTCCGTCGTCATTTATGCCGAAATTACGCGGTCCAATCGTCATTTTCGACAGATTTTACGTGGTGCGATCGCCTTTTGCAGCCGTTACCACGCGATTTGGCCGGTTTCACAGCATAAATTTCTGACAAATCCTGGTGGTACAATAACATGATTTAGTATTGAGTTTGAAACCTCCAACTCCAAGCTAGACTAAGCACTAAGGCCACTCAGCCCAATATCCTGCTTACTTTATCTGGAAGGAGTTGTTGGTCCCTCGATGGTCGAGGTCGTGGCAGAGACAAGCGATGATCAACGCCAAACACTCTATCTCCCCGAATATCTTCCACCACTGGGTCGCCTGTCAACATCAGTAATTATTATGCATTTTTATTGGTAATAATATTGCACTTTTTCTATCTTTTGTGTATATCTACACTACACTTTTTACATACTATTACCAATGGCAAGACTGGTTAGAAAATTAGATTTAACACTTAAGACTGCATGTGGGACGCCGGCATCCTATCGGGGTCCCGCGTTGCACGCGCGTGGGACACCGGCGTCCCACCAAGTGCGCTTAGAAACGTTGACTCCGTATGAGCTCAGGCTGTGCCGGAGGAAGACGATATTTTTTGCGCGTGACGCTCAGGATGCGAGCTTTATTTTTGTGTAATTTGGTAGTAAATTTCCCCCAATATCCTGGCTGTCACGGGACTTCTCTGCATTCGTTTTCGCCCTCTTAGTCCCTCTAGATGGTGACCCAGGTTGACTACTGCTATCTGGATTGTGCTGCGACCTGTTGCGCTTTGTAGAACTACGTCCAGTTGTGTTGTAATGCAGTACAGTTGTAATGCAGTAATGCACTGTACAGTGATCATTCAGTGTCATTCGTTAGCCGGGAATTAAAAATGTTACCACACCTATCGGAACAGTTGCCGCGTGGCGGGAACACGCCCCACGTCCCACGCGCAGTCAAAGTGTTAAAAACTGAGAGTCCCTGAAAAAATATCTACTTTTTTTTGGAAAAAGTAAGCAAGGGCTAAGTGGGAAGATCAACTCTCCCACTTTATTCATTCCCTAATCTGCCAAAGAGTGCATTGAAAAATATGCTAGTAAGGTATAATTAATTTTCAGATATTTGTACTCAAGAAAAATAAACTAATAATTATTTTGTTTACTGAAAAATAGGTGTTGGCACTGATCTGAAGGGGGTTGGTCTGGGTAAAACATTTAGGCCCTAACCCTCAACCCACTATTCATCACATTCAGTTAATTGTGCCATTATAATTAGCAAGTAACTAACAATTATCTTTCTTTCGTGTCATTTCACTCGAGGTCCCATGAAGTGTACTCCATCCCTGCTGAAGTGAAAGATAAAACTGATCATCCGGTAACCTTATCTCCACCTCGGTCTAGAGCCCTGTCTAAAAGTAGTTTTCTTTTACTGATCCTCTAACACGACACCCCACATTAAGATTAACAAATCATTCACCGTTATATAACTCACAGTGATTATGGAGAACATCATCTGTGCCACGTTGAAAGCATGCCGCCAGTTGTGGTAGATGACGTTGCGGTAGTTCTTCTTGACCGAGAGCAGCCACCGGCACAGCACCTCGTAGTCTATGTGGAACCTCTCGACAAAATCCAGGTCCAGGAACATGCGCAGACATGCCTGCGGCCACAGATACGGTATTAGCATTTACGAACATGACAACAATATCATTAGGTCGGTGAAAAATGGCAATACCCTTAACAAATTGTTCAGATTTGTTCAGGATCGATTTGAACCTCAAATTCCGAGATAAGGGACTAGACTCTAACCACTACTAGTTGTGTGTTGACTAATTCCTCACCAGCAGATGGTGTCTTTGCAGTTACTACTCATTCACACATTCACTCAATCACTCATTTTGTGTCAGTGTCATTACTCAATTCATTCATTAGTTTAAAATCTTGAGGTAGTTAAATTTTCAACATTTGTCTATCATATTTCTTTAGTACTGCAGTTCTATCATCAGCGTACATTACTAAGTTTGAATTTAAATGTTGTAACAATAAGTCATCCATGTACATGAGGAACAATAAAGGGCCAAGTGTTGATCCCTGTGGCATCCCTTTCAGTAACAGATTTAAAATTTTAACGACTTTTTGGACGGTTTAATTGAACGTTTTGTTTCTTATTGGGTAAATATGATTGTAACAGATTTAAAAAACTTCCTACAAGACCACAGAATTTCAAGCACTCTTACCACTAACAGTTGTGAGTGTTTTAACTAATTCCTCACACAGCAGATGCTATCTTTGTGGTCACTAAAGAGATAGTGGGAACCGGCGGATTACAGAATGCTGTTGGTATTTTCTATAAAATGTCAACTGATACAACTGTATCAGTTACGAGCAATGACAATACAAACTGAAATACTCTCGGCTTGGAGGAAGTGTTTTAAATCCATTACAAACACGTTTATCCAACAGGAAACAAAAAGTTCAACTAAACGATCCAAATTTTGTTGAAATTTTAAAATTGTTACAGAATGGGTGCCACAGGGATCAACACTAAGCTCTTTATTGTTCCTCATTTGCATAGATGACTTATTGTTACAACATTTCAATTCATTATTAGTACTGTATGCTTATGATATAACTGCAGTACTGTAGAATGATTCACAAATTTGGAAAAATTAACTACCGCAAAATTCAAGGGGTCATGTTAAAACTGAACAAACCTAAAACCTCTTAAATTAATTTCCATTCAAATTACCCAAGTAATAGCATTCTTTATTGCAGACAGTAATTTTTACTTGAAAATTAACCTGCACACGAGCAAAAGCGCCTCATAAGGTATTACTATGATATAAGGAAATAAATAAAATTCTACTCTGTAATGTTTGCAATATAACTGAAGGATTCCTTAACCTTAAAGATTTTTATTAGTGAATTTCCTTTGGAAAGTGAATTATTAGCATGACCCGCACGGTGAAACTTAAGCCCGGGACCACCATAGAAGTTCCTAACATGACCCCCTGAACACGTTTTGGGGGATCGTTCAAAATTTTATATATGTATAGACATATATATATATATATATAGACACATATATATATATATAGACATATATATATATATATATATATATATATATATATGTGTTTGCACTCTAGCGGTCGCAATTTTTGTCCGATTTACTTAAAATTTGGTAGGGACGTTCCTTTCTGTAATCAGTTGGACAAGTTTGTTGGGCAAAACAATCGGAAAACTCTAAACCCCTTTTTTGGGGACTAATCTTTAAAATTTTGAGCTTTTGGGCCCAAAAAGGGTCAGAAAAGCCTCGGATGTAAAATTAATGCATGTAAAAAGATGGGAATTAGCGAGGTGAAAGTTTTAAGCCCTATCTCGTCATTCTAGCATAAATATTTACCGAGTTATTAAAGAAAATGTGTTTCGACTAAACACAGTACGTTGTCTTATGGGGGTTTTACACTAGAAAAGCCTGTTATTCCTTTGTTAGAGTACTTTTACCATCCCCAGCAACCTCACGCCTACTTTCAAGCCTGTCTGGACCATCTCCTAACATTATAATGTGCAAATCTGTATTCCCAGCTTTGCAGGTAAATGAAACCAGGACCATCAAAACAGCCAAAAAATCAATGTTTTCAGTTTTCAATAAAAATTGGAATAAATCTATGTTTTTACACTGATTTTGAGTTTTAAAAGTTTATTAGTGGAAATTCACTTCCCTCACGTCAGCGTGCTGCGTGAGAACTCGTTTTGGATTAAAAAGAACAAAACTTACTTTTAGTGTATCATCATCATCCATATGGATGTCGTCGAACTTGAAATCATGGAGATTGAAGTTTTGTGCGGCTGGTATCCTTAAACTCTGGAAGAAAAACATTCATTAATTTGGTTTATTTCTGATCTTAATATAACTAACTTAAATTTATGTTATTTTTTTAATTGTTAACTTTATTTAAAGAGGTTGGTAACCTTTTTCCTATTCTTTGCTCATCCTTGTGCCTGTGCATGGAATGTATCAAGCAAAGCAAGGGTGAGGTGAGCTGCTACAGTACAAGCTAGACAGTGATATAATTTACTAGCCTGGACCGGGATTTGAACCCGCAACAGGGCTGCTGCCATGGTTCTGAGGTCTGCCGCCTTGACCAATACCACTGTACCAGTGACTCACCTGACCTTGACTATTAGGCCTGGTAAGACATCAGTACGTATTTCTTAGGCTGTTTGTAATTGTCAATTCTCCAATTTTCAATTATAACATGCAGTCTGCTCATCATTTTTGTGTGTGTTTATTAATGCTGTTTCGTCCTTATGCTAGCAACCCAGCAAAATGCCAGGAAATGCTCCATGGTTTTATAACCTCCTTTTTAGCTCAGTTCAGATTTAAAACTATAATTCCCAACTATCCAAAACACATATGCATATAATTTATTGTTGTATCAGAATACATTAAAAAAGTAAAAGTGCAGCCCTGGTGATAATTTTCTCAAATTGTTGGTGCCATTTGCTATTTTTAATGATTTCATATAAATGTTTACATATTAAACTTCCTTTTTAAAGACTGTGTTTTGTTTTTAAAAAACCAGCAAAATTCCTTCTAATTCTGACTTCTAAACTAATTCCTAGTTTCTATCCAATTTCTACACGTCCTTAGGGGGAGTTGTGGTACACAATACCAAATTTTTCCCCCGTTGTTCTATTTCCTCAGGCCTCTACGTAGAGCATGAAGTTCTAAAAGTACACAGATTTTTGGTTCTCTTAGTAAATCTTACTTTATTTGAAATAATTTGGATTGTTCAATTTCTACTGTACTCACATCCTGTACAAAAGGGAGTTGCAATTTAGCAATTGCTATCAAAGGCTCCATATTTTCATACAAGCAATGAAGTATGCCAAAAAGATTTGAATTAGTTAGTGATACTGCCCAGTGATTCACTCGGCAGTATCACTGAGTAATTTTAACTATTTTGGTAATATAAAGTGATTCGGAAATATGTTTTTTGTCCGTTCTATCCGTTTAATATCGCTCAGCTTGTGTATAGAGAAACAAAATTCAATAATCAGTCGTCTTGTGCTCCTACCCTGAGTCGCTGAGCCTCCTCCAGACTAGCGGACGCGTGGTAGCTCAGCACGTCCAGCGTCACACTCTGCTTGGCCATCGCGATCATTGCCTTCTCGTACCTGCACAAACAAACAACAGGATTTTTTAAAACTGAAAATATGGTTATTTTTAAGGGTAGAGATGTTTAATGACTTAAAAAGTTGCCAGTGACAGACACGATGTACTAAAAGGTGCATGGATCCATGTGTTGAAGCGGAAATATAAATGGGTGGATAAAATGTAAAATATCCTGAAGAACTGCAACAGATAGAACCAATGCAAAAGATTTTATCATATTTGTTTAGTTCCTACCTTGTAATTAACTGACTTTTAGCTTACTTATCATCCTTCTTAATACAAAATAATAAAAAAACTGCTATCAGAAAGATGGTAATACATGTACCGGTAAGGTTTGTTCATTTTAAACTTACATGTGAGTGTTGTGAATTCCCATCCCACAAAAAATGGCAAAAGCTTCCACAAAGTTCTCATCGTTCTTTGTGAAGGGCAGGGCGTCAAATTTGTTGATTAGCTGAAACAAACAAAATAATAATATGGTTAAAAGAACAAACATCGCATTTAATTCGGGATTACTTCAAACGTAAGGGTTTAAATGAATAACACAAACATAATCAAATCTACACAACTGTTAAATATTTAGCTAATATTTAAATTACCTAAATAAAAAAATCAGTAAAATGGTCAATAAAAAGTAATGATAGAACCTGTATACAAAAATGTACAAAGTTTATTTCTTGATAAATTGGCATGGTACTTTATAATGTCTTTTCAAACAGAAATTAGGTATTCAATTAACCCTTTGAGTGCTAAGCTTCTGAAAGGAGTAGTTGAATCCGTGATGTTTTGTTGATTTTTTAAATATATTGAACGCCTGAACAGTTAAAGTTAGTAAAAACGTGCTTCCGCTGGACACACACTGTAAAGGATAGGTAAAAAGTAGCAAAACACCTGATCAGATGTGCAACTCACAAAGAATCGACCCATCCCATCAGCTTGGACCCGGGCCGCCCACCGTTTGCTTAAGGTCTGCCCTCCCCTTCAACTCTGCCACAGACAGGTGAACTCTCCATGAGTTGCAGCACATAAAAACCACCGACTGACAGGATTCGAACCCTCGATCCAAGTGTTACCCCCGGCCGGGAAGGTAACGCCTTAGACCGCACAGCCACTGATCAGACTAGCAGCTACAGTGGATCAGTTGGTATTATTGAGGCTAGGCGCTGGACGAGGTAGTTCAGTTTGTAGACACCAGGTTTCACCACATGTCAGACTCAAACTGCAGACTGAGCGCCTAACGGTACAATCCCTTATGAAGCAGTAACAGTGTTTATTGATATCAGATTCAAAAGACGATATACCAGTCCATAGCACTGAAAGAGTTAAGAGGGGGCTCCAGTAGCAAAACCTTTTCCGTTTCAAACTGCTTCCCCCATAAGGCCAATGTTAACTTTCAAAGCCCTTCTCTCCTCAGCGGATTATCTGATATAATTGATTTATGCTCATTTCAAAGAGAAAACAATTCCTAGCGATTTCAACAAGCAAAATTTCAGTATCACAAATATTAATCGTTCAATAAAATTCTAAAATATTAAATATTTACAATTTTTAATGGGTGAACTATTGCTTTGGAGAGTTGAAATTCTCTGGCTTGTACACTTGTACCAACGTTTACTAGATACCTCCTATCGTGCTCAGATCGCCACATTGTGAAGGAATCATTGCTCAAGTTTTTCACCATTTGTAAGTTTGCAATAATACTCCTGGTATTTGTTCTTTAGCCAGCTTTTTGTCTTTATTTTTCATGTGAGAATTGCGGTTTTCTAATAAATTCTTTCACTTCTTAACAAATCAAGTATAAAAACATTAGCAGCTAATTAAACATTGTTTACTGATACAAGAAAATATTCTAAAACAGCTAACCACCAGCCTTCATTCTGTCACGACTAGGGAGACATGTGGTAATAATCCTCATAAGGTGGATATTCTATTTCTGCTCTTTATCCTACGATTACAGTAACAATGATTTTATTTATTTGAACTTCACATTACATTTTATATGGAAACAGGAACATTCCTGCTGAAACAGGTGATTATTCATGTCTTACAGAGAAGAAACTATAAAATTGATATTAAATCCCCAGCCAAAAATGCCAGATAAGGTACTCAGCTAAAGTGTACATTTTGATATTTAATTTAATATATAATTCTATTCAGTTATGGAAGTGTTTTCCGGCTTTGACACCCGACTTATAAATTGTGAATAAAGATTTCCTTGTGTAGCCAGGTAGGGAGAGTATAAGCATTTTTAATTTGATCTTATTCAGTTTGATGAAGTATGACAATTTTTCACTGAAAATTTTTTATATTCAAATCTATTAACCAAATGAATAACAGAGAAGACCTTAAATAGACATAGCAAATATTTTTACTGCTGATTTTTAAACAGATTTCCTGAAGGCAAGGGGAACTACTAAGGATTGCCTACAACTTTTTAATATTTTTGGAAAAGAAATAAAGAGTACCTAATATAAAATATATTTATTTTCTAAGCAGTGTATGTTTTGATTTGAGTAATTTTGTAATCAGTAAATAATAAAGTTACTGAACCTAGATCAGTTATATTGATATTTTAGATAAAAATTCAACTGATACCCTTGATGAAGAATCACCTTTTTGCAGTTTATTTTTCTATGTATTCTGTACCTATAATACACTAAGGTATTGTGAGTAGAACTCGTCCGTTATTTCTAAACCAATTTTGACGATTGAGGTAGTTCAAATAAATGGCCTTGATCCGTAGCTGTGCAAAGTGGTTTTCAATTTTCAATATCCCTAATCCGGCATGGGCCGGCCTCGGATTTTGTTTTTTGCCCATACAGAAATTTGGGGAGCACTAAATATTAACATTTATTTTACTAATTAAAGTTATAGATTAACATTACACATTACTACAAAAGAGTACTAAGACATATCCTACCACAACCTAGGTTCAGGAATGTGGCAATGGTAGACCGTAAATTAAATTTATTACTGTGATGGACTTAATACTGTGACATAAACGTATGATTTTTTTAAATTTGGCGGGCTAGTTTTTTCAAAAAAATCATATGTTTCAATTTTAATTTTAATTACTTGCGTTTGTATAAATTAATATTATGAATTAGACTCCTGACGATGGTCTTAGTGCCGATACCGATCAGTCTTTTAATGAAAAGATTTAAAGGGTACACAGTTATAATTATTTTAATATTAGTAGCCCTGAATTGTGGACATAGTTATACAGTTTTGAACAAATGGTGTTTTTGGCATCTGGGGACCTCAAAATAAATAGTCTTACCATGCCGACTACAGTAATAGCTTATTCCATATAGGGTAAATTCGCTAAAAAAGGCAATTTTCAGCCTATAAAGTAGGTTTTTCCTAAAAGTAGGAGGTTTTTCCCAAAAGTAGGAGGTTTCCTACTTTCCTAATTAAAAGTAGGAAAAGTAGGAATAGTAGGAGGAAAATGAACCCTGCCCTAGTTACAGCGCACTGCCGCGGCTAGGCTAGTCTAGGTTAGTGTATTTGTAAAGAGGATTCTTTTATCTATATAAATCATTTGTCTGGTCCGATAAGACTCCCTGATCTCTTCTTGCTCCCCTCAAACTGGGTCAAGGTCGCACGGTGACTCACTGTCCAGTACATTACAGCATCGTGCACATACTCGATTGTTCTCATCTCACTTGATTGTTTACTGCCAACTGAGTTTGTGGCCAATTTCAAATTATATTAATTTTTAGTGAGTCATTGACGTAGTGATAAAGGCAACGGACTCCAGAACCATGGCAGCGACCCTGTTTTGGGTTCAAATCCCGGTCCTGGCATGTAAATTTTATCAAAACTGAACAACTTGTACTTTAATGGCTCATCCCTTGCTTGCTGGATACGTTCCACACACAGATCTATAGTCTATGTGGACAGGCAAAGTAAGACAAAAACGAGGCTGTCAACCTCTTTTTTTAACGGCTACTACTGAAATTATTTTAAAAAGTGCCCAGTGGAAATGTAAAAATCCTCAAGGAAAAAAGTTGTAACATAAATAACCATTATTATGGACTGTATTATTATTATTATTATGGATTGTATTATTATTATGGACTGTATTATTATTATTATGGACTGTTGGGGTGCCTAAAAAAAAAAGAGCTCGAGGCAGCGGATTTTCATCTTAAAAACTTGAAAGTCGTATTCTAGATAATTAAATATCTCTACTTTCATTCAAAATAATCGGTTTTATTATTTTCACTCCAGTAAATTTTCCATAGGGGTGTGGTTAAGCTAAAGGAAAAGTACCGTACTCCTACTGTTTTCCCTTAGGTTCCCAGGACTCACCTGTATAACCCCGATGATCTGGCCAGACGAGTTCTTGATTGGCATGCAGAGGATGGTCTTGTGGCGGAAGCCCGTGCCGTCATCCACGGATGGATCGAACCTCTCGTCCTCATAAGCATTTGGAATGTTGACAGTCTGCAAAACAACACTACCAATAAGTTTGTATCAGCGTTGTTATTTGTGCTTCTGAAGTACACAATTTAGTCTAGGTGCTTTGGGAATTGATTTTTGGTTATGTACTGCTTCTTAACGTGACAATACAGGTGAAAAGGTAAAATCACAAAGGTCTAAGAAGGGGCTCCAGTCCTCTGCTTCTACCTGCTTCTCCGATAAAACTAATGTTGAAACCATAAAACCAGAGTATATTTTTACATTCAAATTCCGTCCCTCCATGTACTCATTCTAACTCATTCTATAGAGCAAAAAAATACCTAGCGATTTCAGTGAGCAGAATTTTGGCATAACAAATAATCACCGTAAAAAAATCCGAAATGTTCAATACAGTGGAACCTCACCTAACCGTCACCTTCGGGACTGGGACTGTGACGGATAACTGAATAGACGGATAATAGAAACATCATACTATAAACGTGTACAGTAACTACATTTTAAAGTGTTTGGCAGAGAAATTAAAATAAACTGTGTACAAAAAGATAATACTTCCCACTAAATACATATTTATGTTGTTTGAAATAATATAATAGCTCATACAGACGCTCAGACACTGCCGTACGGCGCAAATCCTGAGTCTAATAAATAGTAATATCCTCATAGACGGACGGCGGATAACAGAGAGTGACGGTTTAAAGAGTGACGGTTGATCGAGGTTTTACTGTATTTGCAATTTTTGTTATGGGTTAACTATTTGTGATATGAAAATTCAGCTCATTGGAATTGCTAGGTATTTGGTTGCTATATTAAATGAGCCATTAATACTAAATGTTGGATTATCCGTTGAATAGGGGTTTATGGTATGAGTAATCAATCAGTAAAAGTCTAGAACAAACTAACATTTACTGGAAAACTCATTTAAAAATTGAAAGTTTTACCTCTGGGCTCATGGAGTTACAAATAATAACAAAATATTCATAAAAGCTAATTAAAAACAACCAGTGATGTGTCAAAGTAACATTTAGATCCCAAGTACTGTTACAGAAAAAATACTTTGTTTTATAAAAGAAGTATTTTTACTACAAATAAGATATATTACGAAAGAGTGGGTGTAGTGTAGTGACAAATTTCCCGTTTCTACCTGCTTCTTCCACAATATTCCAATACCGTCCCTCTTCAACTGATTATCTGATTTTATTGATTTATGGCTTATTTAAAAGAGCTCAAAGATACCTAGTGATTTCAGTGAACATAAAGTTGATATAACAAATTATAACAGTTCAGTAAAATTAAAAAATGGTAATTATTTGCAATTTTTATACTGGTTAACTATTTATGATATAAAAATTACATTTTCACCACACTACGCTGTTATCACCTGTTTTCGGAACGTCATTTGAATACCGAAAGTACACTTTTTCCGCCCAAGGGCCGAAAGTCAGCTGATCTATTTAGCCAGTGTTGCCAACTTGTTTTGTTTATTAGTTAACTGTTTTTAGTCTGAGATTACATGAGGCCACTCGTTTTTTATGACCGATCACATTCAACTCATTAATAATTGTAGTATGGTGAAAAATAGCGTTCGCACCTCTGCCGAAAGGATTTTGCATAGCCCTCGAACGATTTATGACCTCGACTTCGTCTCGGTCATAAAACACGATCTCGGGCCAGCAAAACCCCACTTTCGGCCCTTGGTGCGAAATTTACTATTACTGAAATTGTTAGGAATTGTTATCACTTTCAAATAAGCCATTAATCAAAAATTTCAGATAATCTGTTGAGGAGGGACAGGATTTGAAAGTTAACATTTGCCTTATGTTGATAGTTTGATATATTTTGATGTTGTTCACAGATTTAGCGTCCCCAATAAATGGGGGATTTTGGGGGCAACTAAAAACTTTGTAAACCCTCTTTGAGTGACCCCTTATTTTAAAGAACTCCACAAAAATAGGCAAATGGTGAAAACTATAAATCGCTGTCTCTACCCTAACAAAAATGGTGGCCAGTCAGAATTCATGTTAAAAGTTAACCAGTAACCGTAAGCCACAGAGGGAAAAGAATGAGCGCAGTTCAAATGTCTAATTTAACGTTTACATTTAAAGTTCAGTATTTTTTCCATTGTTAGAAAAAATACTGGTTTAAAATATTAATTGTTATTTTTTTGATGTGATGCCAAGAATTGATAGGTCCCAGGAACTGTAACTAGCCACAATTTTGTTAGGGAAGAGATAACGATCCCTAGTTTTCACCATTTTAATAAAGTCCTTTAAAAATGAAGAGTCACTCAAAGGGGGTTTACATTTTTTTACAAATTTTGTGTTGTTCCCAAAATGCTCTATTTTTGGAGACAGTAAAAATTTCAACAATGTCAAAATATACTATGTCTCAAGTTACTATCACTAAATCAAAGGGTATTTATTTAAGTTACAAAAAATAACAAAAAGCCAGGACATTTTTGCGCCTGATATTTCCATATATTACACTTTTACAGACATATCACTTTATTCTGAGAGGTATGTAGTAGGGGTGTGCGAATCGTGATTTCTGGCTCAAGCCGAGCCGAGCTTTTTTCAAAGTTCTTGAGCTTCGAGCTTTCTCGAGCCGAGCTTTTTTGAAGGGAATTTTCTCTACGGGTGTGCAATATACCGGTAGTGATTTTCTGACTCGAGCCATGCCGGGTAGAATTTTTTCAATTTTCTCGAGCTTTGAGCATTTTTGATTAGGCCTATATGTATTCTTTATTTATATTAATGTTTAAAAGAACAAACATTTTATTCATTACGGTAGTGTAAAATAATTTATAACTTTCAATATTTGTCATCTTTCATTCACTTCTTCTAAATTCATTATTCCTAAGTTAAATAAATAAAGGCCTACAGTGGGAAAATAATTAAAAGAGTTGGCTACTAAAAAGGAAGATTTATTGAGATCACTTATTGATAGAAACGAAAAATTTGTCTTTAAATATAAAGTAGGTAGCCTACATAGAGAAAAAATAACGTAAAGGAAGAGAACTAAAAATGTTTTAACTAGCCTGATAAGCCCACAGGTTAACTAATGCAGTAATTACCGTATTTATTAATAGCCATAATAATAATAATTGACTATATGTCAATATGTACTCTCCATGTAACCAGCAAAGACTTAGGCTCTTGCCTTAAGTTATTCAATAATCGTAGGCCTAGCTTATGTTCTATCTAACCTGTTACTTAATAGACTTAACCTATTATATCTGGAAGGTGGAAGAGGATCGTCAATGCATTCTTCTTCCATCACAACTTTAACAATTTGATAGCAAACAATTACAAAATGATATGGTTTCTACTTCTACTGACATTTATTCACAAATTCAAACAATCCCGCGGAATTTGCAATATGATTTTAATCGCACAGCTGTAGCGTAGCGTGGTAAAACACTGCGCCATTTTGATCGCGTCTTGCTCTTAGTTAGGGCCTTCGGCGTACATAGAATATAATCAACCTTTAAAATAATATGACTACCGGTATTATAAACATACGTTGCGTAACCATTCAGAATTGTTATAAAATCCTTAGATTTTGAGAACCTCGCAAATAGTCAATTTTTAACAATCCAATTTTTATCCAAGTACTAGTTCGTCTGCCCATTATAACGCCGTCACGATTATTAGGCGTTCCATCACCTACACACTTGTCTCTAGCTATTGGTCACGTTAAATCATTATTACATTATAACCATCTTCCCTCAACGTTTTAAGGCAGTTCGCAAAGTGGGTATGCCAACAGTGTTGCCAGACATAATTTCAGGGCAGACTCCAGGGAAAATAATTATTGTATAATGTACGAAGTTGTAAGTTGTAGAAAAGTCTGTACCAATGCAACAGATAGAAAAGGTGTTTTCATACATTCTATTTTTTTTCTGTGGTACTTTTTCTGGTGCAGTACGGTTGTTGTATTATTATTAACAGTGAAATATTGCATAACTCAACTGGGCAACGGCAACACTGCACTGCAAACGGAATAGTGTGATAGGTCCACTTGTTGTGATTGAGCGTAGAGAAAGCTCCATTGCGTTGGTTGATCACTGATCAGGTCGGCAGTTAAAAATATTACAGTACTGTTTGGTTATTTTATAACGAAGAACCGAAAGCATTAGCACTGCAGAATTATATTTGTTATGGAGCTCAACCGCAAACTACGAGAATTCTAACATTGATTCTGGAAAGTTGTTTGCTTTAAATTTATTTTTTTAGACAACCCTTTTCACTAGTCGGCGTTTTAAATATTCGGCCCGAACTTCGAAACTTTTTGCAAATCTTGAGCCGAGCCGAATACTGCAATATTTGGCTTGAAAAAGCTTGAAGTTCGAATACTCGCACACCCCTAGTATGTAGTATTGTACATGTACATACCTCTCCTGTGGTAGCCACATAGCCTGTGATGCCTACGTTGATGGGAAACCTGCTCTCAAATGGGCTGAAACAAGCACACGGACAGTCAATAATAAACACTTTACAAATAAGATAATCGTCCACAAAATTGTGTCTTTGTTTGTTAGATCTCTAAAAATGAGGATGATCTGTCTTAAGATGACATGGAACAACTAAAGCTAATTTGATTATAAATAATTTTATAATTCAAAATGTGCTTTAAATCTACATTCATGAATATGGAATGCCGAGATCTGAAATCAATCGGATCAGTGATATTTCTGATATTTTTTACTGTCAACCATTGAAGTTGGAATTGCAAAATTTTAATTACTTCATACAAATTTAACACATTTTCCAAAAAAATAAATCATTGCCAATATATATGGAACATGAAATGTATTCTTGGTCAAAAAACTATTGAAATTCTCTGATCTAATTAGAAGCACAACAAAACTGGATAGTACAGCAGCACTAACATGAACCACCAGAAATAGCATAATCTTAAAAGTAAAAAAGTGGGACAAAAATGTACAAAATATTCATCTATATTTTCCTAAGTATAGCCTGGAAAAAATATAGCATGGCCTGGAAACCCCTTCACATGTGCCTTACTAGCAGGCATAAACAAACTACATTCCCACAACTGTTGCTCTAACATCTTCTTTAAATGATAATAATCGACAATACTTTAAAAAATTAACAACCTATTGTTGTCAATAATCGATCGATTTCATTATATCTCATACATTTGGGACTGAGAACTTTCGAGAGTTAAAAATTACAAACAAAAACTGGCTAATTAACATTTACTGAATTTAATTCAAAAGTTTTGCAGCCAATTGGTTGCAGTAATTTTTGACCAGTATGGCGTGTCATTTATGGTGGAGTCATGTTTTCAGTTGTCTTTTACTAAGCAGTTCGGCAGTTTGCAATCTTCCATGGATCGGCGGGAAAACTCCTTCGATTATTGAGTATTTTTCAAAACTTCAAGTTGAGGGTAACTAAACCGAAAACTAGAATTGTTGGTAATAAACAACTCTAAAAAATAACAAACTAATAGTAAGCAAGATTGGTGTTTTAATGACTATACCTAGTGGCTATGACAACAAATAATCACAGAAGCCAAACGGGTTAAATTGTGACCAAAAAATACCCTAAAACAAATAAACAAACTATAGAAGTTAGTTTTAGTCTACACTCAACCAATTATTTACACATTTTCAAGTGCTGCTTTATTCTCAAGTGGTTTAATGTAATGTTTTCAGAAGTCATCAAAAATTAAATAGTTATAACTAAAAGTACCAAAGCACTCTGTAATTAGGAAATTTCCTAAAGCTACAATTATCTCATCAAAACCTTTTAAATGCACTCCTGAGAAATATATGATACCTGTGTGACGGGTCGAATAAGTTACAATGATCGGTCAGTTAGAATATATTTTGTCAGTGAGATTCGAGGAAAAATTATATTCCAGGGGGATAAAGGAAGCTAAGATAATTTCATAGGACGCAGATAGGCGAACAACGCGTTCAGTCACAACCTAATCATTTTATCGCTGTGAGAATGGTCTGTAGTTGCACAAACAAATGGAGAGGACAAGTGTTCTTCTTAGAAAGATTATAATAAAGACAGTATTCATGAGGATTTTGTCCACGAGGCAGGAGGGGCGTACAACACATGGGGCTGTGATGTCACCAACCAGGGCGCGGGATTTACAGAACCAGAATTTGGGCGGTGATGGTTGCGATAAATGCTATGCTGAGATTGGTCGAGCGATCACGTGATCCAGCTATCTGAGGTCGCACATGGAATAAGCTGTCGCTCATTTTTCATTCGGTGGAGAGATCTAAGTATGACAGGGTGTCGTGAATCATCAGTTAAGAGTCTTCACTTAACAGTCGTGCATTTTATTCAACCGTGATGCGGAATAGATAGTTTCTTCCGGGCGGACAGTACCAGTATAGTTCGTGAACCGCTGCTGAGTGACATTCATTTAATTTAAAAGTCAGTGGCGAAGACTAATTGTTATATGCGGTGACACATAATCAGTGACGATTGTTCATTTTGGCGAACTCGGCGACGGAACTAAGTGTCGTGACGATGATACGTACCAGGTCGGGTGACCATAGACTGTTGCGGCTAGATTGAACTTTCATATTATCGATACACGGGATCGGAGTGAATCATCTCCCGACGCAATGGCGGTTCATCTTTACATTGGCGGCCCCGGATGCCAACACGCGCTGCCGTAATCTCCAAGACGACCAAGCGGATTTCAGCTAAGTAATCGTAGACATTCACCCTCCAAACTCCATAGTTTTATTTGATTTAGATGTTTGTAAACCAGTATTAACAATATCTTCAATAAAACTCCTATATGCTAGGGGCTTTTTCTTCACAGACATAACTGATAACAGCTGGACGGATTTCAACATATGAGGTGTCAAATTAAAGGTATTTTTACGTAGATTTGCCAATACGTCTCAGAATTTTAAGAAAGGGCATCAGAGTAAAGGCCTGAATTTTCGGAAAAGTAGCGCTATCCGACAGCGGAAATCAAACTATGTGTTGATTGTAAGTACGTTGTCTGCATTTTTCTCAGATTTTTTATTCCGTTTTAATATATGATGTTTTGGTACGTTTGTTTACAACTTAAGTAACATTGCATTGGGTACAAACTTGTTCGAATTCAAGCAACAGGACAACTAGTTGTTATTAACAGCTGTAATAAATGAGGTAAGCTAGAATAACAAGTTTCAAAAATGTATACCAAATTTGTTCATACATTAAATAAAAAAAACACTGGGTTGAATGGATTACATTTTTTGCTGTCACCTTGTTCGCTCATCGGGATCATCCCCCTCCAGGTCTGAGGCTTCAAAGTCAAAGACACGCGAGAAACTGCTCCCCTGTGAGGCTTTGTGGAGCAGCAGCACCTGTCGGGACACACGGTGACAATGGTAATGCCACGTACTCTGGACCACTTAGAGTAGGCTCCAGCAAAGGAACACTTGGCATTTCTACCTCCTTCTCTCATAAGGCTAATGTTAACTCTCAAAGTCCGCCCCTACTCAATGATGAATCCAATATCGTTAATTTGTGGCTCATTTCAAAGAACAAAAACTCAATGAGAAAGATTTCAATATCACAAATAATAATCGTTCAAATTGCAAAATATTCACATTTTAGTATTTTAAAAATTAGCCATAAATCCATAATCCGTTGAGGAGGGACAAGCTTTGAAAGTTAACATTGGTCTTATAGGAGAAGCAGGTAGAAGGATGTGACTGGAATCCCCTCTGAAGGTATAAAAGTAAATAATAATTTAATTGGTAATAAATAGTTCAGTAAACTTAAACTTTAAGAGCTTCAAACCATAAAAGTATGATTTAGAAAGTGAGTTTTGTATTCTTATTCTTGTACAAAAATAAATTGTATCGACTAAGATAAACTAGATCAGAATTGTTATTTGATTTAAAATTTGGTGGTTAGCCTCCTTATTTGGTTTTATGAAAGGAGATTGTATTGGCACACAAAAAACAAATAACGTTCCTACTTTACCTTCACATTTATTTATCAACCCTTTTTACAACTTGCGAGCTTCTATTAACAATTCTCATCAAGGTTCCATCCCCTAAGACATGGTTCTCCTCCGACCACCTTGTATGCATCGGAATGTCGCCAACAGTTCAGATGTAACAATTCAATAGCAACACTGTCAGCATAGTGTTCAGTAACAGGTTTGCTGCGGCTGTCATGTTTCAACATGAAATTTGTATTAGTTAATGTTCAGCGGTGTCATTGGTGCTAGCACGTGTTAGAGGACACTAAGTTTTAACTCCATTATGACAACACATCTGACTTATTTACATGCCAGTTTGACCATCACTCACCTGCACCCTATGGCACTGGATAAGGGACTGTGTGTGCGTCAGTATCCTGAACACCATGTGCTCTATTGTGCTCTGTTCCTCAAATATCATCCTGGCTAGGTCTAGCAGCACCTGCAAAAACATGTTCAACATGAGTTAAAATTTCAATTTTTCTATACACCGATTCATTTCCATTTTTTCATTCAAGGGTATTTGATCATAAATATAAGTGATATAAATCTTTCTCTACCACTACAGATAATTCCCAATAAATAAAAATAAATTAACTATAATTTTTAAATGTTCTTCACCAACAAAATTAAAAAGGGGAACAAATTTTAAAAAACATTATAGTAGAATGAATATTTTGTTGCACAGAGACAGCTTTTCAATAATGTAAAGCGTGGGTATTGCTTCGATTTTGTTTTTCCGGTTAGAAAGGCTTTTTCTAATGTCTTTGCACTAAAAATGCCTAAATTTCTTTCTTTTACTCCTAATAAATCGCTTACATTTTTTAACAAACACCCTTAATATTTTAATTTAGAACTACTAATGCGAATATATATTATGAAATAAATGAAAATTAATATAATCAATATAACCAAAATAAATCAACAATTGACCATCAAACTTATATAACTTTTCTATAATTCTCTGGACTTACATAAAATGTTTTGCAAATATGTAGCCAAAAAAGAAATGGAACCTAAGCTTCGTACAGCAGACGCTTGCTAATCTGGCATGTTCGTGACTTTGACAGTGCCGGATTACCAAAAATGCCAGATTACTGAGCGCCACCTAAAAATGGCAGTTACACCACTAACAATAGAGAGTAGTGATGGAACATGTTAAAAACAAAACAACATTTTACCCAGAAAATAGATAAACAGTATTACTAGTGGCTTAAAACAAGTTTGTAAACAAAGTAGACACTTAATCACAAGGGTAAGTGAATAAATATCAACAATTAGAATAATATAAAACCATAAATTTGTATTACAATTCAAATAAATAAATACATCAAATTACACTTTAAAACTAAAAGCACAGAAACTAACATCTTTAGTATTAATTATTTAAATGCTACATAGTCGTTAGATTTCTTTTCAGATATAATTTATTATTCTCAATTTGTTTGTAGATTATATATTCTACATTATCAAATTTTAATTAATTAAAATAAAGACAGGTATGTGGTTCATTCAAAGGAATAGGAGATTCAACAATTTAATCTGGTTTAGACTGAATCTGAATCGATGTACAAATTGGAACAGCAGAATCCAACATAGCAAGGCTTTGTCGGGTTTAATGCGGATGATTAGATGCAGCTTCAATTCCAGAAATCATTACCAACAGATCCTTCTGTGGTTAGCTTTATAAGCTTTACAATTAAGGTACCTAATCGTAATGTGTTAACTTTTTGTTACAAATATCATTGTTGTTGGTGATTAATCCTTTTTATTTTTAACATGAGTTCAGTAAACACGGAAAGGTTTACCCCCCACCCCACATCACCCCCCGATCACACACCTGGTTCCGTTTCACCTCCAGCTGACTCTTCTCGTACAGCTGGGCGTTCCGCAGGCCGATGCCACAGAACTGCAGGTAACTGGAGAACACCTTCTCGTCGTTCACTGTGAAACACGAGTCTCCCTGCTTGTTGATTACCTGCGGGAAATATCATGCGGTAAATTGTGGCAGTCGTAGCTGTGTGGATTGTGTACTGATCTACCACCCGAAAGACCCGGGTTCAATACCCAGTAAAATCCATGACTTTAATGAATGACCCTGGTTAAATAATCAGTCAGTCTTAGTCAGTAACAAGGCTACACAAGGCATCCCACCCATTCTACACTCATCATACATTCATATTTGCCTTAAAATACACCCTAGTTGCGTCAGCGTCTTACGCAGTAATTTAGAGATTTAGAGAAAGTCCGACTGCCTCCTTGTTTCGGAAGACACATTAATCGGGGGCTCCAGTCACGAAACATTATTCATTTCTACCCGCTTCGCCCATAAGACCAATGCAGTAACATTTCAATTCCATCCCTACTCAACGGGTTATCCTAAATTATTCATTTTCGGCTCATTTTAAAGAGCAAAAATACACCTAGCGATTTCACTGAAAAGAATTTTTATATGACAAATAGTTAACCCATGTTAAATTTCAAATATTTAATATTTTGTAATTTTTGGACATTTATTATTAGTGATATCAAATTGTAAGCTCACTGAGATTGATAGGATTGTTTTGCTCTATGAAAAGAGCCATAAGTGAACGATTTATAACACGTTGAAGCAGGAAGGAATTTGAAAGGTAACATTGGTCTTATGGGAGAAGCAGGTGACTCGAGTCTTAAGACTCTTGTCGTGACTAGGTAAACAGTCGATAGGTCACAGTGGCACTAGAGGGTCAGTTAAAAATAGACCCTGGCCGGAAGGTTACACGAACTTCACTCATCAGTAAATAAAATAACTGAATATCGTAACATTATTGAGCTGAATGTTCACATGATTGCTAGTTCATCACACTGACTACGAGATCAATTTAAATGAAATATGGTAGAAAAATCCATTAATAGAAAAAAATGTATTCCTACAACAACAAAAACATTACGAAGAAGCAAACAAGTGAGACGGTCAGGTTTTCTGCGTTTCTTTAGTACAATTTACAATTTACAAAGTACAATTTAATTTATGCTTAAGTTTTTTCTAGAATTGTGACTTTTGTACCACACAACATAGTTGATACCATAGCACAATAATTTCTTCTGTACACAGACTCTTATTTGTATTTTGCAAGACACTTTATTTTTTATATTCTGTAACAAATGCAGACTATAAGGTGCTGAAGTTATTTATGTTCTTACCTGCGCTACACCAATGACTTCGCCGCTGCAGTCTTTGATGGGCATACACAACAGGGTCCGAGTTTTGTACCCCGTTCTCACATCTATGTCGTGGTTAAACCTGCCATCCTGAACAGAATAAAATTTGGATTGTTAGTAAATAAAATTAAAACCGCTCTGTAGTTAGCACTATAAAGATGAAAATCTGTACATTTAGATCAATACCAGAGATCTAAAGCAGCCTAAAGTGAATCACACTGTTAAGTACTCACCAGAAGCTTATAGAACAGAACTAACTATACAAAATCATAAGGTTTGAAACCCTTAAAAAACACCTTTGGTTTCTGCAAAACTTATTTTAATTCAATTCAAAACATATTTTATTTCTAAAATAGTGAATCAAAGGTATGTTCGGCCTACGTTAAATATTTTCCATTAAGAGTAAATTTTATAAAATATAATATGTAATATTTTACGATAAATATTTTGGAATTTTTGATTCTTATAGAGAATAATTAAAATTGCATATATCGCTTATTTGTGAATATATTTTTATGAAACTTGGTGAGTGGCTTTATTTAGTATTAAAATATTTATATATCCATTGGAAATTCGCTGAGTATGCAGGTTTGCTGCGACGGGGTTTTTTTCTTTGTTATTGTTTGTTTTGGTTGCTATTGGAGAAGTGTCACTCTTTTGTATGTATTAGGTTATATTTAACTGTAAAATGGGTAATGATCTGCGATATAGTGAAATATGAGATATATTGGGTGGAGAATTAAGTGATTTAGATGAAGATGTTGTGGACGATGACTTTGACATAGGGCCAGTTCCATCAGATGTTGAATGTTTGTTTAACTTTTCTAGTGGAAGTGGTGAAGAATACCAACCAAACTGGGATGATATTGACACAACTGACAGGGAAGGTAATCCTGATGAACCTGGTGTAAGTGTACCTGCATGTAATGAGCCTTGTTTCAGTAGGCCTAGGCCTGCAAAAAGAAAAGACGACTTTGCCATGGGAGTGTGTGTACCCCCAGAGCCGGAGAAAGAGATAGAAAGTAAATTTATAAGGAGGAACTCTAGTGTACAAAATCTCCCGACCAGAAATAGTTGGCCTATTGAGTACTTTTACCTATTTTTCACACAGGCCATATAGAATATTTTGTGTAGTGCACTAATGCACATGCCAAGGAAAAACTCGAACAAAGTCAGGCAAACCTATCTACCCACACTCGAATCAAAGAATGGGTTGATTGTTCGATGGTTGACATTAAAAGATTCTTTGGCTTGGAATACACTACTGGGATACTAAAGAGTCTCAGACCATACCTTTTTTCAGTAGGGTAATGTCCTGTAACAAGTTTCTTCTAATCCTGACAAATTTGCAAATGACAACAATTAACGGATTTCCTAGAGGCCACCCTGAATTTGATCCTTGGCTTAAAGGTTAGGTTTCTATTAGACAGGCTTAATCGAGCATTCAAAAAGCATTTTGTCCCAGGACAAAATGTATGCCTTGATGAAAGCCTTATTGGGATGAAAAATCGCTGCTCCTACATCCAGTACCTACCAAAAAAGAAGCATAAACAGTTTGGGATGAAAAAATGTGAAACTTGTCACTCAGCAACTAATTATATAATACACATAGAAATGTACAGTGGTACAGACTTTTTGATTGACAAACCAGGGCCTTTTGTCCAAAAATGTGTGATGGAACTCATGGAAAACAGTGGGTTACTTGATAAAGGCCATCATCTTTTCACCAACCAATTTTATACTAATGTTCCTCTTGCACTGGAATTATTAGATAGAAACACTTACCTCACTGGCAACATCAATAAAAATTCCAAATATCTGGCTTCTACAGCAAAACAAGTAGTTTCAGGTGCACAAGAATTGTGTTATTTTCGACACAAAGAGGTACTGCTAGTCGTTTATTGGCAGAAAGTGATGAGGAAACCTGTCTTCGCACTGACAACTGCAAGCCACGCAGAGGACAAACTATCAAGAAAGGTTTGCAAGCTGTGAAACCAGTACTAATTGATAGATACAACCATCACATGAGCGGTGTAGATGTCAGTGACAAGTCAGTATGCCGCGTGCGCGCGTGCGTGTGTGTGTGTGTGAGAGAGAGAGAGAGAGAGAGAGAGAGAGAGAGAGAGAGAGAGAGAGAGAGAGAGGGAGAGAGGGAGAGAGGGAGAGAGGGAGAGAGATAGAGAGAGAGAGAGAGAGAGAGAGAGAGAGGGAGGGAGAGAGAGAGAGAGAGGGAGAGAGGGAGAGAGGGAGAGAGAGGGGGAGAGAGAGAGAGAGAGAGAGAGAGAGAGAGAGAGAGAGAGAGAGAGAGAGAGAGAGAGAGAGAGAGAGAGAGAGAGAGAGAGAGAGAGAGAGAGAGAGAGAGAGAGAGAGAGAGAGACTCCCGACTGCTCAACAGGCGTTCAGTTATTTCCATAAGGCTTGCCTGTCTTATTGCAGTTTATGTAGTCATTGCTAATATGTCCCAATCAAAATGTAAAAAATTGTGTAATTGTGTTTAATCAAAACAAATACAGACATCTGAGGACCAGACTATAAAAAGTCACATTTCATTACTTTTTACCTGTTTGTGATGATTATGTCACCTGTTTTGACAGGCATCGCCAGAATATTGTAAAATGTTATGTTATGTATAGCGATGACTTGTGAATTTTTTAAAGCAAGCGCCTCACGCACCTTGTAAGCGTCAGGTATGTTGACAGGTTCACCACTCTCTGCCACATATCCCACGATCCCCGTGCCCCATGGTATCCGGATCTCCTCCTTTTTCTCCATCTCCTGCAGCGTCGAGCGGGAGCAGACGTCAAACAGCTTGCTGACGAGGCAGCGCGACTGGCAGCCATAGTTGTTGTTGTTGCGGTGGTGGCTGCACTGTGAGCTGTGCGACATCGGGTGGTACTCGGGTGCTATGGAGCCCGTGTTGGTAGACCCTATTACGGGGGAGCCCACCACCACGGAGCCAGAGTTGGGGCTGATGATGGTCACCGGGCAGCCTGCAGACAGAGCGTAGGTCGGACTGGTGAATGAAGCAGTTGAATCGGTGTTGTTTTATAATACGTTTTCTGGACGCATGATTTTAAATTATAAAAAACGTGCTTCCGGTGGGCATATACACACAGTAAGGATGGGTAAAAAACAGGAAAATACCTGATGAGATATGCAACTCACAAAGAATCCACCCATCCTGTCTACCACAGACAGGTGTGAACTCTTCATGAGTTGCACATAAAACCACTGACCAAGACGGGATTCAAACCCTTGATCCAAGCATTACTCTCTGGATGGGGGATAGCGCCTTAGATGACTCAGCCATTCTTGTAATACCGTATACTCATCGATGAGTACCGAACAAAATTCGACCTTCGACTATGTCATAGAGGTCAAGTTTTCAAGCAATTTAAGCTCATTGAAAAGTGTTGTACCATATACAGTGAATAAATGTCTATAATGCAAATGTGTCTTCAGATATATGTTCATGGAATAAGTATAATGCTACTTTTAAAATTACTTTATTTTAGTACTCACTGATAACATCCACAGCTTCATCAAGAAATTTTATCAGTAAATTGGTATCTTTAATTTACTTATTATGTTTACGTTACACTTATACACAGATTGTGTTCATCTGAGAGAATTTTGAAGAAAATCAACTTTAAAGGAACTGAAACATGGGATTATTTTGAATGACATAGATTGTATGCAAAGTGCCAACTAGGATATAGCACAGAGGACATTAAAGGTGACTTTTTACAGACAGTACTAACTAGGATGATACAGGTCTAGGGAATCCAATCCCGGACGATATTTTCAATCCCGTGATTATGGGATCGGAAAAAACAATCCCTGGATTGCGCCGTAATTTACAAAAAGCCTGGGAAAATATGCGATTAAGAGTACTTTTGTATATATGTTGACGATAATATAGTAAATTAATACTATTTTGTTTATTAAAAATACAAAACAATTATTTAAATAGCACAAAAGATCAACGATGAAAGATAAAAATCTGTATTACACTATTAGTACTATTACGTTTGGTCTCACATTGGGTAGGGCTTCGGGTATGCAATAAACTAATAATAAAGCAACTCAAGATTGGGTTTTAACACTATGATATGTATTTAAATTGACAGAAAAACTATTTCAAAAAGTATCCATGAACAAATATTTCCACCTAAAGAGTAGAAGTAGAAGTACATTTGTTTAATGTAGCTGCAGCTGCAGATGAATGAAATTATTAACTTATTACTAAGACAAGTTATGAATAAAGCCTACTTGATAAAACAAAACTAGAAACAAAACTATCCTTTCAATAAACACAGTACTTTCATAATAAAATCATGTAACAATTAGTAAACGATCTAAAATTAATCGAGTAAACATCACTTAAAAAAAAATCCAATGTTGTTATTTTAATGAATTTAAATTTGTTCTTAATAAAAATAAAAAAAAAATCAATTATCATAAAAGAGGCATAAATATCTGAAAAACCTCACTTACCCTATTCAGGTAAAATCTGAGTGTTTCAAGTGACTGTATAAGAAATTGGATTAAAATATAAACCTATAGGTAATATATAAGAGAGAAAAATTATCAAATCAAGAAGTTTTGATTTAAACTTTATTAAAGTGGTTTTATAGTAATTTATTGTGGTTACATCAGTTAGAAACATCACCTGTATTGCTAACTTGAGACAATTTAGCAATCCCGAAAATCCCGGGATTCAAACGCCGAATCCTGGGATGGGAGGAACCGTAAAATTGGGCGGGGTCCCGGGATTGGATTACCTAAGCACGTCGAACATTAAAGGTAAGTTGTAAGGCAGTACCAACTACGATGAAGCACATTAAAGGTGAGTATTTACAGACAGTACCAACTAGGATGAAATGCTTAGGCCCTAGGGCATTAAAAGTGATTGAAATTTGTGTTTCAGTACGTTTTCCCTTCCACAAATTTGGCCGAGGACATTCAGGACCACATTCCATACTTTGACACTTCTATTAACCTTCTAGCCTGGCATCAGGTAAGATCCATGAGGAAGGGGGGCCCAAGCTCTGACACACCCTCACTCTTCATCATTGTTGGTACTCTCTACAACTATAATCAAGACATTTATCAACTGTTTAACCTTACCAGTGTCCGGGTGAGGGGAGGGAGACTTTGAACTGACAGGATGCTCCTCAATACTGATGCAGCCCACAGGGCGGATGTGGTTGGTAATACTGATCTTGCGTCTAGGGGTGGGGGTGGGGGCGGGGGGCAGGGGAACGGGAGCGGGCTTCTCCCCCTGCACCAGGAACAGTGAACCGCGGTCCGCGTGGAGCAGTGTGCTCACATTCTGCAGGATCTTGTGGCACAGCGAGCGGACGTCGAGCTCGTTGCAAATGTCCTTCACCTGTGACAACATCGTATTTCAGTGTATCAACATTGTATTTCTGTTTCAGTATATAGTATATACTAATCTAAATTTAGGACACTAATTTTGGAATGCGAGTAATCAATTAGCCAATCTGTCATACTGGATTTTAAAGGTCTTATCATGACAAAAACCTGCCAAAGTGTAAGATTCCTGCTTGGATAAAAATTAAGAAAATATCTTTTGAGGCTTAGCCACATTTTACTTTAAAAGATCTAATGTTTACCTGATGAAGTATTTATTTGATCAGGTGTATTTAATCATGCGTTTATCATCTTTATTATTTCACTAGTTTAATAACAGAATGCAGTACAAATACATTTTCCTACAGTTACCAGACAAAGCGGATGATCACACACTGCGTACAGAACGCAAAATAGCTAATTGCCGCATTTACTGACTTTCCCGCACTAGCACTAAGAGTACTTTGCTGCACTCCAGTGTTTCAACCGAAGAGCACAAAATAGTATGGATAGGTTAACAGCGGATCCGCGCCCCTATCGGTGAAAACTTTGCAAGTACAGTGTAGAACAAATCGGAGTCTGTTGTAGGTTATCGTGAATAGAATAATAGTACATGGAGGACCAATCTTTGCTCGGGGAAGGACAGTCAGTATGTTTATATGACTTGGAGTAATTTTTCACCACGTCCCCATACTGACGATCAGATCTGTTTGCCTCTTTTCTGCATGTTTAAGGTCACTCCAATTGTTATTATAGGTCCCTTTGATTAGTTTTGCATATGACACGACCATTATAATTTAATCTTCATTCAATGACTTTAGTTTATTTTAGTCTCTGCACTCAGGAAACCACATGTTAACCTAATTATAAACAACAGAGTTACAAGCAAACCTTACTCATATTAGAGTATAGGATTACCACCAAACCTTTTCAGAGCTATGGACCGATATATCGTCTTTTAAATCTGTTACCATTAAACATTGGTACTGCTTCATAAGCGATTGTACAGTTAGACGCTCAGTCTATAGTCTGAGTCTGACATGTGGTGAAACCTGGTAGACACGAAGTGAACTACCTCGTCCAGCGCCTAGGCTCTAATACCACCTGGTGCGCTACAGCTGCTAGTCTGATCAGTGGCTGTGCGATCTAAGGCGTCACCTTCCCGGCCGGGGGTAACACTTGGATCGAGGGTTTGAATCCCGATGGACGGCTCGGGTCTAAGATGACGGGATAGGTGTATTCTCTGTGAGTTGCACATCTGATCAGGTGTTTTGCTACGTTTTACCTATCCTTTACTGTGTGTGTGTCCAGCGGAACGACGTTTTTATTAATTTTAACTGTTCAGGCATTTAAGACATTTAAAAAGTCAACAATAAATCACAGATTCAACTACTCCTTTCAGAAGCTTAGCACTCAAAGGGTTAAGCAATGATATTGTTTTGCTCTCACCAACTCGAAGATGAGCTCCTTCTCATCCAGATGCCTGAGGTCGTGTCTGGACCGTCGCTGAGGCCGCTGCTGGGCCGGGCAGTTGACCGCGTCGGAAAGGAAGGTGGGGGTGCCGTCGATGGTGTTGACGATGGGCTTCAGCAGTCCGCCACGCTCAAACTCGTGGGCTGAGATCTTGCGGACGGGGGTGGTGGCGCCGGAAGGGGTGCGGGGCGGGGGGGTGGCCAAGTCCCCGCACCCCCGCTCCTGCTGGGACGCCGAGGAGTGGCTCACTAGCCAGGCGTCCACCACTTGCCGAGTCGCCTTCCTGGAAATAACAACAAGTATAAAAACACAGTTACGAAACCTTAAGAGTCGTCATCACCGGAAGTTGTCGGACGCAATGCCTGAGTTTTGTTCTATAAGACCCATGCCAACTTGTGCCTCTCTTATTCCTAACCCAATCGTCACAAACAATTAATTTTGATGACAAATTAAAGATTTTGTCATCCACTACAAATCTTAGATTGTAGCCAAAGCCAAGAGTCGACGATTGCGGTAGGCTGGGCACATCATAAGAAGAAATATAACGCTTTAATAAAACAATCATGGAAAGAAAACCCGGATGGAAGAAGACCTCCTGGGCGCCCAAAGAAAAGGTGGGAAGATGAAGTAATCATGGATGAATAAGTTGAGGGACAACGAGAAAGATGCAGAAGACCGGTATAAATAGAGGCAGATCTTTGGCGAGACCAAATACCACCTTGGATATAAATGGCATTGGGAGTAAAATTTTTTTACAAATTAATGAGCTGTAGATTAAAACAGTTAAAAATGAAACAATTTATTATGAAACTATAAAACCCAAATTAAGAAAATCGATAATGTAATTCCCTTGGGAATCTCTACACCTTTATTTTGACAACCAAATGAATGTTTTGTGACGATAGGATGAGGAGTAACGGAGTCACAAAGTTAACATTTGCCTTACGCTCCTTTCACACTACCCGGTTTCAGCCGGCCGGCTGTCAACCGGCCGGTTTCCTGCCGGGTCTCTCTTTCTTTCACATTAACCGGTTTTCAACCGGACGGCAAGCTGTGATGTGTATAGAAGCAACCTCAAGTTTGGAGACGTACAATGAACCGCGAAACACTTATTGCACTGTGGCTGTTCAACCGACGCCGAAAGAGACGTCAAAAATGTAGGCTTCACTGGGTCCATCCTATTAATCAACGTAGACATGAATATGGATTATTCCATTCGTTATTTGAAGACCTAAGAAATTACGAGAATGAGTTTTTCAACTTTTTTAGAATGTCGATCGCCTCCTTTGATGAACTGTTGGCGAAACTCAAGGAAGCTATTCAACGCCAAGACACTCAGTTCAGAAACTGTATACAACCTGCTGAAATGCTAGCCATCACCTTGAGGTAAGCTGAAATCCAGTTTTAGCGCCAAACACACGTCTCTCCAAGCACTCCTTTTCTCATTTCTATCTTTATAAGCGTCTAATGTTTTGTCCCACAACACGGTCTTGGCTTCAACCAGGTCAATTAAAACCTCAGAATCTATGTCTGCCATATCAGAAATGTAAATAAAAAATAAAAAAAAACACAAATAACTGTCAATTATTAATTTTTATACGCCAGTTGTAAATCAGAAGTTGAGTGTTCGCGAACTGCCGGACGACTAACAACCGGGCAATGTGAAAGCATACATGTCACTACATGCGCTACTGAGTCAAGGTCACGGCAAAGCTGCCGGCCGGTTCAGTGGCAGCGGCCGGCTGCAAGCCGGCTCAATTTTCTGCCGTCGCCGGAACCGGGTAGTGTGAAAGGCCCCATACTCCTCTTCGCGCCACTGAAAAAATGTAACCGGCCGGTTAAAAACCGGCCGGCTGAAACCGGATAGTGTGAAAGGAGCGTTAAGGAACAATACTCCAAGATGGTTTCTGGAAACTTCCGCTGATTAAGACACAAAACAGAAATCTGGAATTAACTCTGAATAAAGAGTAATACAACAAAATTGAAATCCTAAACCTAAACAATATTTCTTTAAGACTAAGACTTTTAATGTAGCATGTGGGATTTCCCACATACTGGTTGGAATGATCGGAGTTGCTGAGCTGACAGCGGAAAAGCTTGCTGCTACATATTTTGAAAAACCATAGGATCAAATTGCAGACTATACAAGGTAGGTTAATCTTTTTGAAAAGTCTATTATTGATCCGGTAACACAACATAAGAAATGGAGACAATATTTGTTTATCATTTCAGTTTTAAGAGGGGGAGGGGGGCTCCAGGGGCTCCAGTTACCTGTTTCTCACATAAGACCAATTTACATGAAAATTTTGTCCCTCCTCAATGGATTAACCAAAATTGTTTATTCATGGCTCACTTTGTAGAGATAAAATACCCTAGCAGTTTAAGTGAGCAGAATTTGATCCCGCAAATAGCTAACCCATATAAAAAATCGCTAATAATGAATTTAACAATTATTATTTATGATATCTAAATTTTACTTTTTAAAGTGAGCCATGAATAACCGGTTTTCGACAAATCTGTTGAAGAAGGAAGAAAGGCGAAATTAGAATCCCATGCCTTATTGGAGAAGCAGGTGGAATGCAATATCAAGGGTGACAGGGAAATTTTATGTTACTATGTCATTGCCATTCCTTTTCAGTTTCGAATGCCTCAGGGGGCAGCAGAATCGTAGTAAACACAAGTCATAATATGGAGGTGATACTAAAACAGGGCCATTCTGAATGACTGCAAAGGTTTCGTAATATTATAAGGCCTCGTGTACTATGTAAGCAGTGAGCGGCACATGGAGCAGTACTTGACAAGTTCGGGTCGCTTCAACAGGTGGCATAAGTGGCACATCATTCATTCCATCCACTCAGTGCACTCAGGCTTATTGGTAGTTTTTAAATTGCAAGGCCTCCTAGAGTGTTTGAGTGAATGTATGTTTGGATCCATGTGCTTAAATTCCCCCGTAAGAGTGCTATATCTGCACGGTACTCGACCTGGTCCCTTGAGGAAGCGCCACTTAAGCAAAAATTCCTGTTTAAAATATGTCCACTGCTTTAGAGTTATTGTAGCCAATCTCGGTCACCAATCAATAACTGAAAGATTGTAACAAATTTAACTTTTAACTTTTAGCACACAACCTTCCCAACAGTTTTCACTTATCTTATGCATGTTCTCAACACACCTTTGGCCTCCCAGCAGATATATTTGTGTCACTCCCATTCGTTCCGGACTTGTGTTAACACAGTATCAGCGATTTTTCAATATTGATGCTGATTTATAGCCTTAGCTTCTTTGATACAGCTCAAAATACTAAATCAAGTGGTATTATCACTGAAGAGAAAACAGTCATGAGAGTTCTTTATCAGCTTTATTCCATTTTCAATTTATGGTCATTAGTCCTCCGAGTAATCTTGCTCTCCATACTCATCCCACATGAAGTGGATTAGGTCAAAGATTTCCATCTCCTGCACCATAAGGCATAGCACTTTTTTATACACATCAATAATGGCAACTTGCTAACTCAAGTCGGGATGAAATTTGATTTTCACAAAGACAAGAAAATCAAGGATTTCTAAGGACGAACATATAGAATACTTTGTATGATCAAACCCGGTCTGTTACGATAAAATTATAAAAATATAAACCATAAATCATCGATTTCGGATTATTCATTGAGGAAGGACGGCATGAACAGAATTTCCATTTCACAATTAGTTCACCCCAAAAATTGTAGAAATAAAATATTTTGTAATTAATTTCTTTGAACAATCATTGAACAATCATTATTTGTGATAGGTATACAAATTTTATTTGTGATAGGTATACGAATTTTGCTAACTGAATTCGTCAGTTTTTTATATATAAATATTGACTATTTTGAATAATCCGTTGAGGAGGAATGGAATTTTAAAGTTAACATTGGCCTTATGGGAGAAGCAGGAAGTAGAAACAGAGGTCTATAATCTCTCTTAAAGATTCCAGCCGGTCTTAGTAACAAGGCTTCTCCAGGCATCTCACTCGATACAAAATATCTTTATTGCCTTTAGGTATGTAATACATACAAGTGGCCAATTCAAAATTACAGTATATAAACACCAAGTCAAATGAAAAAAAAACATACTAAGGCTAATTACTACTTAACATACAAGTAGAAAAATAGAATTACAATTTAAAAAAATATATCTTCATACAAAATCCATTAATCTTCCCCAAAAGCTTGAATCGGCGTCTTATAGCAAGTAGAAAAGCAAAATTTGTAATGACTGTAGCCCTCTCTTTTGATAACCTCTTCGATCTATCAATTGCAAAGCTCACCGGAGGAAGTAGTCTTGCACGAAGTCCGGGTGCTCGTCGAGCCACGCCTCCATGCGGGCGTACTCCGAGTCGTAGCTCTTGTAGTCGGCCTCGCCCCCGGGCGGCGCCACGGGGTTGGTTTCCGCCGTCATCCTCGCGCTCAACTCCTCGGCGGCGCCCCGCACGTGCAATCCTGCAACACCGCACACCCTCGTCACTCACACTGCCACGGTCAGTTAGGTTATTGTAAGAATCCCTTTACTTTATACCAGTTCCGAATCCTCGGACTCGAATAATGGGTTCAGGGTATTCGCCTAGGCGGGATGAGAAACCGCAAAAACTAAAATAATGGAAGTCCTGGATTTGAACCTCCGCTGATCTAAATGTGAAGCGGGAAGTATAAATCCCCGCTATGGTTCTTGAGACAGCACCAACCAGAAGAAGCAACGACAATACTAGACTGCACTCGACGACTTGACAAGTATGTTATTCATACAATTACTTTTGGTACGCAGACATTCACTTTATTACATATCAAAATATTACAAATTATCGTTTGGTAGTCAAAGAATGCATTCTATAATTAGGAATCAAACTCCTAACACAATAATCTGTTTCCTTTCCTAACCTTAACATTATTAAATACTCTATCTGAAAAAGGACGTTTCATTTACTTAGGTACGCATTAGAGAAGACATTTTTCTTCCTATATCGGAGCCGCATAAACTTTGCAATCCGGTTTTTTTATAATCCGTATATTTTTAGTGAACAGCAATGGCGCAACAATGGTGTAGTTATAAACATGAGAGTGTGTGTGTGTGTGTGTGTGTGTGTGTGTGTGTGTGTGTGTGCGTCGCCGCGCTGTCTCCTTCTGTAGCAATGTTGCCGCGACCGGAGTATGGTGCCGGGTGAACGTGGACGGTCAACAGGTGTGTGACAGGTGGTTTTGTTCGCACCTCCGATACTATCGATTGTAACGTGAGCCGTTGTCAATGCGTTGTCAGCGAGGCCGCGCCGCTCGCCTCGCACACCACACCATTGCATGTAGGGGTATAAACCCTCAAACAGCTTTTTTAATCTTAACGTACAGTACAATAAATAAAATCTGTAATCTAAGATAATTTAAGTTTCGTGATTTTTCATTCTGTATGAGCAGATAAGTAGAAGAGCGCTCGTCGGTCCATGATCGTAATATACTGGTTATTGTAAAACAAAATAGTTAATTATAAATATGTATATTTTATAAACGATTCAATAAATGCACATTATGTCGTTACAAGATGTATCCGGAAAACAACATTATTTATTTGTGTGTGCTGCAGTCTGTGGTTCACCTTTTTACCACTATTTCGAATAGTAACGTCCGTTTTTAACGGTGTGCTTCAAGACCAAACGGTTTAGGCTGTGCGTTACCTATGTCTATCAGTGTTCAAACTTATATTGTGAGATTACAATTATATTACAGCGAATTCAAATTGTATGCGGAAAAACTTCATTATTTAAAAAAATGTTTGTCTAAACGGTGTGGACCTAATCGAAATGTTTGAAACATTAACTGCTAAAAAACATTAAATTACCAGATCCAATAAAAAAAGGCACAGCAGGATTGCCGCGGGGCTCTAATGGTTTAATGATAAACGCAACAATAAGGCCAAGGTCGGAACCGGTGTGATCTAATCTGCGATTAACTCTGGCCAGATGAACCCACACGCACACGCGCAAGCACGAGCGCGCGCTATACCCATTATCTGATAACGATCTGATTATCAAACGGGAAATATGAATTGTTACTGGCGAAGAGACGGGGAAAATGAGACTGGGGGGCTCGTTCATTCTCCAGACAGACGGATTCGCCTCAGTGTGAATCACATTGGTCTTGCCCGATTGGTCTTACGGGAGGAAGTAGCGGGTGACTAAAGCCCCTCTTAAAATACGGTTAAGTAACCAAATTAAGGCGGGATATCTTAATCACACTTTGGCAATGGACAACTTTGTTATGCCTATGTGTTACTTGCCTATGTGCAAATCCGTGGAACCCCACGGAAGATTTTTAAACAACAACAAAATAATTATATCAGCTGATAAAAACCAACCAGTGAGCTGTCGAAGTAACACTTCCGTGGTAAAGGATAAATATGTGGTTTCCTTTCAAATAAAGCTCGCCTTCATGTAGTCTACTGAATTAATAAATCCTGAGGTAAGAGAACACAGAATTTCTTTAAGCACTTCAAAATATATTTACTCCTACACTGTACTCACAAGACGGTAAACATATAAAAACAATGGTACAAGGCAATCGATTTCGACCATCGGTCACACCGATCATCATCATCAAGACCAATGAGAGAATGCCTGATTTTTATCCTAAAGTTTAATCCACTCCCGTTAAAATCGAATAAAACATTATTTATTATAATGCCTAGTATTATAATATTATTATTAATCGATTGCCTAGTAAATTGTTTTCGTATATTCACCGTCTTGTATGTGAATACAGTGTAAGAGTAAAATCTTTGCGCGTTACATCCCGTAATTAAAGCAACACGAACTACGTTTATAAAAAAATTGATAAACTTGCATGTTTTCTTCTAATTCGAATGACCACGTCAAAATGCCAACTTACTAAAAACTAAAAAAGTGTCTACTCGCTGATGGGATATGGAGAATAGAGCCGAGGACTTTCGCTTTTATGTCTACGAGGAGCATTTGAAGAATATAATGGCGCACTAAAGTTGTAAAGGTCCGCTGCCGTGGTTATTACATTCACGCTGCTACTGACAACAGTAACGAGCGAGAATCTTGGAAAAGATTTGCATCATTAACGAAGCGCATTACCGGCCTGCAGTCGAGCATTACACATGTTTGTGAACAAACCCGGTTTGTTACAGTGCTGTTAATGTTAACACTTTTTTACTGTAATCACATTTTTTAGAAACATAATATCATTGACTATTAGTCAATGATAATATATTCACTGCTGGAGAAGTTGAGAACAAATATTGCAAACTACCTTAGAAAACTTAATTAAACGAGTTAGTACTGGGGAGACAGGGCCATGCTCGGCGATGTTTGATTCCTTTCTTGGATGAAAAGGATGTCTTTATGCAATCATAGTGCAATTTTTAATGGTAATATCACTTTTTTCTATAAATCAATTGTTTATACTTCACCTTGTGTAAGTGCTACTTTGACAGTTCACTGGTTAGTTTATTCACAGCTGTTATGATTATTTTGTTTTGATTTAAAACTCCGAAGCCCAATAAAAGAAAAAATTAAAATTAACATTTACCTAATTTTCAATTTTCAAATAAGAGTTTTAACAAAATATGAATTTTCCTGGTGTTGAGGTTTTTACCAATAAATGTAATAGGTCCAAAAGCCCCTAATTCCAAAACTAACAAAGTAACAAAAACTAAGTAGTAACAAAATGGTTCCGCTGTATTCGAAGATAAATTTTGCAAACAAACAGGACAAACAGACAGACATTGCTCGCATTAAAGTATAAAATGAAATCTACTAAAAACACGATTTTCAATTATTAATCACACACAAACTTGGTCAACTCCATCTTCAATGCCCTCCACTTTTTTCAAAACCATTACCGAACCAATGACACGCGTTGTTCTCCAGTACCGCGTAACTGGCGTTTTACGAGGCCTGTAACTGCGGTATCCTCTTCCATGGGAATTGTTTTGACCGACACAACATAAACCTTATCTCCGACACGCCGTTCATCATTCGCTACAGTATCTCGGCGAGGGTTCGTTGCCGTCGACAGATAGAGGCAACGGCCTGGTGGTAGTTTGGAATCTTGCTGTTCCCGCGCGGGGTATACAAGGCGGAACAGGACTGTCTCATCCTAGTTTGCTCTACATGTAATCAATTTCACTATTATTTTTCAATTTCGTCTCCCAGCCTCATCCTAGTTTGCACTGCATGTAGTCATTTAGTCAATTTCACTATCGGTTTTCAGTTTCGTTTCGCAGCCTCATCCTATAGTTTGCGCTACATGTAACAGATTTCACAACTGTTTTAGCGAATTTCCCCTGTAGAGGAGAAGCTATTACCGGAGGTGGCATGGTAAGACTTATTTCGAGACCATGATAACGTTTTGTTTAGAGGTCCCCAGATGCCAAAGATACTATTCGTTCAAATTTGTATATATATATATGTGTGTGTGTGTGTGTGTGTGTGTGTGTGTGTGTGTGTGTGTGTGTGTGTGTGTGTGTGTGTGTGTGTGTCCGTACCACGATAACTTATGAAAGAAGCGCCCGATTTTGATGAAATTTGGCACAAACGTGTAGAGTAACATTTATGACTTCATACTTCATTTATAAGTCATAACTCGTTCATAAGTCACTTATGACTTTATAAGTTCGAAAACCGGATCGATCGGACTAGAGGAAGGGAGCTGGTTTTAAGGGGGTTTTAAATTTTCCAAAAATCAGTTATTTGAATTTTCCCCCTTAACATTTTAAAAACACTCAATTTTGGTTATAGCCATTTTATAGAGCTTAAAACCCAATAATTTGATATTTTTAATCATTAATCTAGGTTAAGTGGTTGTGGAGAAAAGTAAAAAAAAAACGCGTCCATAAAATTTCCCATGTTAATCTTATGGGAAAAAGGTTTATGGATTTTCCTCAGATAATTTTAGTTAAAACTTCACATTTCTTTTTAAAAATCAGGTTAGCTCTACAAAACAACCATTTTGGTGTTTTAATTGTTGTTCTACGTCCTACCGTTGCAGAGATGTTCAAAGTGCTAAACACAGTACGTTGTCCAATGTTATCCTTATGGAGGATTAATAAAATTTGATATCTCGATTATTTATGAATGTATATTGATGAAACTTGGTATGTCGCTTCACCTGATTGAGTTGTATTGATAATTGCAAAAATACACATTTTTTATCTTCCTCGTTGCAGCTAACCTGCGTATTCAGCCCTAATGTAATTCTTATGGAGAATAAATAAAATGCTATATATCACTTACTTTTTAATGTATTTTTGTGAAACTTGGTAAGTTTCTCTATGTAGTAGTGACACACATAGGCCTATATATGCATTAGAAATTCGCTGAGTACGCAGGTTTCCTGCGACGGGGGTATTTCAGTTTCGATTCACATTCAGGTTTGCTGTGATACTACCCACTTATTCTCAACTATTTAAAAAATTACTGACACAATCGATTTCTTTGTTTAAAATTCATTGTTGGTGATGTTGTGTATATGTAATAGTTTCAATATTCAATTAGTTTCAGTCTTGCATGAACCAATAAAGATTACTTTACAGCATTTTGTTATTTCAGACCACCTGATAAAATAATCAGCCTGTTTAATAGAACTCCCTAACTATTTCAAGTATTCTAGGATGTCGTTTAAGAGGGGGGCATCAGCCACGAGACTTCTAGCGTTTGTAACTATAGGTACTTCCCCCATATGGCCAGTATTAACTTTCAAGTTCCGTCCAGTAGTTATTTGTGAATACAGTATACAGTTTTAAAATGTGGTATGCATATTGAACTGGTGATTGTCTAGCGATTTCGGTGAAAATATTTTCGATTTACGATTTTAAATTCGATACAAAATTATTTAATTTGTACGATTCTGAGGCGAAGTTATCAATAAATTAAAAGTAAATTCGAAACTTTGCCCACTGATATGGCTTCATTATTTTTCCTCTTTAAAACAAGCCATGAATCAACAATATCCGACCACCTCTTTTGGCTGGTTGGAACTTGAAAGATAACATCTCTAATATGAGTATAGAAATCTACCTGGATTTACTAGTACCGTTTCTTAAGGACACTTTTAAATTATAATCGGTAATATAATAAAAAATATCCCGCAAAGAACACGTGAAGTGTGAAGGTAGTGGGAGAGAGTGGTAGTGAGGGGAGGTGGGGGGTGGGGCATCGATGACAGGGTGATAACAGTAACGAGCCTATCGTTATCACCGTGTTATCACAGTCATTGACTGCCTCTTGCCAGATGTTCCGCGTTACCAGTTAGTTCCTGCACCTTCGCCTTCGTGGCATTCTTTAATCATCATGTTTATTTTATTAGGCCGGCTTCGCTAAGAATTAGATTTCAATACTAATAAGAATACTTAAATGTGTGTAACTTACCGGGCGTTGGAAATGTTGTAAATTATAATTGCGATCACAAATTTGCCGTATGGAACGACAACAACCCATTGGCTTACCTGAAATTTGCCACCTGACAAACCGTTCAGTTTCCTAAGAAAAATTACATGAATGTAGACTTTTACTAAAACTGTCACTATAGCAACAATTATTGCTCAATTTACTTAATTTTTGCACTAATCTTTAGAGAAATAAATTATCTACAAGAAGAAGATACAGCATTTATGTATGGTAAATATTATATATATATATATCATATAGTTTATAAAAAACATAAATTTTAAAAGGAGTTACATGTAAAAAACAAAAAAAAAATGTTTCAGCCCAACAACTATTATGTACTTGTGGGTTATTTATTTTTTTACGAGAAAATAAAAAAATGTTAGTGATACATTTATATTTGACCTAGATATAACATATTTTCCAAAATCATATTTTTCCTAAATTTGACTAAGTTTCCCCAAGGATGGGCATATGCATAAAAAATACATTCAAACAAAAAATGGAAACAAGTTAAAACAACAAATAAACAAAAACGAAAAAAATTAAAAATTATTTATTTATTTTTTTTTTTTAATAAAAAGTGCTATCCCGAGTATACTCGGGGTTGCACGTCTGGGCTACTTTCGGCGGCCACGAGTATACTCGGGGTTGTGAGCCAATGGGTTAAAAATACCTCTCTGGTGACAGACAAAACAGAGGGTTTTATGCCTTTCAGAAAATATTTACAAATATGTAACTGAAACATAAGGTTTTTGTTTTCTGACTCGGAGCTCGGTCTCAAGGAGGGCGGGCGGTTAAGAGCGTCTACTTTACAGTATACCATAAATTAAATAAAAATAAAAAACATTTCTCACATATTACAACGTAAATAAATGCAGAGAAAGGATAAATCACTATGGAAATTGTTTTCGAACTTTTGTCGCTAAAATCTTTTCATCATCGACACATTTAAAAACGCTTGAAAAAGGTTGAAATGGTCGAATTATCTGAACTTCATTAAAAGATGCAGCACTGCGAACTTTCACTGACGAGCTAATTCACAAACGACCGCCGCCGGACCTTCCTCGTCAGTCACAGAACATTTTTTTTAAGTTTAATCAAACTTCCCACTCTACACAACTTTATTGTGCCCCGAAGCAGCGCGTGCACCGTCCGTCAAACTTTTTAGAATATTTAACGTTTAAAAACAAAATTACTTTTTCTACACGTATTTCACTCAGTAACATATTTGTAATTCTGAAAACTCCATTAAACTTTTAGGGCTTGTAGAAATTAGAGGTAGTTTTTTTACAAAAATACGATATTTCTACGATCTAACTTTTAAACAATTTTATTTGAAAATATAACAGCTTTGAAAATCCAGAAAGAGATTGAAACATTGTTTTAAAATATGTTAATCTATTGTATTGATAGAGGGCTCTAGTCACATAACAATTCGCGTTTCTAACTGTTTAGTAATTGGGCCAATGCCAACTTGTAAATCCCGCCCTCCTCAACAAATTAGGCCTATTACATGTCGTGGACTCATATTTAAATAGCAAAATAATACCTAGCGATTCCAGTGAGGAGGATTTTGACATGATAAGTAACGTTCATTCAATAATTTGCTTAACTACGGTATCCAATGTTTGCAACTATAGTTATGGGTCAACTATTTTTGGATAACAAATTCTACTCACTCAAACCAATCACAGAGAAGTATCTATTTTTAGCGAATTTCCCCTATAGGAAAGAAGCTATTACCGTAGGTGGCATGGTAAGACTTAAGCCCGAAACCATGATACAGTAACTTTTTGTTTTGAGGTCCCCAGATTCCAAAAACAATATTTGTTCAAATTTATATATATATGTGTATATATATGTCTCCGTTACCTCGATAACTTTTGAAAGAAACGCCCGATTTTGATGAAATTTGGCAAAAATGTGGAGAGTAACATTTATGACTTTAGTTCGAAAACCAGATCGATCGGACTATGGGAAGGGGGTTTATGGGGGTTTAAAATTGTACAAAAATCAGTTTTTTGAACGTTTTACCCTACAATTTTAAAAACAATCGATTTTTGTTATATCCATTTTATAGAGCTTAAAAAACAAATAATTTAGTATTTTTAATCACTAAGCTAGGACAAGTGGTTTCGGAGAAAAGTAAAAAACGCGTCCATAAAATTTCCCATGTTAATCTCATGGGGGAAAGGTTGATAGATTTTCCTCAGATAATTTTACTGAAAACTTCACATTTCTTTCTACCAGAAATAGGTTTAGCTCTACAAAATAACAATTTTGGTGTTTTAATTGTTGATCTACGTCCAACCGTTTCAGAGATATTCAAAGTGCTAAACACAGTAGGCCTACGTTGTCCAATGTTATCCTTATGGAGAATTAATAAAATTTGATATCTCGATTATTTATAAATGTATTTGATTTTCCCGCTAGCAGCAAACCTGCATACTCGGCCCCCATGTTATTCATATGGAGAATAAGTAAAGTTTTATATCTCCCTTAGTTATGAACCTAAATTAATAAAATTTGGTATGTAGCTTCACCTATGGTTGAGTTATATTGATAATAGCAAAAAAGGTTTCCTATCTTCCGCGTTGCAGCAAACCTGCGTACTCAGCCCTAATGTTATTCTTATGGAGAATAAATAAAGTGCTAATATCACTCATTAATTAATGTATTTTGGTGAACCTTGATAAGTGGCTCTAGGTAGCAGTGAGACCCATATATATGCATTGGAAATTCGCTGAGTACGCAGGTTTGCTGTGACGGGGGTATTTTTGTTAAATATATTAACTTAGCCATAAATTAAAAATGTCGGATAGCCTAATCCCTTGATATGGGACGGAATTTGAAGGTTTACATTGGTCTTAAGGGAGAAAGAGGTAGAAGCCGAGGACTGGCAACAATAATGTTATGAAACAAGAGTACATCAAAGGGTGGACGAATGCAAGCAACGGTTTTAAAATATAATGCAATTATTTTTTACGGAAAACACCACAAATTGAATAAAGCTGTACAGTGTACACATCAAAGATGGTGAAATATCACTATTGGCTCAGCTTCCGACAAACCAACAACTTCGCTTTGATCGCATTTTGGTCGTTCAAATAATTTCTCAAATAAATAAATCTTTGGTCCATATAGAACAATGCTATTCAAACGGACGACTTTTATCAATGGACCGCTCTCTTTTCAACTTCCCAACTCCTTTTATTTTATATTGTTGGCCGGACTTATAGTATTTTATATATTTATCTGAAACAACTTTGGTCGAAACAAGCTGGAACAACAGAGCAGACAGAATTCAGAGAAAATCAGCTGTCAAATTTAATTTAAAAATTTACAGCTTATCCTTTTGGAGTATTTTTGTTATTATCACTTTTAGTGCCCTTTGGATGTCATTTAAACGTTTTTTTTTTTCAAATTTCCTCACCGCGGCCGTTCATTTGGGTATTTGGTATCAGACAGTTTTCCCGCAAGTTCCTGGTATTCTTTAGAATGACGCAAATATGGTATAGTTTGGTGTCATTCTATATTTGTTTAGAGGTTGACAGCCTCATTATATATAGATACGTCTTATATTAAACATAAATTTAAGAAATAAATATTACTCATCTCACTGGTTCTTCCTTGTAGTAAACCAATCATCATATTCTTGTAAACAAGCCACTGAGATAACCGGTCAACGTGAATTATAAATTTCAATTTCCAACCTGACCAGTGGGCGGGTGAGAATTTCCATACTACGTTGCGACCGGAAATGTCATTCGGGTCACGGTCGTTTCCGGTGACCTCCGTCCGCTAACGAACTCCTAACGACCCGGGATTTAAATTAGAAGTTAGTATTTACTAAAATGCGAGGGTTTCCTATAGGTCGAAGAGCGCCTCCAGTCACGCAACATTTGGAGTTTATCCCAGGACCAGGTTTATCCCTGCTTCCCGTATAAGCCAAAATTAAATTTCAAAGCCTGTCCCTTCGCTAGGTATTTTCTGCTATTTAAAATATACGATTTTGGGTAACCCATACGATAACGATATCCGTTGAGGAGGGAAGGGCTTTGAAAGTTAACATTAGCCTTACGGGAGAAGCACGTAGAAACGCGAAATGTTGTATGAGTGGAGCCCCCGCAAGGCTGCGTCGTCGCGTGTGAATATAACGTTAAGAAGGAGTTATAAGGCGCGTTGCAGTAGTAAGCAGGATTTGATAATAATTGTATTTTTGAAACTCATAATAGCGATGGATTTGAATATATTTTTTGATTTATTTGGACTTTACCTATCGCTTCTAGTGTTTAAAACTACACTACGTTTCGGGAGGTAAGGAAACTCCTCCCGTTATCAAGTGAACCCTACTTACATCTAAATATCAAGTTCTTACACCTAACTAACCTACATTTTTTTGGATTTTCTTAATCTCTTTACAAAAATAACAAATACATATACAAAAAATCAAATACAATACACTAACACAACATTTATATACACGAACAAATGGAAAACTGACAATACATTACCTGTTCTGCATCGTTGCCTCCAAGCTGACGGCAAACACGGGAACACTCACTCTCACGTCAACTCATCACCAGATCGCGACTCAACTAGTGGCTAGCGGTAGTGGAGGGGAGAGAACCGTTACCCCCACCTACCGCCAGGGGCACGTGATTTTTCGGTTTTACTTTAGTTAGTAGATTTTACTGTTTCGCCATTTTGTGTGTTTTTTTTATGTTCGTTTATACGAACTTTTAGCGGTCTTTTAGTTTCTCCTATATATTCACCATCACGTTCACATTTTATACTGTAGATACAGTAACTAACTAAATACAGTAGTAGATACAGTAGTTAGTAACTAACTAAAGTAAAACCGAAAAATGAAGAACAAGCCTCAAAAAACTTTATCTACAGTATCAAATGTGAATGTGAGGGTGAATATATAGGAGAAACTAAAAGGCCGCTAAAAGATCGTATAACCGAACATAAAAGAAACACAAAAAATGGCGAAACAGTAAAATCTAAATTGGCGAAACACGCCTGGGAAAATTCTCATAAATTTAGTTGGGAAGAGGCAAAAATTACACATCATGAGTCTCACTATTATAAAAGAAAGTTTGTTGAAGGGGCATTAATTAAATTACATGAAAATCCGATAAGTCAGAGTAGTATTGATGTCAGGCCACTATGGGTTGGTTCCCTTAATTAAAAATCATTTCAGTAGAAAAGCACCCCACAAACACACGCCAGTTCCTTGTGTTCCAGTTGCTCCCGCGTCTCGAGTCCATCCAATGCGGCTACGACACGTCATGCGACCGTGATCGCCCTTGGAGGAAATACGGCCACCTGATTGCATGACTAGTTCCCAATGCTCACCTTGGAGGCATGCGGTAATCTCAATGATAATATCGTACGAGTGCCCGTGTAGCATTCTAGGAGGAATCGTGCAGTTTTTGGTTTCCGTGTCATGTTCCCGTCGACACAGACGGTGGCTAGCCACAGCTGTGTCCCCTGGTGGTAGGTGGGGGTAACGGTTCTCTACCCTCCACTACCACTACCGCTAGCCACTAGTTGAGTGCGCGATCTGGTGGTGAGTTGACGTGAGAGTAAGGTTTCCCGTGTTTGCCGTCAGCTTGGAGGCAACGATGCAGAATAGGTAATGTATTGTCATTTTTCCATTTGTTCGTGTATATAAATGTTGTATTACTGTATTGTATTTGATTTGTTGTATGTATTTGTTATTTTTGTGTTAGTGTAATTAAAATGTAAAAGAAAGAGATTAAGAAAATCCAAAAAAATGTAGGTTAGTTAGGTGTAAGAACTTGATATTTAGATGTAAGTAGGGTTCACTTGATAACGGGAGGAGTTTCCTTACCTCCCGAAACGTAGTGTAGTTTTAAACACTAGAAGCGATTGATAATAATGTTCTCAACACTCCTACACATTCAAACTATGTTTTTGCATTTGAGAACAAATTTAACGCTAATTTTTAAATTTCAGAATAGTTTTTATTTGAGTTGGTTTGGTTTAGAACAAGCTCATTTTGTAGATTTAAAAGTGGTTATTGGTTATACATACCACCAGTGAGCGAATTCGTTCAATCTGTATTCCCTTCCGGACATGAATGTTATATATGTGAGGAAGATGACCCCTCTTATTTGTAGCCTAATCGTAACTCAATATCGAGATCGTGATACTGTGTATCTTGTTATGTCCTTTGAATTAGTAGTTAATTTGACCTATTCATAAATTTTACAGCAAATTTATTTTGATTTCAAATATTAAAAGCCCAATAATGAATTAATCAATTCGATCTCACAACCTGTGTTTTAGTTAAACTTGTCCACACCTAACGTCCGGATAAGAAGATGGTTTGTACGTCTGATATTTTTATAACAATAAATATAAAATTTTCATATAAATTGTGCGCTTTTATCTTCATTATCAGTTGTCATTAACCCCTCGGCCCACCCTCCAATAGACAATTTATATGATTTCCACTTGTGTGGAGGAGTCCAGGCAAAATGTAACAGCAATCAGTTTAGTTGATAATGTGCGAACCTGTTCCATACAAAGGAAAACTCTTACATACATCGCCTCATTTTTTGGTAGCAGCACAGATTCATCTGTGGTAGCAGTAAAGATAGTTTAAATACGATAAAACTAATAACTGAGGAAAAGTTGGTTTCATACTTTGTACGGTAAAAAAATCACATGATAAAACTGCCAATGCCATATTAAAACATTGCCCGGTATTACGCAAAACTGGCCATCACCAGTTCTGATTTTAAGAGGGGCATCATAAAACCTGCTTTCCCCATTAGTCCAATGTTAACATACAAAGCCGACCCTCCCCAACGGACAATCCGAAATCGTTAAATTGTGCTGCATTTTAAGCGATTTCAACAAACAAAATTTCACAAATAGTTCAACCATAAACAATTGCAAATGCTGAATATTTTGGAATTTTATTGAACGAGTATTAATTATGATGTCGACATTTATCTTAACACTGAAATCGTAGGTACTGATTTTGTCTTAAAAATAGCCATAAATCAACGATTTCGGATAATCCGTTATCCAAAACAATTAGGATTTCTCTTAGGAGTATGCTTAATCTATGGCACAGTTAACATTGGCCTTATGGGAGAAGCAGGTAATCGCGAAGTTTCGTGACTGGAGCCCTCTCTTAATGAACTGTATCTAAAAATCAACAATTTACAGCTTAGCACCTTTTGACAAAATAATAGGATAACATTATATTTTCTAATTTGAAACTCAAAATGCCCTCGGAGGAGAAAGAGTTGTACGTAGGCAAGAAGCGGCCAGCACGGCACTGGGCCACGGCGAGGGTGAGGGCGGGAGAGCGGTACAGGAAGCGTAACTGTTGTACCTCTATTGTACTTCCACGGTGAGTCTCTACATGCAAGTTCTCTCACAAGAAAGCTGAGCAACTCCTTTATCACTGTGGATGAAACCACAGGTTCGAGGAATGAAGAAAAAAATACTACAAAAGGATCTGGTGTGCAAAATAAATTTTGTTTTTATAGCTGATAGACTATAAACCCCATGTTAAAGATCAAGCCAGGCCAAAACCGATCACACCTTATCAAATTGGATCTGGGAATATGTCATAATCCATACTACAGTAGTTTGATCAAATTTGATCATAAACTGAAATATCTTCTGATAAAATCACATTGAAGATGTTCGAATTGTAAAAGTAAAATTAAAATGCAATTATTTAAATTAATAAAAACAGCAGAGAGAGCTAGCGCAGTGGTTGCTCCGAACAAAGACTTAAAACTACCTAGTAATTTTACCTCGATGGCTCCGAATTGGTTTAGTAGCTTTCGACATTTGATCTCACTCACACTTTTTTGATTTGCCTTTTCTCTCGATATTCTGTTATTTATGCCACATTCTGACTATTTATGGGTTTTTATACTACCTGTAATTTGTGACTTTTTGCTTTTCAGGAATTATTTTTTATAAGCTATTCATTTTGTCAAATATGGGAAAACAAAAATGAAACTAATTTCTTCCTTACTTGAAACATACTACAAGATGTATAGTTTATTTGCTTTGCCTTTAATTAGTAAAATTGTTTAGTAATATTTATTTTAAACAAAATATACTTGTGTGGACAACCAATGCCTTTGAACTCTTCCTCTCGCACAGAGACACTATTCCGTGTGAGGAATATCGTTCATGTAAACATTTATGTAAATGATGTAAAAACTATATTTCAATTTGTAAATAAATTACCTGAACCTTGAACATTAGATCAGCTATCTCAATTTGACCGTCTAAGGAAAATGAAAACACAGATGAAACCCCCAATCGATAACAGACGTTGGGACGTAGAACCCACATCGATATAACCACATAGGTGTCGTGGCCGGGGCGCCACGGGTTACCAACTGTCTCGCTAAAACCGGTGCATTAATAAAAGTAAATAATTGTCGCGGACAACCGCACATGAATGTAGGGCGACAGTCATGTGGTCGTGTGGTCTTCCCCGTCCCACGTCCCTAGACCGCATTCGGAGCTGGGGCTCGCCAACGCGGCATCGCGTACAGTTCATATTGGGCTTTACATCTACAACTCGGACAAAATGGACCTTTTTCCGATTACACAATTAGAGCTATGAAATTCGGCGTAGAGAATTCATCGCAATTAGATTGAAGAACAATGTCTTTATACTTGGAATTTGTAAACTGCAGAAAAATATTGTAACCTTTTACTAGCTCCCATTTAATTTTTCCCACTTAAACGACAATTTGTAATTATGTTTTTTTGTTTGTTTTTAACTTAATAACCCCTTTCATAAAACTACATATAAATGGGTGAAGTAATCATTAATGTGAGTAAAATAAATACTAGTGTGTGTAGTAATTACTCTTCAAACGCCAAACCCCAGATTTTATTTTGCAAAAAAAAACCTTAGACAGTTTCCAGTTTATTTAAATACTTTGTATCACCATTGGGTCAGGGGACTCGTATATTCAGTGATTATACTTCTTATATGATTAAATGAAAACCATAAGCAAAATTTAAAAAAATACACAATTGTTGACCGTTGTTTTTGTAGTGATTGGATTTGTTAATAACTAACATTGCAATACGATATTAGGTGTCCACCTCCCAATAAAAACAAATACCCCCGTCGCAGCAAACCTGCATACTCAGCGAATTTACAATGTATTTATAAATGTCTTAATACTACATAAAGCCACTTACCAAGTTTCATAAAAATATATTCACAAATAAGCCATTATATACAATTTTAATTATTCTCCATAAGAATAACAATGGGGCTGAGTACGCAGGTTCGCTACATCAACGAACACAATAAATAGGTTTTTATGCTAATATCAATACAACTCAACTAGTTTAAGTTATATACCAGTTTTTATTAATTTATGTTTATAATTAAGGGATACATAGCATTTAATTATTATCCATAAGAATAACATGGGGATGAGTACGCAGGTTTGCTGCTACGGGAGCCTTTGGCAAAAAAATGATTTTTTGAGCAAATATCAATATACAACAACCAGATGAAGCCATATACAGTACCAAGTTTCGTCAGTATACGTTCATGAATAAGTCAGATATAACAATTTTCTTTTCCTGCATAAGAATAACATTATACAACGTACTGTGTTTAGCACTTTCAATATCTTGGTAACCAATTGACGTAGAGAAATTATCAAAATACCAAAATTGTGCGTTTTTTAAGCTAAATCCAATGGTAAAAACTAAAATTAGATTTTTTCAAAAATTATATAAAAAAAATAAAAAAAAAACATTTTGGGGTACAAACCCTCTTCCCCCCCAAATACCCCTTCGGATGGAGCGATCTGGCTGGTTTTCGAACTTAGTCATAAATGTTGCTTTACACGTTTAAACCAAATTTCATCAAAATCGGATCATTTTTACGACAGTTCACGTGCTCACGGACACACACATTATATATATATATAAAGTTTCGAACGAATGGTGTTTTCGGGGTCTAGGGACCTCAAAAGGAAAAGTTATCATGGTCCCGGGCCTAGTTCTTACCATGCCAACTACGGTAATAGCTTCTTCCCTATAGGGGAAATTTGCTAAAAAACAAAAACATTATAATTTGTTAAGCCCAATAATTCTCCAGACAATTTACTTTTACATAAACTAAACAAACAGTTGTGCACGTGCTTCATTCAGTATTAAACCTAATAAAAATGATCATACCTAACTAATGAAATGTGTCAATGTGTGATGTAAATAAACAAACTGTACTTTTTCTGGCAAAATAATTATATTTTTGACTTTTGACACCGACCGCCAAAAACCGACAAACAAAAAATACGTTTTTTGTGACATCCGGTACAGTCTTGAAACAAATTTGAATATGGCGATATTCACCTAAGAGAAGTTCTCAAAGTCTACTCTCAACTCATCGTGCGCTCCACTCGTGCGCAACGCTGCTGACGGACGTCTCACGACGCCAGCGCTTATCAGCGGCGGTTGCGGCTGTTATCACTTCCTGTACCGCGGGCAAATCACGTGACCCTTGTACATCGCGGCGACTACACGCTGCAACAACGCACGTTGACCGGCGAGGCTGCAGAACGATTTCACGACCAAACGGAACGGACGTTGAACACCACCCTAGTCCTCAGATCCTCTCTTTATTTCCTTCGATTCAGGGATATTTCAACATCCTGTGGGATAAAATGCCAGTGTGAGAAATGTTGGGCTAACATCATGTTTTCATACCCTAATCTATTTTTATTTTCCTAAAAGTCTTTGAAAACATGTTAACAAACATGAACAGCGTTAAATTAATAGTAATAAAGCCGACGTCAATGTTGGTTGTCAACCAGTAAACCAAACTTTGATAAAATTATTTCCATGATAAATAGGGGGGTAGGTTTATCCTAACAAATATCAGTTTTAAATAACTATGGAACTAAATTTCTGTATGGAAGTATTACCATTGATTATGAACTAAGAGATCAGTTGTTTATAACAATAATTGTAAATTAATTATTTTGGTAAAACATTTTGAAAATCAATTTTAAAGTAAAAAAGTATTACAGTTCTCATGAAATTAAGGATATATTTTCCAAACATTATATCCAATTTATTTATTTAGTGTTGTTGATACCTAAAGAGAACGAAGAGATTCAACAATTACAGTATAACTTACCTGATTATCGTAACCAAACATCAATGAGAACAATGCCATTTAATAACTCAAGGATGAAATAGGTATATTTCAGAGCAGATCGAGGGATAAAGTGGAATATTTCATACGAATTCCGTGGGACAATCTTTACCGCAGGGTGAAAACACTGGTGGGTTGTCGCCTGGCTCACTATAGCTGCTATAGTATAGATGGGGTGTTCACCCTCTTCAGCTCTTGAATAGGGTTGCTCGGGTATATTATGACACTACGACAGCTCTTGTTTGCCTATCAACGTGCCACTAGACATTGAATATACAAAGTTAGTGTATACGCCATGCTAAAATGCGTACTTAGTACTCGGTCGTTCATTGATTCTTCTTCAGTAACTTCTTTATCCGTCACCAATGCGGCAATACCTCATCGGATTAGACACATGCTTCCATCCTAACACCAGATTATTTCTTCTTAAGATAACTTGTTTAATAAGAATAACTATCAAAACATCGCCTTGTTATTTCCAATTTTTTGCGTTACCGGTCATTGCAGCAATTCATTAAACTACTCGCGTTTGCTTGAGCAAATGATCGGGGTGCTCCCTGAGGTCTAGGCTCAAGACAGTGAAATTCTGAGATGGAATTTCAGTCCGATAGGTCGGTAAAATTAAGTAATAAGGGGAGGAGGAATCGGTACACTCGACGACGTAATCAGTTCATACACCCTCTGGGAATCAGCCGAAATAACAACTAAATACTAACAGGGTAACAACTAAATAATAATTCACAAAAGGATTGAACAGTGGATTCCTGCCATGAGTAACCCTGACCTTCAACCTCCGCAATACAATGTCGATTACGCGTTTTGTCCAACACAACGAGCCACGGGTACGCACTAGTGTAACCAATAGGCCACGTGTACGCAGTACCGTAACTCTATGTGTAAGTACCAATAAAAATACCTCGGAACAATCAAGAGATCGCGGTGTGAATGCACCTCTGCTGCCAACTTTCAACGAGATCAAACAAGATGCAGTTGGGTTGGCGCGCGGACCAGACAGCTGAGAATAGCCCGACCAACCCCCGCCTATCGCCAACCGCGAACTGCCAGTGTACAACGTCCAACACATGTCTGAATCATTCCAACCGAGGGATTCTTATCCATTTCTAGGGCTTTTTTGGACCTCTAAAGAATAACAAAGACTCTGATTCTGAGGGATAACTATAGCGATAACACTAGGGATAAGTGAGGGTTTTTTTGGGAATTTTAAGAGTTTTATAGGGAGCAGCTTGTTTATTTTACTGCCCGAAATAGTTTTGAGTTATAAAAACACAAACAACTAGGCTGATAACAATCTTAACCCGTTAAGATTATTTCCTTTTAAATACATCAGAACTTGACTGGTATGAACTACTGCCAGAATATTTTTACAACAGGGCTATGAATGTTACCGACAATTTTAGTTGAAGTTCTAATGATACTATCCTCTTGGACGAGCAATATCTGTATGTATGATGCAAAGTCGATCTTGAAATCCTGCGGAAGGATTTTGCTTAGATTTTGAAAATATCGGTATTTGGGCCAACTTTAGGAAAACTCATTTGAAAATTGAGCTTATATGAAGTTTCAAATCATAACAAAACAATAACAGCAGGTCAAGAACAACCACTGGGCTTTCAAAGTAACACTCCCGTGGTGAAGTATCATTATGTGATTTTTCCTCCAACAGAAAATTATTTATTTAATGAGTTATATTGATGAGCATTTTTTAATGTATTTGTTTGGAGGAGAGGGATTTATAAAGTACAGTATTATTGAGGGATAAAGAGGAATTTTCGACCAGTGTGTCAAGAAATTCTGTTTCCTCCCGGATGAAAACACCGTCTCAACAACTCTCCCGAGATGACTCAGTGTCACAAGTGCGGCGGTAACATGACCGAAGCGTCAATTGTGAATTGGCAACAACACCGAGTCAGGTGGTAAACAGGGGTGCGCCTCGGAGCCGTTGTTGTTTACCCCACAGCTCTGCCACCGACCTCCTCCCGGTGTAAACAAGACACACCTGGAGCGATGTTGTGCAACACTGGAGAACTTGCAATCAGTGTATGAGGGAATCTATCGCGCCTTCAATTTTACCACTCGCCAAGTTGTTGGCGAAACAGATAGCAAAAGTAGTATAGTATCTAGAACGACATTTCCAACTGCAATATTTTATTAGAGTACCGTACTCTACTAGTGATATTTTACTGTCAGTGAACCAAAACACGGGGATAGGATCCTATACATTTACGAGGCACTCGTTGCAGCACAACGCATATCCGCTTGCGTTGACTGAATTACAGTAGGTTCTAGTTTTGAAATGTTGTCTAAAACTAACGCAAATACCGTATCTGTGTTCCTATTAGCATATTCGGTACGTTTCTATATATAATGGAATGCGTAGGATGTATAATGGTTTCTACATCACATTACATTATATAAATGTGTCTACTACACCTCCTACATTAAATTTTCAGACTTTTACAGATATTCCAGTTGTTTTGACGAAAATTCCACAGGCATTCACTTACCAAAGTTTTACAATAAACCAACTACGTATATCAAACGCAGAATGTTCATCTCAGAGTGGTTAAATTTTGCCGTGTGATTTTAAATTATTTATAACAAACTAAGCTTCAACCAGTTTTGAAATAAGGCAGCTAGCTAATTGTAAATTCAACACCCGAAATATAGTCAGCATTTTGTTTCTTGTTCAAAATGCCCTGACTTTTAGAAGTTTTTATCAACATTTCCTGACTTTTTCAGGATTTCAAAATTCAATGACTACTCCAGGTTTTCCAGGTACGGTGGACACTCTGATATTGATTTAAAGTCCGAACCCTATCCTTGTTATTATGCAAAGTAAGTTCTAGTACAGAATAAAATGTATCAACAGCCCCATTGACAACTGACATAAGTTTAATCCAAATATAATCATAGTAAGGACAGGATACAGTGGCACAGGATAAAACCGCCAAGGATATTAACACATAAATCCAGTCACAGTTTAACTCCCTAAATGTTACGTTACTCATTATGGTTAAAAACGCGATACTATACTGTGATATCATCGAATGAACACAAAAGCCTACTAGCAAAAACAAATGGAAATGGCGCATTGGAGAGAATTAAAGTACTCACTACAGCAATAGCAATCCGGGACATCCGTGGCGGACAACAGCTGTAGCCACATTCTGGGCTTCATCGGCGAACTCAAGAAATACCACGGAACAATTCAACGCATCAGGAATACCTACACGACACAAACACAATCTGGTCTACTGAACTGTGCAATTTGCACAAAGAAAGTTTCAGATGACAATTCGCTAATGTAAATTAACAACAATATCTGTAGTCCAAACTACTATTAAAATCCTATCAACGAATGTAAGAAGAGCGGGGCGAGTACGCGCACTTGTGTTACACCTGGGCGAATGACTGAACTGCGGCCGGGTGATTCACACGGGCCATTTATTTATACATCCGCAATGCGAGTTGGCAGCTGACAGCCCCACCAACGTCACGGCGCGTCACGAGGACTGCCCGGCGCCGGAATCGGAACTGGTCATTCATCCGGACACCCGCGGGGGCGGCGGAGACTACATTCAAACCTACATATGTTGACATCGACATCTGGAAACATAAACAACCTTGAGCTTGGAGCTGACCTCCAAATAGTTAACTACCGACTGATAAGACCGGGAAATAATTAGAAATACGTTTCAACTACTAGAGTGTGCAATCGATTAGGATAAGGATTCTCCCTTAAAGCATCTGGTTGGTAGTGACTCCGTATTTTAATTAATTTGTATTTACAAATTTACTTTAAAATAAATAATTTTAAAAATCGACACATTTCAAAATTTAACACCGGAAAAATAACAAGATTCAAGTATTCAATTATTTTCCATTACGTAACATCAATCACAACCGGCTTCGCCGAAGCAACACACGAATAAATTACAATTCAATAGTTTTAATAACTATACTCCAATGAGAACGAGTGGGCTCAAACATTTAGACCACCTATAGGATGTACTACAATAACCAAGTGGCATATCAGTTGTTTCAATAAATCAACAATTTTCGTAACTATATCATTCTAAAACTTCATTTCGTTTGCATTTGAATTCAAGAAATTATTTCCAATTCACAATATAAGATTCATAAAACAACTTTATGTACGAACAAATCTCGAAACGCGAGTGGAAAATATGTTAGTCAGGTAAAATATCCGAAAGTAAGACAAAAAAAAAAGATGATTTGAGGAAACTTTAATTATACTGTATAAATGGTATACGCATACGCATTGGTTTATAATGTTGATTGCAATAAACATTTGATTTATTTGATGATAAAGTTAGTATAAAAGATGATACCTGTAATGCAAATTTACACTTTCAGAAGAATTGCATAAAAGTTATTGAACTGAAAAATCGTAATTAAAAGAATCAGAATATAGTAATATAGGGCTTGCAGTCAAAGAGAACTCCGGGCGAAATATTACACAATAATAAATTAAATTTATTTGCTTCCAGTTTCGAATCCTCCTTATATGCATTTTACCAGACTTGCTGTAAGATTTCTTCTAAAACTTGCTTTTGTCTTTTGCGTATTGCGTATTAAAATGTGTATATGTAAGGTAAGTACAATAGATACTAAAATTTGCTTAAATATCGAATGCTTAAGAAATGATTTCCAGGGTTTATTTTTTGCTTGATTCATATTAACAAGAAAATTAAAACATTATAAAACTCTTACAGTACTGGAAACAGAATTTATCACTTCACAAAAGAAACCAAAAGACAGGAATCTCATTTCCGCCTTGAATACAAAAATAAAGTGGAATGATTGACAATGAACTTCCAACCGGACAATATCTGACAACTTGTATAGGGGGCTCAAGGGCTCCACTCACGCAACAATTCGCGTTTATAACTGGATCCCCCACATGTTAACTTTTAAAGCCCGTCTCTCCCACGGGTTATTATAAATAGTTATTTATGGTTAATTGTTTAAGGAGCAAAAACATACCTAGCCATTTCAGTGAGCAGAATTTCGATATCACAAATATCCATAGGCCGACAAGAATCTTAAATATATTTATATATAACTAGCTGTTTCCGCAGGCTTCGCCCCGCAAATCTAAATATATAAAAGAGGAAGTATGTATATACATATGTATGTAGCCTATGGACTCAGAAACCGCTCGACAGATTGTAATGAAACTTTCAGGGATTATTAATCATTATTCAAGGATGGTTTGTGTGAAGTTTGGTGCAAATCTGTCCAAAGGGCTACGACCCAGAGGGCATACAAGGGTGCAGTGTCAGGTTTTAGAAATTTAGTGTTTACAAAATTAACAGCTGTAATTAGTAAACAACTTAATTTGGGCGCAGCAACGCGCGCCGGGAAACTGCTAGTAATTCATAAAAACTATGACAGTTGTGTGAGCTGCATTCTGTGGTTAGCCCGTGGAACTACTACGAATCAAGATCAGCTGTTTGTATTTTCATTAGCTCAAACAAAATTGAATGTCCAAAAGAAATACATGGGAACTTTGTCGGGATCCCTGGCGGAGCCCTAAGGTCAGATCAGGATGAAAACCATTTAGTTTTCCTGTTTTATTCCTAAAGAATCAGTGTAAAAAATTTTAGCTCTCTACCTACATAGGAAGGTGAGTGAGTCAGTCAGCCAGAGCTTTGCCTTTTGTAGATAGCTTTATATATAATTCTGTAAGCGATTTTTTAAAGTCCAAATTGTGGAAGTTTGGCAAATCGTAGAATTATGGGAGACGGCTTAAATTAAAGGTCTTGATCCCAGGAGCTCGGGAAAAACAGCAGTATTTATAAAAGTGACCAGCAAACGAGAAATAGCGTAAAACATACCCCATAAGAAAAGCATGGGGATTCAAAAACGTCTGCTTTGTTTCCAATAAAACATGTGATTAAGTGACTACATTGTTTACGATCTGACATGTGTTTCTACTTGGAGCAAGGTTAGGGGATATCGCCCCTTCAAACCACTAGTCTTTATATTTAATTCTGTGAGCAAAATTGTAACTCAAAATTGCGGGAGTTTGGCAAATCGCAGGATGATGAGTGAGGGTTCAAATTAAAGGTATCGATCCCAGGGACTGGAGAAAAATAGCAGTATCTCTAAAAAGTTACCAGCAAACGAGAAATAACATAAAACGTCCCCCATAAGAAAAACATGGGAATTAAAAAACGTCTGCTTTGTTTACATTCAAACATGTAAAGGTGGAGACACCTACTAGACACCTTAACTAGGTGTAACTTTGTTTACGAACTGATGAAGGCAATTGTTGTTTGTTGTTTTGTGAAGTTCCAGTGGGCGGGAAAGTCCCTGGCCCACTGTGGCTGCTTTAGGGCGCTTGGGCCCTCTTCAGCCGTAGGATGAAGGCAAGAGTATTGGAGCAAGGTAGGGGCTTTGGCCCCTTCAAGCCACTAGTATAAGAAGATTCTGTAAGCGGAATTTTTAAGTCAAAATTGTGGGAGTTTGGCATATGGCAGCATGATGGGAGACGACTTAAATTAAAGGTCTTTATCCCAGGGTTCTCGGGATAAATAGAAGTATTTCTAAAACGTTACCAGGAAACGAGAAATAACGTAAAACATCAGTACTAACATCCCCCATTAGGAAAACATGGAGCTTTAAAAACGGCTGCTTTGTTTACATTAAAACATGTGATTAAGTGTATACAGTACTGTACTTTGTTTACGCCGAACTCAAAATGACATGTAATAATTTTCTTCAGCATCTAAACAGTTAACGAAATCAGAAGAGGCAGAGAATTGGAGCAAGGTTAGGGGCTATGGCTCCTTCAAGCCTCTTGTGTATAATATATATATATATATATATATATATATATATATATATATGTGTGTGTGTGTGTGTGTGTGTGTGTGTGTGTGTGTGTGTGTGTGTGTGTGTATGTATGTATGTATATATATATATATATATATATATATATATATATATATATATTTGTATTTTGTTCGTTTATTATTTGTGATCGCAATTTTGCTCACTTAAATTGTTAGATATGCTACTTTATTGCTCTTTAAAATGGGCCATAAAAATATAACTCTATTAATAGAGTTCTATGGCCATAAATCAACGATAGATTTATCCGTTAAAAGAGGGACGAGATTTTAAATTGAACATTGGACTTACGGGAGGAGTAGGTAGAAACGTCAAATATGTCGTGATCGGAACCCACTTCTAAGTTTTAGTTTGTATAGTTGACGAGACCCAAGGTCTGACGGTCAGATGAGCTAGGAGGCTGTAGGCCGGGGGCCGAAGGCCGGACCGCGCTAGCTGTAGGCCAGGGACGGCGGGTGAAGGTGCGACGCAGTGCCTCCACCGGCGACGATCGTCCCGGCGAGCATACGAAACGCGTGATTACGTCCCGAGGCGACAGGGACTTGTCGACACCGCGCCGTGGGACTTTGATTGGTGTGGCGCAGTGATTGGTGGAATCTCACAATCGGTGATACAGTAGTGGCAAGAAAACGTAAACGGTAAAACACACAACGTCATTTTGGGGATAGCAGAAGCAATTATTGCGGACTTTTGTCATCAATAAATTGTAAAAACAAGTTTCACGACTGGAATCTGATCCCGTCTTCAGGTTAGAAGAATGTTGTACCTAGAAGTCCAAGTACTTCGATCACCTACCTCGCGAAATTTGTTGTCCCTCTTAGTGATGGCAAATGTCCGTAATAATTTCCTAAATGACATAAACGCGCTATCACCAACAATGAATTTTAAACAAGGAGTAAAGGCGACTTATATTTTAGTACGGAACAGCAATTTCAAACTATGAAGACGTTTCGTTTAGAAAACTTTAGTGGAAAGAAGTTCTACTAAACAATCGGGTCCGATTCGTACATTTTTTAAGTCGAGTTACAGTAAAGAATTCGCAGAAGATATTACGCAAACAGTATCAATTATCATTATATTAATAGGCAAGCACAAAATTCACCCTCATCCTTTTTTCTCCGCGTGTGTGCATCTTAGGAGAAATTCATGCATATCGTTGCAAAGGTATTGTCGTGCAGATGTGCAGAAACACCTTATAATTTACATTGGTCCTCAGGGCTACGCTACAGAGGCTTTCAAAGTTTCAATGTTTATCTTCTGAAAGAACAGTGATTGATTGAATTGTATATTTGACAGCTGTTGATATAACAAATGCTGGCAAAACAAAAAAAGGAAGATGTTTCAGGCATAATGTAAATACAAATACTACTGTCTGCTGGGATGGTAACGCCCTTCTGTTATCCGTTTTAACTCCACATTCAAAAATGTAAACCTGGAGGTGAGGGAGTGGAAGGGGAAGAGGGAGAGAGATGAGCGCAACAGGACCCACTAAATATTAAACTAATTTACTTAGTTACTCGTGAAGTTAAGCATCATGACACTGGTTCAAATTATTTTGTTTAACTGCTAATGCAGGATAATGTAATACAACATTCTTGCAAACAGTCATTATTTTTCAAACAAATATTTGGTAGAATTTCGACCATTGGGTGGTCGCTAGTATTCGTTAATGCTTGACTTTTGTCTCAACAATTTTGTTACTTTGTAAATTACTAGCCGACCCGTTGCGGCTTCGCCCTCGTAAACTATGACCGTTGTGCGTGCTGCATTCTGCAGTTAGCCCGTGGAACTATTATGAATAAAGATCATCAGCTGTTTGAATTTTCTATTTCCATAAGGAATACATGGTAACTTTGAAGCCCCGTGGAGCTATAGTTGTACTGGTATGAAAACACTAACTTTCCTATTTTAGACCTAAAGAATCAATGTGCCAAATTTCACCACTCCACTCCACTTCACCATGACGGGAAGTTAGAGAATAGTAAGTGATCACGAGGAAGTGCTGGTTTTTATGTATGAAGATGATGACATTTTATCGATAAACAATAACAAAAAAGGTTTTGCTTATAAAATCTCTTACATTTTTTTATTGACTATAAAAAGATAACTGGTATATTTTTCAATCCCGATTATTACATTTAGCTTCCATAAATCGAAGGTGGTTCACGGAACAGGTAACGAATTGACGTTTGGAAAATGAAATTCTTTATCAGTGACACTTGACTGTCACATATTGACGTGAGAGTATTGCACAAAACCCTGCTTCGATATTTACCTTTTACGCCAAATTCGGATTTACTGTTCGCTTGTGACTTTAAATATAAAATATAAAACTGTCCGCACTAAAAGCGTCTCGGCAAATCAGCATTTTAAAGCACGCCCGCTCGATTTGTCATTGGAGCCAACACGTGTTTCCGCTTCTGATCCTAGAATCCTTCACTCGCATGTCGTGTTCATTTGACTCATGACGATGTTCCTGTTGTTTCTGTGTTTTATGAGTTGATTTTGCAACTGAGATCTCGTCAGACGACACGACGTGAGTCATTATCATCTGAAACACGGTGATTCGGTGAGTCACTGATAACGTTCACTATCACGATACGTTACGGCGATTGGGCAACCGTGACTCAGCTAATAGTAGCCTATTAGCTACTACTGTCACTGTTCTAGAAATTCGGCTGCGAACAACCGTCAACTGCTGCTAACGCCCATTAGTTGGAATGTCAACTAAATAAACAACTCCGTCGCTATCGCTTATGATGACTTACCATGTGCAACTAAAAAACTGATGTACCTATACTCATTACAGTTTGTCTAGCTTTACATCTGATTGGTGGATCCCATATGGCTGTCAACTATCTTCTACGTAGTTGCAAACCAAATACGTTTTTGCTTATTGTACAAGCCTGACACTTTTTAAAACCAATTTTAGAAAGTCCAAAACCTTAATATTTATTTTTGTTCTTAGAGTCAAAAGTTAAGAGGGTCGATTCCTAAGACCCACGTTAAAAATGTACTTACTTTTAAAGGAAATTTAATATTTTGGACGTCCTGAATTAGGGTACACATCCATGGTTTAAAACTTGTTTTAACCTTAAGCATTTGGACCACCTTAGAACACCCGCTGCTTTACCAACGCCACACGATCTAACATAGAATACTTTTGATTTAAAAAAAATTTGGACGCAACATTGGCGTTGGACCTACAGTAATACAAAATCACTTCAAGGCTTGTTGTTACCACATCCTCGTGTCAAGTAATGTTAACGGATGCCCAAGGTTTTAACTTATTAAGATATATTTTGAACCTCATCATTATTGTGCAACTCTCCTCGTCGTGATAAAAGTTCACCGGCTATCAGCACAGAGATAAGATACCGCATGGGTCTGTTTATGCGCTATCTCGTCCTTCCATTCATTTAATTGTCTCGAAGAAAACAATAGATTAAAGAAACCGCTTCGAAGTGAAACTAAATCGTTTATATATAAAGAACGATGTTGATCGTTACAAAATAATGTGAACTAGGCAGACAACAAATTAAGTAATTTTGTAATTATTTTGTTTGATCATATGAGAAAGGCTTATTTAAAGGTCACTTCGAACATGCTGATAATTGACCTGATGATGTTGACCGGATGATAATCAGTTTGATCGATCGAAATCGACTGCTTTGTATTAACCTATATACCTGAACTTTGAGCGCAGTAAGTTCAAATCTCAATGATTACATTTAAAAGTTTGGTATTGCTATAAACAATTGGTTTAGAATATGTTGTTTATTGTTTACGTTAGCTGTGTCTAACACAAGCTAAGGATGTTCTTTTTATTCATTGGATACAAAATGTATTGTTTTATGATCTTTTTCGTCGAAGAACAAAAACCATCACTTGATGAAACTTTAGGTAGAGGTCATCATGAAGTCAGTTAATATGAATTGAATGAATTATTCAACTTGTCAACAATACAACTTGAGCTCGAATCGAAAAGCTTCACTTTTGGTCCTCGTGATGAACTATACTACACTTACATTTTCTAACTCGTACGGCCTTTTTCATGATCTATGCTTTGATAGAAATTACTAAAGATTTTAAAACTAATTTGAAATCTTTATTATAAATTTTGTTAAGCCTTTAACTAGTAGTAGATAGCATTTGAACTAGTAGTAACTAGCAGTAATTAGAAAACTAGTACATAGTAATGGAATTGCAACTAGTTGTCTACGAACATAACATTAAGATAAAATACAAACAACCCCTTTTTAAATGTACAGCGGAAAAAATTATGATTTACATTTTGAATGGCTGCCATTTTGGTTATGAAAGAAATTCCCAACGCTAATGTCCGTCTCTATCCGTCTAACTGTTTAAACATCTTCCAAATAAACAGAGTCAATCAAAGGGGGTTTACATTTTAAAACTATTGAGTTGTCCCCAAAATCCCCCATTTTTGAGCGCACTCAAAATGATAAATAGTAACCTTAAGTTACTATCACCAGCCATAGGATATCTGTCATGATTTTAACAAATAATATGATTAGAGGAGGGGTCCGGACATTTGAACACCCGGTATTCACCGCCTGTCTTGTATGTGAGAACAATATAAGTGATATATGAGTGTTTTAAGAGGTTTTTAACTGGATCTCGTTGCTATAACGACACGTACAGAGCTAATACAAAATTTTCAACTAGGTCAACTTTTATTTCGCGCCGTCAGTCAACTGGAGTGACGAACTGCGTGGCGGCGACCACAAGATATCTTCACTTCGACTTCAATAAGTATAGATTTCATGGCTAGTTAGCGCAAAGCGTAATTTGACTCCCAATTGTTACGAAATGAACTCGGTCTGAACCTGCCAAACTAAACAGCTCTCATTTATTGAGAATGCAACCCATGAGTTGAAGTATTTGTTGAAATCTAAGACAGTGCTGTGAAAACTTTATGGACAAGAGTTTTTAATTACGTGGAAAGTAAGGAAGAAGAGAACTGTCAAATAAAGGAATCCTATCAAATTTCAAATTTTCGGGAGAACCGGGGTATGACCCCCTGTACATCGTCCTACGCAGGCTTCTGCCTTGATTTGAGGGTTCAAAAAAGGCGATAATATTAAGATATTACTCTACCAAAATTTAACGACTGTATCAAACACTATATAATTTACATGGATGACATAAAGCAACCTCAAAATGAGTGTGCTTATTTATTTGTTACATTGCTTCACTGTAGCTAAACTGCAGCTTTTATTACTCACGGTTTTAAAACAAATTAAAGGCGATAACCCGATATTAAAAACAATTGTTTTTATGTTAAATAAAAACAATCTCAAAACCACCACGTATTTTACGTAGTGAATACCAAACCACCAACGTAGTTACGGACGGGTATATTAACTTACTAATTCCGACTTCAAGGACTAGCCTACTTCAAAAACATGAATTGTCTTCTATATTTAATTCCGTATGAAATCCTGTATAGTTAAAGAAGTACTGATTGATATACATAATTTCAGACCCAGGATTACTTCAAATAAGACCCACAAACGGGCGAAAAATAAAAATAATACCAATGCCTCATTAATTAATTAAAATTTGAAAAATAGAATTTTATAGTTATGTAAAATCGCTAATGTGGCGTAGTGATGCATCTGCATAGAGTCATAGATTAAGCATACTCCTTAGATCTAAGGAGTATGCTTAATCCATGATAGAGTTTCCCAATCAATAGCGAGCATACCGTGGAGACCCGTGACTGGCACGCTATTCACGACACACTATAGACAAAACGCCGTCACAGGAAATTATTGAGGAAATTTTCCATCACTGAAAGAGAAAATCAATTTTCACGACGTGCCGGAATCTGGAATCTGATCCCGTCTTCAGGTGGGGTAGTGAGCTGCTGTTCTAGGCCTCTGGAATCTGATCCCGTCTTCAGGTGGGGTAGTGAGCTGCTGTTCTAGGCCTCTGGAATCTGATCCCGTCTTCAGGTGGGGTAGTGAGCTGCTGTTCTAGGCCTCTGGAATCTGATCCCGTCTTCAGGTGGGGTAGTGAGCTGCTGTTCTAGGCCTCTGGAATCTGATCCCGTCTTCAGGTGGGGTAGTGAGCTGCTGTTCTAGGCCTCTGGAATCTGATCCCGTCTTCAGGTGGGGTAGTGAGCTGCTGTTCTAGGCCTCTGGAATCTGATCCCGTCTTCAGGTGGGGTAGTGAGCTGCTGTTCTAGGTCTCTGGAATCTGATCCCGTCTTCAGGTGGGGTAGTGAGCTGCTGTTCTAGGCCTCTGGATTCCGAAAAGTAGGGACAATTGTTTTTCTCTTTTAGTAATGGCGAATGCCCGCAATTATATTTTAAATAACAGTATTAAGTAGCTGGGGGCTGAGCTTTGCCCGGAGGAAAATCACATACTGACACTTTAATGCGTTGAGTGTTACTGTAACAAGTCACTGGTTATTGATGAGCTGTTGAGATTACGATTTGGAACCTTAAAAGCCCTATGATAATACTGTCAACTAACTGATGTACCCGTTCTTCGCGCAGGGGTTTTCTTTACCCGCTCTATAGTCAATGCAATTTGCATTATTTTAGCTAGCTTGAAACAGCTGTTCTTGCTTCTGCTCTTTAAGCTGTAAAATAGAAGTGTCCTCAGCAGTTCGCATTACAGTTTCTGAATGTTTGGGACATTCTTCTGACATGTAAACATTGAAACTTAGGACTTCATTGGGCGTAGCCCGAGGGGATATTAAGGAATTGAATAGGCCTAAGTGTTGCATGGGTTCAAGATCTACCTTTGTGTAAAGTTTCAGCCCAGTCGGTTCAGTAGTTTTCGCGTCTACCGGAACACCAGACAGGCAGACAGACAGACAGACGGACGGACAGAAACCACCTCTCCTTTATACAGTATTATAGATATTCAAATGCATTTTCTAGGCAAAATTTAAATTTTATTGGGATTTAAGATTTTACCGAATCAATTTCTGAGGCCCAATAAATAACAAACCTTATTTTCAAAGTTTAAGAAAATCCATTTGCGTCATTCAGAGATCCATCTTGCATACAGGACATTGAATTCAAAGACCGGCCTAACACGGCTAATTCGGGGATATATTTTAGGGGTGTCCGCAAACGTGGGTAAAATTGTATAATGGTTTACCTCAAGGGATTAATTTTGCCAGATGTATTTAACATACCGTAATTCAATTTGTACAAAGAATTAAAATAATTATTCTTTGGATGCATGCAGTGGCATCGTCAGACTACGGGACTGATCTTGACAGGTTCGACATCGCAAACTGGAGTAAACACATATACATGAATCATACACCATCCGATATTTAAATAGTTAAAAAAGTTAATTTTCCTGTAAATAATTATATTTGTGTTAGTTTATTTATGATCATAAAACACATAGCCATGTAAAATCATGCATGAACATTTAAATCGTCGGCAACATGTCTTGACCGACCTGTCAATACATTTTAAGCCACCTGCACAAAATAACAAATTCTAGCTATGATTATTCTTGAACAGAGAAGGGAGAGAGTGGTGTATTAGTTTGCTGTTCGCGATAACATGAAACGTTTAATTAGTTTCAAGGCCTAAGCATTATGCTGGTATTTTGTCCTATCAACTTTTTAAAATCAGATAGACTGAAAACTCACTTTAAAGTTTTCTAATTTGTGTCCTAATGGTGTTTTCTATTTTCGCGGTATGTTTTGTCTAATTTATGCAAATTCAAATTAACAAATTCAAAATGATCAAGGTACTTCTTACTTATTCACGATTGCACTATATATAACGTTATATTAATGAGATAGCCAGCACTAAAATTCATTATCCTTAAAGTTATTAAACAAAATCATTAGAAATGATTGATATAATAAATCCCTTGAGAACCAATAGGAACTGTCGCCATAAATTTCTACGTTTTTTTAACGTTACCATTTTAAAGCTTAGACCCCCCCCACTTATACGAATTTAAATTGAAAAATGATTTACCATAGCAAATATATTTTAATGAGTGACTCTCAATTATTTATTTTTCAACAAACATTCGGCTTCATCTCTCAGCGAGAAGTTCAACAAACTCCAAACAGGTGACAATGTACGTTCGAATGGGATTTAAAGAGCAGATGTGGGTACAGGTGTAGTTGTGGGTTTCAAAACGTGTTTGTGTATGAGTGAGTTTTATAATGTGCAACTGCGCGCGGGCCATCTAGTTTGTTAAAAACACGTTAGATGTACCACTAACCGTGAGTTTATCATGAATGAACAAAGATACAAAAGTGGAACCTTCCCCAACAGCTTTGCTTGTTCTTCTGATTTTATTTTTATAGTCAAATCAATCACAGCTCATCGAATTATCATTTATGGCCTTATAAGAGAGGTTATATATTTTTAAAATGCAACTTTTCCTCAAAATTTCTTACCGAAACCTTTCCTACGAGTAAGTATGGTAGTAATATTGGAGGATATATCGAAGGAGCACACGTCGGATAAAATTACTAATGGGAAGTCTCAGGGCAACATAAGTATAAGATCGATAAACGGAAAGGGAAAGGACAGTAAAGGGGAGTGAAGGGGTACCATGGTGGGGGGAGGGGAAGGGGTAGGAACGTGATAAAACTAGTCACGCGCGGACTGTTGATAACGGTTACCATGACTTTGAGGTATTGATTCCTTGGCGGAAACAATATTACCAGATCAGCGGACAAACAGACGGGAAACAACCACGCACGTGACTGCGCCTCTCGCGGCAGGCGATTGGAGAATAACTACAACCAATGAATTATTGCAGTTGTCCTTAAAACAATTTCATTAACTAGCAATGTCTTGCATTCGAAGTAGCTAGCTTTAAAATGCGCACAAGCGTGATACTCATCATCCTTAGGAGAACCACTGTGCGGTTAAATATATCACACAGAATTCGTTAATATAACTCAAAATTTCCCTTATTTACTTATACTGTTTCACCAAACTATTTACACAAATAACCCATCCATGAATTGTAAAAACCACTGATACCTTAGTTATTTCTTTAGTTAGTTAAAACTCTACCCACCATATGAAACATATTATGTATAATTTTTATCAAAGTTTGACTGTATAGCTGATAACCGAGATGTGTACCGGTACTGAAAATATTAGAAACTAACGATATTTACCAATGGCGAAATGTATACAGCAATTTAGTTAGCAAAATAAATTGTTCAAACCTGAGGGGAAAAATAACAAAAATAATAAAATAATGAGGGTGGTGCAAATATATCCCATATTATCTCTTTATCCCGTATTATCCCACGGGGCGTTAAAATATCCCTAAAATGGGATGAAAATCCCCTCGAATGGCATTGTTCTGACTCGCCATATCTGCGAAGGACATAGTGTGCAAGAGATGAGTTTCTACCTCTTCCACCTTCCACACTTCTCCCAAGTCTTCCACACGGCTCCATCTCTACAGGTTAGTCCCCCACCAGTTAGTATGTTATGCTAGGTTGGCGACTTACCGTGGCGTGGGAGAAGGCCCAGAGCAACTAGAGATTTGCGTATCCAGCGTTGCTTGGTCCGCTTCAGCGACGTGCCTAGCCCGATACTAGACTTGGGCATCTTGGCAACACTTGTCCGGCAAACGTCCTGACACCAGCCCTGCAGTGGAAACACCCCACTCATGACGTTGTGTTCTGTGCCGCTACCACTTTATCCACTACACTCGCTATCTAAGAATGCTTTAATATGTACATCGTTTTTAACGTTTTGATAGGGAACGGTGTAAATCCTTGTAACTAGTTAAGTCGACCTGTTCTTAGTGTACGATCGTAAATTAAAAGCCATGACAAATTCATGGATCAAGCTGGATCCAGTTTCGAACCTTCAAATTTTTCGATTAAGCTATTGATTCGATTAAGTCTATTGATTGACCTTGGACCTCGGATTGGTGTCCAACCAATTGTTTCTACTTTAAGAGATTACTCCCCTTTGTAAGAGAATCTTGAGGTAAAACCAGTGGTTATTTTCTGAAATGAGATATATATTTTCATGGTTCTAAGATGATTAAATAAATTGGTGAAATTTCATGCTTTTACTCTGCTTGCCAATGAACGTAGCCTGTTAATTACGCTGCCTAAACACTTACTGTCAATGCGTCAGCATTATAAAGTGTAGTTCAAGGTTTTTAGTTCACGATTTTTGGAAAAAATTCAAATAAGATTAATTCAAATAATATATAAGATTGCAATAAAACGGCAGTGAAACACTCCTCGATATTTTTAATAAACCATCTTATAACAACAGTTAACATTATTGTTTAGTATTCTTTGTTCTCGTGCAACCTACATTGGTAGGAAGATTGTTAATTTATTTATTTGATGAATAAATAATCTTTATGTATATTATACTTGTTTTTCTCAGATTTATACTTTCTGATGTATTCTGAAATTAATAATTGTCAATGTGCAAAACCATATTCAGAGTTCCTATTACATTTATGATTCTACAGCCCGAAGGGTAGTTACTACCGATCGCATCTCGCGGGTGGACGAGCAGTGTTGTCACGGCCCCGACTGCTCGAGAGCCAGCTAGGAAGTTACAAGAGCACTTGGCTAGGTCACCGGTCTTGATAAAATAATGGCAGCATCCGGGCCTGACCCGCGCCGCGACTTCAAAGTGGCCGCTGCGACTCTCGCAGACAACAAATCCACCTACCGATAAAAAATGGATATTACAAATAATAATTGAGACATACATTTCTATCATCATTATATTAGTTTTTAGTTTGGCGCATTCTAAAAATCCTGAACTTGCACAGGTCAAAATTGTATTTTCACCACACTACGCTGTAATCACCTGTTTTCCGAACGTCATCGTCATTTGAATACCGAAAGTAGAGTTTTTCCGCCCAAGGGCCGAAAGTCAGCTAATCTATTTGGTATTTGGTATTAGCGGATATTTGTCAGCTAATCTGTTTGGTCAATACACATTTCCTTTAATAACTCGGTAAATATATATTCTAGAATGACGAGAGAGGGCTTAAAAGTTTCACCACACTAATTCCCATCTTTTTACATTCGTTAATTTCACATCAGGGGCTTTTCTGACCCTTTTTGGGCCCAAAAACTCGAAATTTGAAAGATTAATCCCCAAAAAAGGGTTTAGAGTTTTCCGATTGTTTTGCCCAACGAACTTGTTCAACTGATTATAGAAAGGAACGTCCCTACCAAATTTGAAGTAAATCGGACAACAAATGCGACCGCTAAAGTGTCTGTACATTATATATATATATATACATATATATATATATATATATACATACACACACACACACACACACACACACACATTATATATATATATATATATATATATATAATTTTGAACGAACCCCCAAAACGTGTTCAGGGGGTCACGTTAGGAACTTTTATGGTGGTCCCGGGCTTAAGTTTCACCGTGCGGCTCATGCTAATAGTTCACTTTCCATAGGAAATTCACTAACAATAAAATTCAAAACATTGTACTATCGATGATTTGTTTATTGGTTAACTGTTTTTAGTCCGAGATTGCATGAGGCCGCTGTGTTTTAATTACCGATCACATTTAACCCGTTAATAATTATGGTTAAATAATATATGGTGAAAAATAGCGTTCACAGCTCTGCCGAAAGGGTTTTGCATAGCCCTCGACTTCGTCTCGGTCATAAAACACGATCTCGGGCCAGCAAAACCCCACTTTCGGCCCTTGGTGCGAAATATACTATTACTACAGTTACACCGTATTTAGAGGGGAAAATACAAAAAATACATTACAGTACAAGGTACCCAGTTCCCACTCCGCCCCGATGTGGATAGTTTTCTTTTCCTCGGCCTCGGTAGTCCAGTGTGGGAAGTCTCTTCTCCAGACAGACGTTACCGCACGGGCTGTCGAGTTGAGGTTGCTGTCGCACTACGACCGCGAGCCAATGAGAGGGTGATTGTTGGATTCGATCTGGTGATTGGTATCGATATTCCAAAGATATCGTAAATATTGATATTTTATCTCGATTTTGCACTTATTGACATCCATAACGGTAATCTAATTGTGTCATCACAATACGTCTCCTAGTTACTTTAAAACTGAATTTATTGGCCTCAGACTTTTCAAACACTTGTCAGACAGCCGGTGGCGTTTACGGTTTATAGAGGTGAGTGGGTGGAAAATTATGTTTTCTTCCATATTCATGGATAGATTTTACTTTTTCAGGATTGTAGGAAAAGTAATAGTTCTTATCGATATTATGGCTTCGATATTAACGTATTATCGATAGTCGTGGGCCAATATAAATATCGATACTTTCGTTCGATAACAACGATTCCATCCGTACAAAATCTGGTTTCAATCAGTTTTCTGACAATTTATCACTCCATCTCGTGATTTAGCGGGAAGGAAGAGGGGCTGTAGGGGGTTCAGGAGAGAAAACTTATCGTCCACAGCGGCTAAAACAAACTGGAGAGGAGGAGTAGGGAGGAGTATTACTGACAGAGATAACGTGATAAAGGAACATCGACGTCAACGCAACGTTAACGTTATCACCTCACGTTGTCGGTAACGAGGGTTTGGGGGACCAATTACTGATAACAGATAGCACTGTCGTTGTCTCACTCGCGCGGGCATGCCCCTCCCCCTCCTTCACTCACACACAAGCTATCGGTCAATGCACACACCGTCAGGTCATTTTACCTATGACATAATGCCTAGTGTACATATTACCATACGCAGTATCTCACAGCAAGTAATATTAATCTTTGATTACGTATATTTACTTTTGTTAAATAAAGCGTAAGTGAATTTGTAAGCTAATTTTATCAAAACATTTGTGAAAATAAAGATTTGTTTATTTATATTAATTACTTTACGATCTGTACACGGTACCGCACTAGTTTACTACACAAAGGTCCTTCGCATGTTCTTGCTTTCCAAGATACATTATATGATAGAAATACCCCCGTCGCAGCAAACCTGCGTACTCAGCGAATTTCCATTACATATATATGTCTTATAACGCGTAAAGCCACTTCCCAAGTTCACAAATAAGCGATACAATATAAAATTTTAATTATTCTCCATAAGAATAACATGGGAGCTGAGTACGCAAGTTTGCTGCAACAAGGGACACAAAATTTGGGCTTTTTATGCAAATATGAATATAACTCAACTAGTTGAAGCCACATACCAAGTTTCATAAATATAAATTCATGAATAAGCGATATATGCCATTTTAATTATCCTCCATAAGAATAACATGGGGGCTGAGTACGTAGGTCTGCTGCAACAAGGGACACGAAATATGACTTTCAACGGATAACATTGGACAACGTACTGTGTTTAGCACTTTTAATATCTCTGGAACTAATTGACGTAGAACAATGACCAAAACACCAAATTGTGTGTTGTTTTAAGCTGAATACAATGATGAAAATTAAAATTTGATTAACTCAAATATTCTATGTAAAAAATAAAAAAATAAACATTTTTGGAGTACAAAACCTCCCGACAATACCCCTTCGGATAGGTCGATCTGTCTGGTTTTCGAAATTAAGTCATAAATGTTGCTTTTCATGTTTGTACCAAATTTCATCAAAATCAGACCATTTTAACGAGAGTTGTCGTGCCCACGGACGGACGGAAGGACGCACGCACACACACACACACACACACACACACACACACACACACACACACACACACGCGCGCGCGCGCGCGCGCGCGCATATATATATTTATATATACAGTTTTGAACGAATGGTGTTTTTGGCATCTGGGGATCTCAAAACGAAAAGTTATCATGGTCCCGGGCCTAGGTCTTACCATGCCGACTAGCGCAATAGCTTCTTCCCTATAGGGGAAATTCTCTAAAACCACAGTTGATTCCAAAATATACTGTCAGTGGGACTGCTTTAAAGGAGAAATGTATTAATGTGTGCATATAAAGTTACAGTGTTTATAAAAGGTAAACGTTATACAAATTGAACAGGGAAAATACAAATAAATAGACATATGATTAGTCTACGTAAAAAATCTTCGATTCTGGATAAATAAGTAGTAATAAATTACGAAGTATTAGTTTACGGAATATCAAGTAAGTAAATAAAAGTACTAGTTTTCAGCTTAAATAAAAATTATGGCTACACAGACAATGCCATTTACAAGCCGGTTCATACTTGTTTCATGTTTAAGAGGGGGCTCCAGTCCTCTGCGTCTACCTGCTTCTCCCATACGACCAATTATAACTTTCAAAGTCCGTCCCTCCTCAACGGGTTGTCCGAAATGGATTATTTGTGGTTCGTTTTAAAGATAAAAAATATATCTAGCGATTTCAGTAAACAGAATTTCGTTATTATAAATAGTTCACACATAAAAATCGTAAATATTGAATATTTTGGAATTTTATTGATCGATTAGTATTTGCGATATCAAAATTCTGCTTACTGAAATCGCTGGGTATATTTTTGCTCTTTAAAATGAGCCATAAATCAACGATATCGAATAATCCGTATTGAGGAGGCACGGGCTTTGAAAATTAACATTGGCCTTATGGGCGAAGCAGGTAGAAACGCGAAAAGTTTCGTGACTGGAGCGCCCTCTTAAGCAAAAGTACATATCTACCATCATAGTAATATGATGCTAATCAATAAAAACTCGATTTATCGCTTTTCAAAAGAACAAATCATATATTACAGTACACAGTCATGAATAATGAAGTACCCGATGCGTCATTCCAATGAATTCCCGAAAGAAAACTTTCCGACACAAAACCATAAACGTCACGAAAGCTAAACGTCATTCGGCTTACATTGTTGCCAACACAAAGATACCGTTAGGTACAGATTACGCCAGTGCTACCACCTGGTAAGGCTGTGACGTCGCATGATCTGCAACTGCAACTGCAAGAACAAAGCATCATAGCACCATGTGATCAGCTAGAGTTCCGGCGCAGATGCCAGGCGCCAGGCGCCGCACCGCTGCACTATGAACTCCCCACCAAATGCCGCCGTCCACACAATATTTGCAGGTGTTATGCAGCAGATTAGACGAGTCGCGTGGTTCGTCCAAACAAAGGTTATGCACTGCCGTCATCTTAAATATTTACTTCCTAACATTCGTAGAAAGACTAAACTTTATCGTAGTTATAATTTTATGTCGAGTAGTAATGAATGGCGAACTATGTACAGTTTACATTACTGTATCGGCAAACGTCCGACGAAACCGAACATTCGCGTGTTTGTCGGGTAAACGTCCGACGAAACCGAACATTCGCGTGTTTGTCGGGTAATGAATGGCGAATTTATCACATATGAAATGTTTACAATTTATTGCTCGACTGCTTTAGAGTGTTTTACCGTCGGGAATTTAATTATTGTAAGAGAGGATAACATTCGAAATAAACTTAATGACATCGTGTTGAAACGGCCAAACGTCGTATGAATCGGGTCACGAGATCATTGAAAAATAAAACCAAAACGAAAGTTATAAAATTAATTCTCAATTCACTTTATCGTATGGATTGAGTATACAATAATAAAGGGCTCCACACCCTGTCGAAAACTTAAACTCTTCTTCATTTGCTTTAAAGCGTAAAAAAGTTATCAAAGAGAGCGTTGCAAATGGAATAAACCGAATTATAAATGACTTCATAGAAATACCCAAAATCAAATTAAATACGTTACAGGATCTATGGGGGGATTATTGAAACCCCACTTTACCCCCTGGGGTTGTTGATCAGGTACCAATTAATTATATCAGGTTATCGAAAAACAATATCAATAACCAATAAATTTTCACTGACTTGAATGGATATAAAATACACAGCATTGCAATAAATGTGCGATTTCCCAGCTGACAGAGTGTTATCGTAGATTCGCAGTCGTCCGTTTACACAATTATAAACAATGGTGGTTATTTAGTTAGAGAGCCGCCGCATAAGTTAATATTCACCGTATTTATAGCTCGATGTTATTGCGGAACTCGTGATTATTATTATTAGTTATCAAATACTACTTTAAAATTGCAATAGCCGGCCGAGTAATTTGTTGTTGTTAAGAATACAGCGTAATTTATTTTCGTATATGTTAATTACTTACGCCTGTACCAATACCTGGTTGTCTTAAAGTAAATGTTGCCTACAAAATCAAAATCTACAAGAATATCCTAATGTAAAAATATTATCGATTTTCATAGAGGATTAAAATTAATGTCCGTACAATAAAAAAGCTAATAAAATCCTAAAACTATATTTTAGCGAAGAAGAGTATCTAGAAATGACCTCGTAACAAAAAAATACGCATTTCGATCCTCGTATTGCCACCGGTTTACAATTATTCTATAGTAGATTAATTCTAAATCAGTGCCCAGCGCGCCGTACACAAAATATGACAGATTCAGCGAGCACAGAATTCTACAATTTCCGCTCTACAATTTCCAATTACATAACTTAAACAAATTAATCTTTCTCATAAAATGAAAATGAAAATCATAATTCTTAAAAGAGGAATGATTCTTCTAATTGAAGACAATGCTTGTAATGGTGCAGCTTAGCCTGGAACAATATTAACAGTAACGATCATACAATTATTTATTTCCTACCTGTTACCCTTTGAATATTTGGTTTTAATACAGATTATTTAACACACATTTCATTGAACAAGTAGGAAATTTAATTTTGGGCAAACAATTAATTTCCCCTGATTTCTAATTCTATCGCTAAATACCCGGGGAATCCTCAAGTACGCTATCGAATCGTTAAGCCGAAAAAGTAATACCCCCGTCGCAGCAAACCTGCGTACTCAGCGAATTTCTAATACATATATATGGGTATCACTACTACCTAGAACCACTTACCAAGTTTCACAACAATACATTCATTAATAAGTGATATATAGCATTTAATTTATTCTCCATAAGAATAACATTATCATTACAAGGTGAAGCTACATACCAAGTTTTATTAATTTAAGTTCATAACTAAGGTAGATATAAAACTTGTTCTCCATATGAATAACATGGGGGCTGAGTTTGCAGGTTTGCTGCTACCAGGAAAAATCAACAAAACCCTTTTTTTGTGGTAATATCAATACACTACAACTATTTGAAGCCACATACCAAGTTTCATCACTATACATATATAAATAATCGAAATATAACATTTTATTTATCCTCCATAAGGATAACATTGGACAACGTACTGTGTTTAGTACTTTGAATATCACTGCAACGGTTGGACGTAAAACAACAATTAAAACGCCAAAATGATTGTTTTGTAGAGCTAAACTGATTGGTAGAAAGAAATGTTGAGTTTTTAGTGAAATTATCTGAGGAAAATCTAAATACCCCCGTCGCAGCAAACCTGCGTACTCGGCGAATTTCCAATGCATAATATATGTCTTAATACTATATAAAGCCGCATACCAAGTTTCATAAAAATATATTCATATATAAGCGATACATACAATTTTAATTATTCTCCATAAGAATAGCATTGGTGATGAGTACATAGGTTTGCTGAAACAAGGAACACAAAAACTTTTTTTTTTAATGCAAATATAAATATAATTTAACTAGGTGAAGCCACATACCAAGTTTAATCAATATTCAATCATAAGTAAGCACTATATAACATTTTAATTATTCTCCATAAGAATAACATGGGAGATGAGTAAGCTGGTTTGCTGCAACAAGGAACTAAAAAAATGGGTTTTTATGCAAATATCAATATAACTCAACAAGGTGAAGCCACATACCAAGTTGTATTAATTTATGTTCATAATTAAGGGAGTCATTACATTTTACTTATTCTCCGTAAGAATAACATGGGGGCTGTGTACGCAGGTTCGCTGCTACGGGGATAATCAACAAAAAATCAATTTTTTGTGCAAATATCAATATACCAGTACTATGTGACCCCACGTGCCAAGTTTCATCAATATACATTCATTAATAATGGAGATATCAAATTTTATTTATTCTCCATAAGGATAACATTGGACAACGTACTGTGTTTAGCACTTTGAATATCTCTGCAACGGTTGGACGTAGAATCACAAATTAAACACCAAAATGATTGTTTTGTGGAGCTGAGTTGATTGGTAAAAGCAAATGTGAAGTTTACATCAAAATTAACTTAGGAAAAGCCAAAAACCTTTTCCCCATAAGATTAACATAGGAGATTTTATGAGCAGGTTTTTTTGGATTTTATCCGCAACCACTTAACCTAGCATAATAATTCAAAATACCACATTATTTGTTTTTTAAGCTCTATAACATGGTCTAAACCAAAATTAAGTGTTTTAAAAATTGTAGGGTAAAAAATGCAAAAAACTGATTTTTGGAAAATTTAAAACCCCCATAAACCCCCCTTCCCATGGCCCGATTTTTCTGGTTTTCAAACTTAAAGTCATAAATGTCACTTTACACATTTGAGCCAAATTTCATCGAAATCGGACGTTTTTTACTCAAGTTATCGCATTCACGGACACACATATATATATATATATATGTATATATATATATATATATATATATATATATATATATATATATATATATACATATATATAAATTTGAACGAATAGTGTTTTAGTCATCTGGGGACCTAACAAAAAAATTTGTCATGGTCTCGGGCTTAAATATTACCATGAGACCTACGGTAATAGCTTCTTCCCTATAGGGGAAATTCGCTAAAACCGTATTCCCATAAGATTAACATGGGAAATTTTATGGACACATTTTTTGACTTTTCTCCACAACCACTAAACCTAGCTTAATGATTCAAAATACTAAATTGTTTGTTTTTTAAGCTCCATAAAATGGCTATAACTAAAATCTAGTGTTTTTTTTTAAATTTTAGGGTAAAAAGTTCAAAAAACTGATTTTTGGAAAATTTTAAACCCCCATAAAACCCCCTTCCCATAGACCGTTCGATCTGGTTTTCGAACTTAAAGTCATAAATGATACTCTCCACATTTGTAACCAAATTTCATCAAAATCGGGCGCTTCTTTCAAAAGTTATCGCGGCGCGCGCGCGCGCGCGCGCACACACACACACACACACACACACACATATAAATTTGAACGAATAGTGTTTTTGGCATCTGAGGACCTCAAAACAAAAAGTTATCATGGTCTCGGGCTTAAGCCTTACCATGCCACCTACGGTAATAGCTTCTTCCCTATAGGGGAAATTCGCTAAAATAGAGTGAGTGATAAATAAATAAATAAATAAATAAAGGGGGAACCTCTCTACAATGCCTGTAAACTGCCCTAGTGCCGTGCTAGTGTGTGTAAAGCCAGATTAACGTTTAGCGATGGTCAGATCTATTGCTATACACTAGTGTAGCCTAAATTCCCTTCCCAATTCACCGAAATATACAATCATTGACTATAAATAAATACTGAAGGAGACATCCCATCCATATGGCCCAGCTGTCCCACTTTTAGTGTATGCTAGAATTTAAAATTGAAGTAGTTTAATTGGGTCACCGACAGATTGTGCTGCTGTAAACTTTTTATTTTAGTTATTTACGTAAACTTTTAAAATATCTAAACCCCCGAAAGCAAGTGATAATCAACTTATGTTTGCTTCCTGACACACCAACTGTTATATTATCTTCTCCTTGATAGGATAAGTAATAGTTGACAGCAGTATACTCTGTTGGTGATTGGTGTAAACTACGACCTCTTTCAATCCTGGCATACACAAAACTAGGGACACATTTTACAATGGCAATGAGAAGTCTACTTCAGTATCTGTAGTCAATGATACAATCTTACATTGTAACTTTGTTTACAAAGTCTAGTTGTGTAGGCTGTATTGACGTGCCTGAAATAAACCAAGACAATCCACAGTGGGCGGGACGGGAGACAGTGACCACTGGATGTGGGAGTCTGACTAAATATAACCCGCATTCTGGTTGTGCACCCTCCACAAATAACCCGCCACGCCAGCGGGCCGATAACCGCCGGGGCATCGGCGTCGGCGTCGCCCGCTGGAGTGATGATATGTGGTATCGCGGGAGACGCTTCCGTAGGCGACAGAGGTGGGCGGGGGGAGGGAGGGTTATCATTTTGATATACTGTATTTTGCTGTAATGTATGGTGGCTGCTACATAGGGAGCAGGGGGGCATTGACTGTGCTTAGATTTATGTGGGAAAGAATATCGTTTTCAATAAAGCAACAATACACCAGTTTTTTCGACCCTGTAATATAGTAACTACATTATTACATTATTATGGCGTATCAGTCGTATAAACAATCGAATCTTTCATTGCAACTGGTAATCAACGTTTCAAAATCCAAATTTAATATACAAGATAACAAATTCAAACAACATGTAATTGGGATAGTACAGCATTACATTTGTAAGCAAACATAAGCTTAATACTATAATAGTCAGCTTGAATGGTATATTCAGAGATCATGATATGGTGAAAATTTGTTCACATTTCAAAATTAATGACAAAGCATTCTTTTCCTCCAAATTTTTAGATTACTGTCTTAATGAAATTGTGCTTCCCCTAATCAGACCCCTTTACTTCATAAAATAATACCCATTCCTTAAAATAATAAAATAATGACATAATGATAAAACATAAATTATGATATAAAATCAAACAAAACTACATTCCTACTTGTTAAGGGCTTGTCATTGTACAATTTTAAATACTTTAAAGCGAATAGACGTTTCATAAACTATTTCGTATGGTAGCTTCGACCAAAGTTTCCCCCAAAGAATAAAATAACAAATTGTGAAATAATACTTTGATGTAAAGCCGTTGAGATTACTCAGGGTCTGATTGTCCATTAGGCTGATTATGCTACAGCCTAGGGCGCCAGTCAGCCAAGGGGCGCCGGCGCCATAGGGGCGCAAGTTTTGTTGAGATTTATTTTACCTCGGGATTATTTCGGGACGGGATATTGTATCCTCAAAACGGTCATCTGCGGTGCAATCATCTTTTACGGCCGATATAACGTAGTTCGATCGTCATTTTTGGTCTGTACCAAGTGGTGCGATCGTCAATTACGACCGTGATTAAGCGATGGAGTGGTCATTTACGGCCGATATTTCGTGGTCCGGTCGTCGTGTTTCGGTGGATAGCGGCGCGATCGTCATTATTTCTTTAAAGGTGCGGTGCGATCGTCATTTATGGCCGAAGGCACGATCATCAATTACAGTAACTATCACGTGGTTCGGTCATCTATTACGTTGTTAGGGCAAAGTTCGGACACCTTTACAGCCGATATTACGTGGTGTGATCGTCAATTACGGCCGCAATGTTATACGGTGCGATCGTCATTTACGGCCGATGTTACACGATCCGGCCTACTTTTACGATGGAACTGAAACAGAGAGATATAGGACCCTTCAAGCGGATACCAACTGTGCCCTTGGTGGAAGGAAACAAATATGTGAGCTATTGCGCAGGTTTGTGACGTCATTCGGGATGCAAGTCGGCACATCAGGTGAGCGCCGACTGTCAGCTGATTGTACAAACAAAAACATTAGCTTGCATCCCGCGTGACGTAGATGTGCGGGATTGACCTATTTTAGGGACTGGAGTAGCACACCTATTTTTTAGCGAACTTCCCGTATGGGGAAGAAGCTATAACCGTAGTCGGCATGGTAAGACCTAGGCCCGGCACCATGATAACTTTTCGTTTTGAGGTCCCCAGACCCCAAAAACACCATTCGATCCCAACTGTATATTTGTGTGTGTGTGTGTGTGTGTGTCCGTGAGCAGGATAAATCTCGTAAAAATGATCCGATTTTGATGAAACTTGGTATAAACGTGTAAAGCAACATTGAGTTCGAAAACCAGCCAGATGGCTCTATCCGAAGGGGTATTTTGGGGGGTTTTGTACCCCAAAAATGGGTTTTTTGAATTTTTTACATATAATTTTAGAAATAGTTAAATTTTAGTTTTTACTTTCCCCCCCTATACATAGTATATGGAGAAAGTATTGTTTTCGTAAAAATTTTCGAATTTGAGTTGTCAGTGGAAATATTCGTTTTAGTGCTCCCTGAACCCAAAAAAGTGGTTTTTACGTGATGTCTGTCTGTGTGTGTGTGTGTGTGTCCGTGTGTGTGTGTGTGTGTGTGTGTGTGTGTCTGTGTGGATGTGTACAGAGCTAGAGCCCTAACCTATGGGCCGATTTTTATGAAATTTGGCGTGTAGGTACTAATCCACGATATCTCCAGGAGTTTTTTTCATTTTTTTGAATTTTTGATTTTTAAGGGTAATTATCCCCCAAAAACCGCCAAAAAACATGAAAAATCCAAATTTCTCAAAAACGGCTCTAACGATTTTGATTAAACTTTCGTGGTTTGTAGAACTTTAGGTTTCCAACAAAATGACACCACCCGCATTTCTGGAAAAATGCGGGTTCAGAAATTACAGGACTTAAAACATCAAAAATTCAGTTTTTTGGATTTTTCATAAAAAATCATAAATGTTAAAAAAGATTACTATTCGACATTAAAAAGAGCTCAAAAAACTAAATAAATTAGTATTTTAAATTACTATTCTACGATTGCTAGTTGCGGAGAAAATTGAAATTTTCATTTAGCGGTAAACACAGTACGTTGTCCAATGTTATTCTTATGGGGAATACAAAAATAACTATTTCTCTCTTATTTACTGATCAATTTCATTTGATATGCAGGTCAAGTTAGCATTGACCAACAGATGATGTTCGAAATGTGTTGCTATTTAACCCTGGGGGGGGCAAGGGGGCATTTCCCCTCTCAAAACTACTGTGTGTAGCAACGGACTCTATAGTGCCTCCAAAAAAGCAATTTGGGTGGATATTTCTGAAAACAACTATTTTAGACAATTTTCTGTACATTTATCTATACTTCATATTCTATATTTAGTAAATAACAAATATTTTTGTCATTAAAGTTTGGCTAAAAGGGAGAAAGTATGTGTCAGTTTCCTGATACCGTTTATTTTCCATTGGCTTCAGCTTAAACAACACACAATTAGGTATTTTGATCATTCCTCTATGTCAATTGGTTACCGAGATATTGAAAGTGCTAAACACAGTACGTTGTCTAATGTTATTCTTATGGAGGAAAAGAAAATTTTTATATCTCGCTTATTTATGAACGTATACTGACGAAACTTGGTATACAGCTTCATCTCGTTGTGGTCTATTGATATTTGGTAAAAAAATTGCCAAAGACTCCCGTAGCAGCAAACCTGCGTACTCAGCCCCCATGTTATTCTTATGGAGAATAATTAATTGCTCTGCCTCCCTTAATTAATATTTAATAATTTTTTTAAAATTAATTTGAACATAAATTAATAATACCCCTGTCGCAGCAAAACTGCGTACTCAGCGAATTTCTAATGCATGCATATGTTTCTCACTATCACATAAAGCCACTTACCCAGTTTCATAAAAAATACATGAATAAACAAGTGATCTATAGCATTTTATTTATTCTCCATAAGAATTACACTAGGGCTGAGTACGCAGGTTTGCTGTAACAAGGAACACAAAATATGTGTTTTTATGCAATTATCAACTCAACTCAACCAGGTGAAGCTACATACTAAGTTTTATTAATTTATGTCCATAATTGGGAGATATAAAACTTTACTTGCTCTCCATAAGAATAATATTAGGTCTGAGTATGCAGGTTTGCTGCTACTGGGATAATCAACAAAAATAAATTATTCGTGCAAATATCAACATATCAGTACTACTTGAAGCCACATAACATACCAAGTTTCATCACTATACAATCATAAATAATCGAGATATCAAATTTGATTTATTCTCCATAAGGATAACATTGGACAACGTACTGTGTTTAGCACTTTGAATATCTCTGCAACGGTTGGTCGTAGAATCACAATTTAAACACCAATATGATTGTTTTGTAGAGCTGAATTGACTGGTAAAAGCAAATTTGAAGTTTACATTAAAATGAACTGAGAAAAAGCCAAAAACCTTTTTCCCATAAGATTAACATGAGCAGCTTTTTTGGATTTTATCCGCAACCACTTAACCTAGGTTAATAATTTAAAATACTATATTATTTGTTTTTCTAAGCTCTATAAAACGCTCAAAACCAAAATTGAGTGTTTTAAAAATTTTAGGATGAAAAGTGCAAAAACTGATTTCTGGAAAATTTAAAACCCCCATAAACCCCCCTTCACATTGTCCGATTTGTCTGGTATTCGTACTTAGAGTCATGAATGTAACTTTACACATTTGAGCCAAATTTCATCGAAATCAAACGTTTTTTACTCAAGTTATCGCGTTAATGGACACACACAAATATATACATGTAGGCCTATATAAATTTGAACGAATAGTGTTTTTGACATCTGGGGACCTCAAAACAAAAAGTTATCATGGTCTCGGGCTTAAGTCTTACCATGAGACCTACGATAATAGCTTCTTCCCTATAGGGGAAATTCGCTAAAAACTGGTATACGACTTTACCTAGTTGAGTTATATAGATATTAGCATAAAAACCCATTTTTCGTGATCCTTGTTGCAGCAAACCTGCGTACCCAGCCCCAATGTTATTCTTATGGAGAATAATTAAAACTGTATATATCGCTTATTTGTGAATATATTTTTATGAAACTTGGTATTTGGCTTTATGTAGTATTAAGACATTTATATCGCCATTGGAAATTCGCTGAGTATGCAGGTTTGCTGCGACGAGAGTATTTACTTCTATCATGAGCGGTGCCCCTGAGTTTTGGCGACCACTCGTTGGTTGGAAAGAGATATGGAGTGGAGCTCTACGTCGTTGAAAAGAGTCAAAGATACCTGCCGCTAGTATCCCCTTAACACATAGAGCCTCCACAAAATGAAACTACGTCGGGCCGTGTACAGATGACACTCGTTCATCGAGTCTTTCCGACACACATCCCCCTTCAATAGTTTGGGGAAGGGGGAGGGCAAATCAACCCAAGCCTATGGGCGCCACACCTCTTAATCAGGCCCTGGTATCACTAATATGTTTACAAATCTTGAAACACAGCACCACTGCCCGGTTCTGCTTGAAAAAAAGCTGAGTAAGAGGCACGGAAATTGACACAAACAGAGATAAACAAACTATTAACTTTTTGCGAACTTAAGCATCAAATACAGTCTTGAAAACATACTTGACATGTGTTTTGTTTCTTAATCGTGTTTTTAAGGACCAGCTGTTGATGCAGTTGCACCTGCAAAGTTAATTGTGACAGTTTTAAGGGCAATTAATTGCATTAAAACTGCAGAAATTTGTATTGCAATAAGTGCAACCTTATAAATTAACTATCCGTGTTAACTGTTTTTGTTATCAATTTGTTTGTGGAATGATGATTTTACTTGAATTGTAGGGTATTTTGTTTATAAATAGTTAAGTTTTTACCTCATAAGAACTAACATAATTTCACAAACTAAACAGCAACGAAAATTTATCTGTAAACAAACACCTTCTGACAGTGTGAGAAAATTGTAAACAATCGGCACATGTGGTCCAATAATGTTAGTAATGTGAGTAGTATACAAAAAGTGGTTGAAATGAATAGTACACTCGTGTGCCAACTTAGTGCCTCTCTACAGTACGAAATAAGGAAGTGACTGTTGAAAAAAGAAAATCCCACACGTTACCATTAAGACGCAAAATTATTCTTTCACGTATGTTTTAAACATTTGCTTAACATTCAAAGCAGTTTCTCCAGAGTAATTCCACCAACCTTAAACAAACCGAAGCAATGTAAAGTGTATCCTTCTTCTTGTCAAATATTCACATAATTTACATGGCAAAGTCGGGGTGGATGGTAAAAATCAGATTTAATGCAACTAACACATTAGCTTTTGTCGAGTTGATATAGGTAACATTTGTTAATATACAATGTCAACGTTAATTTGTTTAAATCAAATATGTCTAGTGATAAAGAGCTCTCCACCAGTAAAAAGGAGGAAGATAAATTTTAATTAGCTTAATCAAATTTTTTGCATAAAAACACAAGACATGTCTGACATAGTCTGACAGGTGTATGATGTTCACGCAATTAAAAAATAAATTGGATTTTAATGTCAGGAAACAAACAATGTTGTTTTTTTCTGATCATTGGTTTTGGGTTCAGGTGAACGTTAAATGCGAGGAGTAACAAAACCATTTACATTGTTATTTCCAAATTATCTGCAGTTTTCGATGAAGGGCAATCACAGAAATTTTAAAAGCCTTTTTATTCACCTTAATTTGCTTTACTTCAAATTATTATTATTTTTTTTTTAGTTTGGTGTACAAAATGCATGTTATAAAATCAGTAAATGTTCAAACTCATCACAAAATAAAAAAGTTACCTTAAATCCCTCGTTTTGGTCGATAGTAGGCCTATCCTTCGACGTATCGAAAGTGAAAACGAGAGTTAAATGTTAAACTAAAAAGCTGCAAGTATTACCGGAGGGGCCGGACAGGACGGATTATTACGGCACTTTCTCTGCGACCTTTCACTGGCGGCCGCTCATCACAGGGAGAAACCGTCGTTCACCCGCAGCTCCGGGCTGGGGACCGATCCGCGACGGGAACCGACTCACTGGCACCAGGAGCCGACACATCTGTAGCAAGAACCGACTCATCTGTACCAGGAGCCGATTCAGCTGTCGCAAGAACCGACTCATCTATACCAGAAACTGTCTCATCTGTACCAGGAGCCAATTCAACCGTTTATCAGGAACCGACTCGCTGGTACCAGTAACCAACCCGTCTGTAAGTCTGTATAAGGAATCGACTTATTTGTACCAGGAACTGATTCATTTGCACCATGAGCAGATTCAACCGTATCACGAGCCAATTCATCTGTACTAATAACCGGTCCATCTGAATAAGGGACTCATATGCACCAGGAGCCGCGATTCAACTGTACCAGGAACCAACACGCCTGTACCATGAGTCGGCTTATCTGGATCAGGAACCGATTAATCTGATCAGGAGCTAACTCATCTGAACCATTAGCCGACACATCTGTAGCAAGAACCCACTAATCTGTACCAGAAACCTACTCATCTTTACCAGGAGACAATTCAACCGTATATCAGGAACCGTCTCACTGGTACCAGTAACCAATCCGTCTGTATAAGGAATCGACTCATCTATACCAGGAACTGACTCACCTGTAAGGAATTGACTCATTTGCACCAGGAAGCGACTCATCTGTACCAGGAACTAACACACCTGTATCATGAGCCGGCTTATCTGTATCAGAAGCCGATTAATCTGATCAGGAACTGACTCATCTGAAAGATTAGCCGACACATCTGTATCAAGAACCGACTCATCTGTACCGCCGACTCAACCGATCAACAACAGACTCACTGGTACCAGTACCCAACCAATCTGTATAAGGAATCGACTCATCTGTACCAAGAAGCGACTCATTTGTACCATAAACTGACTCTGCTGTGTCAAAAGACGACTCATCTGTAATAGGAGTCGACATATCTGATCAGGAGCCGACTCGTTTGGTAAATGCTGGTACCGGCATTTAATTTAATTGTAATTCAACTTAATTCCAGTTGCAAACTGATTAACAATAACATATACGATCGAGAGGAGATAAAGTTATAAATCGATTTCCCGAATTAAAGCAGGGAAATTCTCATAATTTTGATTAACTTTTCACAATAAAAACATAATACCCCGTAGCAGCAAACCTGCATACTCAGCAAATTTCCAATGCATATTAATTTATATTAATACCACATAAAGCCACATACCAAGTTTCATCAATATGCATTCATAAATAAACGATTTATGACATTTTAATTATTCTCCATAAGAATAACATAGCGGCTGAGTATACAGGTTTGCTGAAATAAGGAACACTAAAAATGGGCTTTTGTACAAATATCAATATAACTCAACTAGGTAAAGCCACATACTAAGTTCTATTAATTTATGTTCTTAATTAAAGGAGATAACACGTTAATTATTCTCCATAAGAATAACATGGGGCTGAGTATGCAGGTTTGCTGCTACAAGAACTATCGGCCAAAAAATGGGTTTTTGTGCAAATATCAATAGACCACAATGAAATGAAGCAATAAACCAAGTTTCGTCGGGATAAGTTGATAAATAAGCGAGATATACAATTTTTCTTATCCTCCATAAGAATAACATTGGACAACGTACTGTGTTTAGCACTTTCAATATCTCAGTAACAAATTGACGTAGAGCAATGATTAAAACATCAAATTGTGCGTCTTTTTAAGCTGATTCCAATGGGGGAAAATACAATTTTATTTTTTCAAAAATTGTATGTAAAAACTCAAAAAACCCATTTTTGGGGTACAAAACCCCCCCAAAATGCCCATTCGGATAGCTCGATCCGTCTGGTTTTCGAACTTACAGTCATAAATGCTGCTTTACACGTTTGTACCAAATTTCATCCAAATCGGACCTTTTTTACGAGAGTTATCGCACCCACGGACACACACACACACACACACACACACACACACATATATATATATATATATATATATATATACAGTTTCGAACGAATGGTGTTTTTGGGGTCTGGGGACCTCAAAACGAAAAGTTACCATGGCCTAGGTCTTACCATGCCGAATACGGTAATAGCTTCTTCCCTATAGGGGAAATTCGCTAATACGAATTTCTGCTGACTAACAGAAATGAAATAAGTCCAGCCAAATTAAGCCCCGGAGATAAATCAACTCTGAAAAACTAAATGTTTAAAGAAACTCGCTCGGTGAAAATGTTCACACTCCAGCTGACAACGTTACCAGCCGCGGACACCGGAGATTTTAATTTTCCCAAATAAAATTTATAATCTCGCCAATCCGGCCAAATGCGAATATACTTGTAAGGACCGTTTTATATTAAAAAATAATTGTTATAAATGTCAAGGGCCATTATTTACGTAACTTTTTTTACAATTCCAACCCCTTCATCTTCACCACAGTTTAAACTATAATTTGTAAATTAACACACTCTAATCTTAAACTCTGTTATAAGTTTATGTTTTTACAATTTTCATGTATTTGGAATTACCACAAACTTTCAAAATAATATAGACAATAACCCAGTCACATCACAAAATATTGCCTCCACCTCGCTTTTGTTAGGTTAACTCTTTGATAAATAACCCATCGCATCCCATAACGTGTGCATTCAAAAGCAATATAACGTTGTTTATTTTAAACAACTTTTATTTTTAGATAATTCATGTGGCTTTCAAAACGAAATAGGTTGAGTACTGGAATATCGACCAAAAGACCCGGGTTCAATTTCCTAATAACTTTTGTGACTCAGACTGCCACATCAAGCCGTTGGTCCCGGATACATAAGTAGTCGTCAGGTCATGTCAGAGTAAAATACAGTAGTACGACCTCAACATTCTGAGAACAGACCTTGGCTAGAAGGTTAAAAAACTTTAACTTAAGCCCATTCCAAATTTCCCTTAACATCAAAGACGCTTTGCCTAGAATGGGTCACCTTACACTTATTATTAAATAAAGTACTACTAGATATGGAAAAGAAGATACATTAAAAAAGATGAATTTAATAAATCACCGTTCACCGTTCCATCAGACTATCACTACTGCCAGTTACAAACAAACCTTAGATTGTTGAGAGATGTAATGTTAATCTTTGTTATGATTGTTCACTTCCAAGAGGCGGGTCTTAAGTTCAACCTCACCGCAAGATAAGATAAATACCGTTTTGTTGATAAGAACTTTGAAAACAAAACTCACGTAATCGTAGTTTAATGATAAATTTTATGCATCTCTCAATGTACACTTTAACCGTTTTCAGTTGCAAATGGAAACAACATTGTTTATTAACTCACTGGGTAAGTGATGTTGCGTCTTTTGTTGTTAAAGGGGAGCAAACATTATTGATTTTGTCATGCTATCCTCTGATTAAGATTAAAGACAAGACGATTTTCGAAGATAAGAAAAAGTTAGAATTATATTTAAGTCCGAAAGATACATTGTATACTATTCATAAAGACGCGCTAATTGAAAATGAAGTTTCTATTTAAAGAAGATGAGGACATCATGACAAGGGAAATTCCATTTTCATAAAGAATTCAATTAGCAAGCATCGATGATTTGGTTACCTATACTTCATCGAATGACACCGATTTCAACTCTTATTTTTAACTACTGGTACGAAAACCAAGAGATTAGAGTTCTTTAGACGAATTTCTCCAACCAACACTCTTTTCTAAACTTATGATGACATTTTAATTTTTGTATTTTTTTCTTACAGTAATGCAGTTAATGTAACCCCCCCTCTCTCAAACTTTAAACCGATTTCATTACATCAAAAATACTAAAATAAACTGTTTTTGCCTATTAGATTCCATCTTTAAAACAGAAAAATGTGGAAAATTGAACATTAAACCACACATGTGATACCAGTAAGATGGAAAATAAGTATTACAATAACCAACAAAGCGTGGTATTCATTTAGTAGAAAAACTGTTCCTGACGGGTTTCCAATACAACTTAAATGCTTTCGTCTTCGCAGCACACGGAGACACCACGTCCCTCCCGGCGCCGCGCCGCGCATTACAGTATTGCAATTGGTACGACGAGGCAGTGTTAAGTTTTTACCACACAGCGGTAAAACATATTCCACAGAATTCGTCAAAAACCCCACTTCATCCCTCAATATGCTATAAAATATCCCTCAAAATATAATTTTCCGTTCAGTTTCTAAAGTAAGAACGTACTTTAAACATTGGTTGGTTTATATAATTCAATATACTTTCTCCTTGTATTATTTGGTTTAAAATGGAAACAAATGTAAAATTACATACAAATTTATTTCTAGAAACTACATTATGGTTTGGTAATTTTTTGTGGAAGATTAATTTTCAACATTATTTACACGAATAATCAAAAAATCTCTTCTTCTTTAGAGGGGAAATTCGCTAAGACGTTGATAAAACTACCTATACCTTAGTTGCAGGTCTGAATTTGGTGGAAACATTATAACCCCACCCTACAAATCATATGAAACATTTTACAAAGAATCACGACTTTATCAAATTTTGATTTTAAACTAGTATCAATTAATATTGGAAATATTACAGCTTTGGCGGGGAGGAAAACGTATTACGAATTTTGATCAAGAACAAAAACGATACCTACATAGATGAGGGAGTGTAAAAAATGTAGGTCATCCAATATACCCCACAATCCCAATTTATCACAGGGTGTTAGTAAAATATTCCTAAAAATGGATGTTATCCTGATGTGGAAACACTGGACGAGGGTCAGATTTTACTGTCGTCGACATCGTATGCATACGTACGCGTTTCACATCCGACCACTCCGGTGTATTACATATTGAACAGCTGACCGTCCGACTGTAGCATTAGTCCACGCTGCCGCGCCGCGCCCCTGTACATTGTTGTGAGAGGTGGAATTATTGAATTAGGCCTCGACTACGATGCGAGCGACGAACGACGAGCGACATCGGCTGAAATTTCTGAGCGATTTGGCTGACTACGATACCAGCAAAATACTGAGCGACACACTGTGCGTGGTAGGAACGCAGTTTCAAAGATGATCTCCGACAAAGAGGTTGTTTTCTATACAAACTGCCTTTCTTTATATTCTATATTTATTAAATGTAAAGTAATTTATTGATTACAATAATTGAGCTAAAAGGGAGAAAGTATATGTCAGTTTCCTCTGATCCTACTACTTCTTTTATCTGAAATTTATCTTGTTACTTCCGTTTTTCAATAACACATTCTTTATAGCATTATCTGTAGTAGGATTCTAGATAATTTAGAAACTAATAACTAGACCGAACTGTACTGTCACACAAAATAATTCAACCAATATGGCTGGTTATCTGATAGATCAACAGTGGCTCCAACTTCATCCCAAAGCTTCTTTGATATATTGTAGAATTGTTATATTTATTGTGGAGTTCATTCCACAAACATGGCCTCACCTGTATCTCGCTAATTAAAATTTCAGTTAGAGTATCCGTTAATTCGCGCTCTCCTCGTGGTTCCTTCACTTTTGGAACAGTAGAACCATCCGCCTCACTAGACATATTGCAATAAACTGAAAGGGGAGTCGTGAGCGACTTCAGCGACAATACAAAATATACTGGCGGGGTTCTGCGATTTGAGTTACTCAGAGCGATAATCACAAAAGTCGCTTATCGCATATCGCTTACATTGTAGCCACATGCTCTCAATTTACATGGTATATTATGCAGCGGGAAAAGTGACCGATGTCGCTCACGTCGCTCGTCGCTCGTCGTTCGCATCGTAGCCGAGGCCTTAAGGCCGCTACACACTAGGACACCCGGTCGCTCATCAACCGGCGATCTGGTTGATGAGCGGCCAAATTGCACAAATATCGGCATGTGTGGGGGCCTTTGAATCAGATTGAAAGCGATTTGTAGGTTGCCAGGCGACATTTTGATTTCCAGTGTAGCACCGAAAATCTGTTGGTTCCGATCAATCAATTCATCGCCAGGCGATGAGATTTCTCGAAAAACTAGTGTGTGTACGGTTCAGCGACTAAGTTGATCAACTAAAGACGGCTTGGGCATGTGCAGTACAACTAAAAACGAACTGTCAAAACAGTGCCAAACGTGCTGGTCTCTTGCGAGGTGGTGGTTTTTCTCTACTGTTTGAGTTTAGCTGAGTATATATTTTAGACTGCTCGTGTGTGTGTGTGTGTGTGTTCGTTTTGATGAATGTGTGTACCATGAGTGAACATAGTGAGGTAACTAATGGTTCTGAAGACGTGGCGGACATAACCAACAATCCAGACGCGCCAACGACTGCAATTGATCCAAAACAAACAGATGCAGTTGCAGATCTTGTAGTGTGACGCTAAGCGTCACGCTATTTTATATAGTGTAGGCGTCCTTCATAACCGCTCCAAACGCCATCAGCGGTGTCGAGCCAGCTGATCTTTCGAACCTTTAGTGGGGGTTCGCGACGGCGTCTCTCCCCCTTGCATCTACACCAGCGACCGGAAAGCACCCCTCCCGCTCAACTGGTTCTGAAAATTTCTCCAGTTTGCTTAAGTACCGTAATTGTAATTAGTTCTTAGTTTCAGAAATGGTAGGCTAGGCGGCAATCGGAGGGGCAATCCCTTTTGGGACCCCCCAACCAACTGATTATGTAGGAATTGTGAATTGGTCGAGGTTTCGGCTCGACCACATGTCAGGTTTCAGATTGCCTTTTTAGATTCAGGCCTTTCCTCTACTCAGAAGACAATTAATTGATTAACTATCATATATTATCCAATACAGTTATCAGTTTACCAGGTTTAGGCACTTGTAACAATTTCACTATTAGGTCTGGAAGGATATTTATTAGTTATTAATAGTTTAACCCATCATCAGAGCTGGCTGGTATAGCATTCTGGTCTGGTAAAGTTCCATAGGTCTCTGGACACCCAGTCACGTTTTCCAACCCCCAATTAGTTTTTCAGTACTTATTAGCTCCACATGGCTTGGCCAGACCTTGGCCTGCCTAATTAGTTGGCTAGTCCTAAATTAGCCACCCCTGTAGCCATACAATAACCAGTCAATACTTCCCGGGGAACATACCCAGTTTTAACTAGTAAATGTCTTATTCCTATCCCCCCGCTACATATGGTCGCGGTAACAACCAAATATCTTTTACCCTCCCCCTGCTACAGTAGACTGCGTCGTTTCTAGAAATCGAAGTGTTGCTAAGAGTATTTTTTCGGCGGGAATTGCCTGTCTCAATAGGGTGTCCTTTTTTTCTATGTAAGGCGTCACTAGTTGCAAAATATGACGGAAACTATCATCTGACATCCGTAAATAGCTCTTAAAATTCCTGCGGATTTTCAAGTCGCAAAGTTCGTAGAAGTGCCATGTGGCTGTAACTATTTCTACGTTGAAGCCACCCTTTAGCCCAAAATCTTCTGAACAATTTCTTTCTTCTTCTCTGGTTGCCACAATTTATTAGAATTATAACTGCGGCAGCTATTTCTTCTTCGTAGGCAGGCATGGTGTTGTCACCACACACAGGTAAGTGCAACTAAGCTTGAACCAGAACCAACCCCCACCAAATTTTTATTGATTTCCCGCTTGATTGAAAGTGATAGGTATCCTAGTCTGTGGCCCCCAGTAATAGAACGTTCAATCATCAACTTAGTCGCTTGTCAACCAGATCGCCGGTTGATAAGCGACCGGGTGTCCTAGTGTGTAGCGGGCTTTACTCGTATTACTACACCCTGTTCAATATACTAGACCAGACACAAAACATACTCACTTTCTCGGAGACAATGTTTAATGTAAATTCGAATTAAAATTCACTTTAATATCTACAACATTTTCGTGACGGTGGCCATGTTAAATGAAATATACAATACTGTTTTTAAAATAATCCTTTTTACAAATAATGCAATCATTAAAAACACTTAAATAATTTAGTTTTACTTATTTTATCTTGGATTGTTTTGGAAAATCTTTAGCTTAACTATTTATTTCACTATAATTTTGAAAATGGCCTACATATTCATCAAAAGGAAAAAACGTTTGATGTTGGGCTGCCACGAGGCGATTGGGGGCCTGGGGCAATAATTCTATAGGGGCGCTATAGAGACTTCAGCTTTACTATCTTGGTGATATTTTGTTCTCTTGGCCGGGGTCCGGGGAAAAGTACCCCGGTTACCCCATCATGGCGGACCAGGTTTGGTGTTAAATGTTGCCTTAGCTTATTTTTGAAAGGTCGTAAATTTTGCTCAGTTTTATAAATTGGTGATAATCTACTGGAATTCAACCCAGTAGATTCGAACGGTAAAAGTTGAAACTTAATTGAAACATATTTATAGTCCATTTCGTATTGGCCTGAGATGCCGATTGAATGTTGTGTTGCAACTTAAAAATCATATCATTTTTAAATTTACATTTATATCACACAAAAATTGTGAAATTGAAGTAAGAGTAAGTGAATGCATATTTTTAAAGGTAACACCACAAGACTTAGATTTTAAATTTAAATACTCTCCGTAAAACCTCCTTTTGCAATTGCTAATGCGGTTTCAGCGGCATATAAACTAATTCAACTAATATCGTAAGTTTAAAAGTAAACGTTTACTAGGTGTACGCTCATTCTAAGAGGATGAACGAAGACTGAATTTTTAAAGATATGTAGGCAGGTACTGGATTGGTAACACTCTTCCGTTATCCGTTTTAACTCCACAACAGCAAGAACAGATAATTAATAAACCAAACATTTTACTAATGGAATGGTAACACCATTCCCATATCCGTTTTAACTCCACAACGGCAAGAACAGATAATTTAGGACTAATGCAAATAAAAAATACTACTGACTACTGGAGTGGTAACACCCTTCTCATATCCGTTTTAACACGACAGTACCTGGGGGGCCCAGCTTTGCTCGGGGCAGGGCCAATCAGTCAGTTTAGATGACTTGGAGTAATATTTCATCACTTTCCCCTACTGATAATCAGATTTGTGTAACTCATTTGCCTCTTTTCTAAATTTTTAAGGTTCCTCCAGTTGCTATTTATAGCTCAATGTCCTTTGCATTTATTTTACTACTCTATATATATAATCTTCACTCAAATCTTTTAATCTCTGTTCTCAGGAAACCACATGTTAATAATCATAAAAAACATGAGTATTACTTTGACAGTTCCCTGGTTGATTATGAACAGCTGATAAAATTCTTTTGTGTTGATTTAAAACTCCATAAGCCCAATGTTAATTTTTTTAACTTTTCATTTTTTTTTACATTATTTAATTTTTCCTGGGGATGAGACCTGTCTAGAACTTATTTTTATCCCAGAAATTAGTTATTTTGAACATTTGAAGGAAATCGTTGGAGCCGTTTTTGAGATTAGTGTCGCAAGCAAGCAAACATACAAGCAAACCTTACTCATATTAGAGTATATGATACCTGGGGGCCGAACTTTGCTCGGGGGAAGGCCAGTCAGTTTGTTTAGATGACTTGGAGCTTATTTCACCACTTCCCCCTACTGATAATCAGATTTGTATAACTCATTTGCCTCTTTTCTACATTTTTAAGGTCACTCCAGTTGTTATTTATAGCTCAATATCCCTTTGATTTATTTTACTACTCTAGGTATGTAATCTTCTCTCAAATATTTTAATCTCTGCTCTCAGGAAACCACATGTTAATAATCATAAACAACATGAGTTCCATGTGGTTCCATAAAATCAGATAATAAATCCTTTGAATGAAGATTACATGTAGAGTGGTCATATCCAGAATGACTCAAAGGTGCATTATAATAACAACTGTTGTGACCTCAAAAATGCTCGTTAGTAGGGTACATGGTGAAAAACAACTCCAAGTCATAAACAAGATTGACCTTTCCCTAGCAAAGCTCAGTCCCAGGTAGTACTTAAACTATATGAGTATAACTTTGAGAGTTCGCTGAAAGATTCTGAACAGCTGTTATGACTCTTTTGCTTTTATTTTAATCTCCAAAGCCTAATGTGATTTTTTCAATTTTCCATAGCGGCTTTTTACATTATTTGATTTTTTGGGGGGATGGGACATGTCTAGAACTTATTTTTAACCCAGATATCAGGTTTTACAACACAAGTAGTTGGAAGGAAACATTAGTTATTTTTTAAGAAAATCGTTGGAGCCGTTTTTGAGATAAGAGTTGCAAGCAATCAACCAAGCAAGCGAGCATGCAAACCTTACTCATATTATAGTGTAGGATAGGATTGAGTCAAAATAATTCAGCATTTGTATTGATTGACTATAACATATTTTTACTCTTAGGCACATAGAATGTACACGAGACAGGGACAATGATTCTGGATTCTAGCATGTTTGAAGTTCTGCATACAGACGACCAGGGCTGAATTTAGGTCTGTACAGGCTCTGGTCTACACCCTAAATGCAAGTGCGGGCCCTTACCAGCCCGGCCAACTTTCCTGTTTGATTTATATAATATAACCTACGCTTATATCAGGCTCTACAGATGGCGTTGTGCAGTTACTTAAATTTAAAATTGCTAAAATCTGTATTGCTGCCTAGTGAATATTAACGTTGTCATGGCAAGATATTATTAAGTGATTTTCATTATCTAAATACATAAAACAAAGTCGGGATTGTATGTTAGTTATTTAGTTTCATCAAACAGCTGTTATAAGGATGATATCTAAACATACTTGAAAAGCATATAAACATATTTGAATAGCAACTCATTTTCAATACCGAAGCAAGCTCTATATAAACATAGGCAAGTGAGCGTAGCTAACGAGCTCATCTTGAAAAAGAACGAGAATCTTTGACATAAAACAAATTCAGTGACATTAGGATAGAATAATGTCTGTCTGACCAGCTAGTAGTACTCAACCCGAATGCTGACCCGAACTCCCGAACGCTTACCCAAGTATCATCTTTCCTCCATAAATTTAACAAGGCAACTTTTAAAGCCAGCGAGGCGGAGCTCTAAGGTCGGGGTTAAAAGAAAATAACAAAAATTTTTTGTATAATTGAAAATTTTCTAAAATTACTAAAAAAGGTGTAAATAATAACAAAGAAAATTTTCCTGTGCGGTGGAGGTCTATGGTTGAGTAGGGCGGCGTATCAAACGTGGGGACATCTTTCAGGAGATGCTGCTTTAACAAAATAAATCCAACGAATCATACGTTAAAATTAAAAGTTGGGAGTGATAGTAAAGGCAGAGCCCTGAGGGAAGAACAAAGAGGTATCCATAATATTTTGGTACCCAACAACGTAGTATATAGGTCTGGAGCAGTTTTGAGGAGCCGCTTTCGAAATCTTTGGATTTTTTATTTGGCGGTTTATATTAGGTTTCTAATAAAATATACCACCTGATTTTTTAGAAAAATTTGGGTTCAGAAATTACAGGGCTTAAGAGATCCCAAACTTCAGTTTTTTACCTTTCTTAGTACCATAAACTTTAAATATTTTTAGCAGGTTTCAACAGTTTTATCTCATTGCCATAAAAAGCTCTAAAAGATGAAAAATTAGTACTCCAATCCAGACACGGTTAAATTAGTATTTCGTTAGTAGGCTATTCGGCTAATGGTTGTGGAGAATATTTCAATTTCCATTCAGCAGTAAACTAAGTATATTGTCCGATGTTATTCTTATAAGAAATAAAAAACATATATCTCTTGTATACTTATTAATTTTATTAAAACTTGGTGTGTTAGCATTGACCAATAGAGAATATTCGTCCCAGGACAACCTTAAAACTGGTCTATACCAGTTTGGATGCTGACATTGGGTACAGCAAATGAAATTGTCATTACATATGAAGTTTTTTGGATGTCCATTATGACAAACTTCCCTTTCACCTTTGGTCCCTCGACTTGCAGCGGCTCGGGGCGGAAACTCAGGGGTTGGTCCCCAACCTGAGAATGTATGGTCCCTGGCTGTTGTACATGGATACCCCATCCGTTGAGTTGGCCAGTTGGAGGGCAGAGCGGGTCCACATTGAGCCTGATCACAGCTGTCACAAGGCACGGGAGTTGGTACTCTGAAAGGCCAATTTGGCTGCCTGTCCCATCCCACCCTTTCCTTTCCTGCTATATCCTAACCTTCTGGTAACCTGCGCAAAATTCCCGCTTATGGAAAACGTGCCTATAGCAGCTATGCTGGGGTTTCCTAATCTAGCAACAATGAATAGAGAATATGCGGAATACGTTTCCATATAACCCTGGAGGGTGAGCTGGAGCAATTAACCTCTTAAAACCACTGTGTGTACCTAGCAAATTAGATTAAACTGATTGCGTTTATTTGGTCACATGTCCTAGCTCCTGTTCACGCTTTTTTAAGACTCGGCCAATGACTAATATATTTTTGGTACCGGATGGTTTTCGACGAGTTTTAAATATATAACCTGAGAGAAAAGTTGCCAATAATTATTAGACCTATTAATTTCCAGCTCAAAAATCAGGGGGTTAAACATACAGAAATATACTTGTTTTAAACCCATTTAATGTAAAAAAAGTATTCAATGATTTATTTATATAACAGTATCTTATAAAATTCATACCTTAAATTTAAACATGTTTACATCATTAATATATGTTAGTTTGAATTTAAATACACAAGCTACTGAAATCGCAGCACGAGAGATTTAAAAGCAAAATCCAACATCTACATTAATGACAATTTTTCAGGAGGGCAATCTGTCTACATCGTAATTAGTTGAACAATGTAGACGGTTGGGATTACGGAGTTTTGGACATCTTGATTGTTTATGAAAATCAATATTAACCACAGAAAATGCAAACAAACATAAACTGTAACCAGACTATTTTACTGACCGGTAGATTACAAAACTTTAATCCCATGTCATTAGGTGACAGTGAGGCTTATTTGATACATTACATGTAATAAAGATAGTTTGCACGTATGATAGTTTAGTAAGTCTGCCATCAAGTAATTTGTTCACAATGTAAAGAAACTACTATAGGTCTACAACACGCTTGATTATCAATCACAGTCAGTCGTGTTACAGAGTTATACTGTCCCAGTAATTCAAAAATTCCAAAACCTATTGTATTAATTTATCATCACTAGTCCAAACACTTAGCTTTTACATCGAAGTTTTCCAGTAAAAAATAAACTGATAATAAATCTAAATAGATACAAGCATTGTTTTAAACACGACAAAACACTATTAATTTACATAACACTCACATTTTAAACTATTTCGAAATAAAATAAATTGATGGAACAAAACATAACCAAATCCATAGTTTTGGTTATGTTTACATTTGAGTAATTTATAAACAAATATGCAGTGTTTCCACTCTACGGTAAAAATATGCCACGCACTGATACAAAAAATCCCACTTTATCCCAGACTCTCCCTTATAGTATCCCTCGTCATATCCCACACTTTCCCACTGATTTGTTAAACATTGCAACACAATTAATGTTAAATATTATATGATTATTGAATAATGTATTAGTACAATATTTATACCGTTAGATAGAGCTTATTTAGATCTACTAATTACCTATAGGTATTTTACATTTTAGTACCTCAAAGGATTTTAGCAATGCTACATAGGTTAAATGATACGGTGAATTAACTAAATTAAATAATTTATTTACGTGAGAGGTACTAATATTTTTAATGGTAGTACTAAAGAGTACGAAGTAGGTACTAAATAATGGCAAATAGTTTGCTTGTTAATTCCAACATGGCTCGGCCAGCGAAATTGACATGATTCAGTGTTCGTTCTGTGACGTTTATAAAATCATAATAGGTGCGGACAGCGAGGTTAAAAATGGGAAACCCCGCAACTGCCAGTACGGCGAGAAAATCCACTAGGAGTGCTACTGCTAAGTGCTCTGGTCGTAAGTTGTAAGCAAACTAGCAGACGTAATGCCGATTTCAAAAAAATCCCACTTTATCCCACAATCCCATTTTATCCCACAAGCAGTCAAAATATCCCATATAGGGGATAAAAATCCCTCAAGTGAAACACAGACAAATCCCAGCTGACATTTTAAAGACAACCATAGTCAATAGCTTACTACGAAAACCAATTCAACTACTGAATATCAAACATTAAAATTAGTTTTAATAATTATTAATAATCCAAAATAAAATACGAATGCTGTGTTAAAACATCCCTTTGGTATCCCAAATGACTCCTTCAAAATTTCATTAAGAAATGTTTTACAGTTATTTAGTATTTCGATAACACACCCACACACCCACACACGGCCACTGAAACTTCTTCATCGATACAGTGATTCACTTCGTTCATCAATTATTCCAGAAACTACATGCGACGACCCAGGTTATTTGAACTCAATACATACCAGACACTCTAGAGAGAGGAGAGGGAATTTCTATTAAAACAAGAAAAAGCAATTGTGCAGCGAGATCGACATGGAGGCGAACAGAGAATGTAAGAGTGGTCCAGTAATAATGTCACGTATCGGGTCGCGATTCCCGTCACACGCGACGGCAGTCAGGCGGAGTACGTGCAGCGATCATGCGATACTGCGATCCTGTGATACTGCGATCCTGCGATGCATACCGCAGCCGCGAGGGACGGGCAAGAAACACTTAATGGTACTGGGAAATGCGACGATCTGCGCGACAAAACATAACTGCAACAGAGGTCCAGTGCATAGTGAATGTCAACGTCTAAATTCCGTGGCGACTCGCTGCGATTTTATACCGAAATCAGTATTGCTGATCAAAATACAAAACGCAGGGTGTCTACTGCACCCTCAGCGTAAAATTCCATGACATAACCATAGTAACAATTAAACGAAATCACAATCGCAGTACATCATTTTAATTGTGCGTGAATCTAAATACAACAGACCTATTATTTTAGTGATGATTTGTTTATATTCATAACAAATTAATTAAATAGTCATAATTAATCGTATTCTTAAAGTAAAACAAATTACACAAACCCTAAAAAACAAAGCTCTAAAAAAAAAGTAAAACGGCAATTAAAAAGGTATGGGTTAAACTTTAAAAATGTAGGTGGTAGCTTAAATAACATTTTCGATATTCAATTAAGAAAATGTTCTATACTAGCTAAAACGTAACAAGTTAAAATATTAACTATATTATATAAATGCAAAACAGCCTTTTGGTAACAAATTAAAAAAATACAGTGCCTTAACACTTAAATTGTAAAATTCCAAAAGTGCGGTCTTTTCTAGCAACAAACCCATGCCGTTGTATCAATTGCGTTAAACCGAGGGGTGGGCATTTGTTAAATTGCTTAAATTCTTTAAAAGTATTAATTACCAGCATGCGAATCCTGAGGAATTGGACGTCGACGTGACTGTGAGAAACACTGAATAGCCCCAATATTTGTTAAAACCTACAGAAAAATTATTACACGTCCTCGTGTTGATAGACTGCCCGTGATTCCCCGGTCCCGCCGGAAGTGGCTCTGCGCGTTATCGCGGCAGTTCCGGCGCGGCGATGGCGGGAACTCCGGTGATCAGCTGGCGCGAGTTGCTGCTTCTGCCTCGCCAGTGACCGATGTCAACCGGATGCACTTGAGCGATACATAACTAGGAATTATAATCTTTGTTCAACATGTGTGATTGCTGTAAAAAATGTCACTTAAGTTATTAATCAGCACATTATTATTTGGCGATGACGAAATTCTGCTCACTGAAGTAGCTAGATATTTGTTTTCTATTTCAACGATATCCAACAAAAGCCGTTGAGGAGACACGAGCTTTGAAAGTTATCATTGCCCTTATGGAACTTATGGGGGAAGCAGTTAAAAGCAAAGGATTGGAGGCCCTTCTTAATTGAATAATTAGTTAATATTCCTTAGCATGGTAAGTGTGGGTATGTGTTGATATGTTTTAGAATATCACAAATCGGATTAAATTGCACTAAAATATATCTTTAAAATTACAATTTACAAGACGACAAATACAGAAAATGACATGACAATCGGCGTCGATCAGTAACGAGAGCATTACCAGGCCGTCGAGACAACGACCTCTCATTTCCGACGTCTGTAATGTCTAAAAGGCCCCTACACACTTGACGTTTTCCGGTCCGACCGTTCTATGGGTGATCGTACGTACTAGATCGGATGGTGCCTCCACACTATCCGACCAAGCTTTGCATTTATTTTTAATATCTTCATTTTCAGTTGTCGTCTGGCTCTACAGTGTTGACACTTGTTCCATTTCTTTAAAATTCACTATGATTAACTAAGTAAACAAATTGTAATACTAAAAACGTAGAATAAGTACAGTTATTTTAAAAATACTATGCTGTTTTTATTTGACGCTAAAATACGTTTATCTGCTGGACGACAATAATCACACGGCACTTTAACACTGTGATTTACTTCCTTCATTCAATACACAACAACTTTCTGATACCAGTGACACGTCTACAATTAATACCGCGGGGGCACGATACAGGTTGCAGGCCGGAAGAGGTAGTAATGTTGGAAGGGAGACATTTTCCGGAAATCACTAAAAATATTCAAAACATAAAGCAGGAAATCTTCTTTTTACTTTTTGCAATATTTGAACTCGGAACGACGGTTACATAGGTTCATAGAGTTACTTCTCTACTTATGGTTTGTTTAACAAGGTAAAAGTAATAAAGAGACTGAGATTAAGTTACTAAGCCTTAAATAATCAAAATAAATATTATCAAAAATATGATTAAAGCCAAGCGAAAGGTGGTCTATTGACCCCATACTTCTGCAGCTTTCATGTAAGCAATTTTATTGAACTGATTTTGGTTAATTTTCAGGTTATGTTCGTTAAACTGTAGGGTTGTACGTAACCACTCCACTGTAGTAACCACAACAAAAAACTTATTGTAGGAATAAAAAAAGCTATTGCCATAGCTACTATACATTCTGAGAGGAGAGTCAACCGAACTTATAGCTGCAGCAATAACTTATTGTAAAAGTAAAAATAAGAGTTATTGTTATAAATACTATAAACTCTAGTAACGATTCTCATAATGTTTAGTTGTATTAACAATTCTCATAATGTTTAGTTGTATTAACAATAACTTATTGCTCTGGCAGCAAGATTTATTGCTTGGGATCCAATTTCATTATTGAAATATTTGCAATAATTTCTGTTGCACGCTACAATAAAATATTGACAGTAACAGGGATTGTAGCTGCTAGCAAACTCATTGCTGGGACCATATTTACAACAATTTATTGCTCCACATACCATATTCTGTTTCATATAACAATAATCTTTTTTCAGTGCAATCCTATACAAGTATGTTTGGCGTTAAAAGTAGAGGAACATATCAAGGAACTTGAATACGAAGGATACTTAGTTGTTAATAAACTTTTTTACCGAAAATATTAATTAAATAATATAGAATCAATGTTTTTATGTCAAAACTCAAAACTAAGCCTTTCCAAAAGCCTTACAATAGTTGTTATATAGTTTGGTTTCATGTCAAAAATTGAGGAATGTATCGAGTAAAGCAAATATGGCAGCTATTGAGTCGTAAATTATTTTTTTCGATAAAAATCAAGGTTAAGTACGTGAAGATCGAGATATTTATACTAATATTGAAAACTACACGTATTTTACGTCATAATTAGAGGTTAAATACATTTGAATTTAGTACCAAAAGATAAAGAATTTATCCAGTGATACGATTCAGAAAACCATTTTAAAATAAAAAAAAATCCTCGCGCCGTAAACCTCATTTAACTGAGCACGCGTCGCCAATAACCCATAAGACGCTGTACTGAGCGCTGCGACGAGTCCTACACTTTGAGATGTTACCTTGGAGCCCGGCGGACCGAATTTTGGTCTATCCCGACTATAGGCGCGAGCTCTCCATGGTTTCTACCTCGCTGGCTGAAACACAAGAAAATCCCGAGGCCGGACGAGCGATCGTAGGTTGTCTCCACACTGTACGATTTAGTCAAAAACTGACTGAAAACTGGTTGCAAGTTCATACTTAACCGGCCTCTCGTCCGGCCAGAAATTTGTGCCTCCACATTATGACGGCCTCGGACGGGAAAACGTATAGTGTGTAGGGCCCTTAATGTCGAAGACGTTCCAGTTTCAAGATGGTCGTTAAGTGTGACCAATCGAATTCGATTCTCTAGAGTTATCATTTAGTACACTAATACTAATCGCTTGCACGTGATCGCGATGTAATCTGTCCAATTTTTAAACTTAACCAAAATAATCCTCATTCTAATTCAGTGTATCTTTTGGCAAAGGAGGCGCATTTTAGTACATATTATTGTAAGTTAGCACATTTTTCAATGTTTTGAATTAATGAACACTATGAAACCACTGAAACTAATTTAAAATTATAAGATTTCACTTCTAAAAAAAATACAAAAGTCCTGCCGATGTTCTAAATGAAAATTACGACTTGATCATAACAAAATTACTAAATAAAATACATATAAAATTGCACAATTTAATTTGAGGTACACAATTAACTAGGTTTCAATTTTGATTGCCATCTAACTAATTTTATTAAATAATTATTTCAAAACTTAATACAACCGCTGAAAATCATCGTAAACTTATAATTATTCAACTAAGCTTCTCATAAAATTAAAGAGTCGGAATGTATTTTAAACATTTTTGCAATTCACCAGAAAAACGATTTGTTATATAGACTCCTATACTCGAAATTTTCGCCAGCAAAATTACGCTTGATTTGAGTAGTTTTTTATTGCCAAAGACGCGAGTACAGCGGCACAAGAACAAAACAAAATAAACTTTCATCGTTCGCACGATCTAAACGTATATAGACTATAAAATGCTTTTCCTGATAGATAATCATCGCACAGCAAAAACTAATACTAAAGCTAAAGGCTTGACATTTTCAGGGTTCGTTCGTTTCGACTTGTGTTTTTAGATTTGCACAAGAATGTATTTTTCCCCCGGTCACCAGAATTCTAACCACAGATCAACAAAGTTCCCACGCTAACCTTTGAAGACAAAGATTTTTAATTACTTTGAATCAGCAGCCAAATACAACAGGTGTAAATTATTATTTGAGATGGTTTGACAGGTTCCTGAACTGAATACTGAACTAGCTGCCCAAAAAAGTAATTTTACGTTTCATTCTATTTAACTTTACGAAGGCGAAGGCACGTCGGGGCTGATAGTTTAAAATACAAATTTAGCGTTGTTCCACAGAATTATATCCCCTAATCTAAATTATGTTTCAATTTGATTCCTACATATTAATACACGGTTGAAACGCTACATTCTCAGTGACTACTGAACCGATTCACAAGATGTAGCTAATCTAAATTATGTTTCAATTTGATTCCTACATATTAATACACGGTTGAAACGCTACATTCTCAGTGACTACTGAACCGATTCACAAGATGTAGGCCTATCTCTCAAATTAAAGGGGAGAAAGGCGTAGATTTGCCTAATTTCCTCAGAACTCAGTTCGTTCTTAGTGCTACGCCCGCCCCACAGTCCTTCAAAAGTTTCAATGTTAATCTTATGGAAGAACATAATTTTAATTGAGCATTTTACAGCTGTTGAATGTAACAAAACACAGTACAGAAGCAAGATTAGCTGTTTTAAGCTAACTTTTTGAGTGACATCACAATTTAAACTGCTCGAATTCGAGAAGCTGGATTAGTTAGTTATGTTACAATCTGAACTTCTGAACTCGTGGTTTCACCCAGGACTAGAAATTATTCCTGCTGAATTTTTAATTTTCGTTTATTTCTGCCTGTAGTCCTGATGGGCTCCGCCCTCTGCGGCACATATACAAACCAGGAAGGCACTGTGCTCGCCTTGATTTAATAATCCAACCTCGACTTTACAATTAAATCCGACCTCCGACGAGACCGATTAATTAATATGATAGGAGGGTATAAAATATGTAATTAATCACTTACATGTTTACATATCTAGTAGGTTAGAGTAACCAGAGCCGAGAGTGGGCGTTATATTTAATTAGTTGGTTGCAATGATTGTCTCAGTTGGGCTGCGAGGGTGTGAAGGTGTGAGAGCGACCACCTTCAGTCGCACACCCACCGCGGAGCTCAGGGCCGCTGAGGAAATCGCTTATCTTCGAAACCGACGCGACGGAGGAAAATTTGTCGCAGGGCGGGAATGTTTCAGATTTGAGGTCTCCAGTGGTTCCAGCCATGAAACTTTAGGCTTTACTGCCCGCTTTCCCTGTAGGGTCACTCTAACTTTCAAAACCCGCCCCTCCTCAATGGATGTTCCAATACCGTTGATTTATGGCTCTTTTTAAAGAGCAAGATAGTAATTACCAAGCAATTTCAGTGAGCAAAATTGACATATATAGCATCAATAAATCAATGTTTGTTCGTCTGTTTATCCTTTATGCGCTCCTATACCACTCATCCGATTGCGATGAAACTTTGCATGGTCATTCAGATTAACCACAGGAAGGTGTCTAGCCACTAATCAAGGACCTAGGACTTTGGAGCTTCGCCCCATCGGACTTTGATTTTATCAATGTTAACCTTAAGGAGTAATTATTTCCAAGGTAGGGACCATTGGGAAAGGAAACGGAAATGGCAGTAAAAAATAATAAATAAAACGCGACGAAGTATTAGCCATGTATTAGCTGGTTTCAAATAATAATCGTTCAAAAGAAATCAATATAACCTATTCAATATTTACGATTTTATCATTGGTTAACTATTTGTTAGGGAAATTCTGTCACAGAAATCGCTAGTTTTTTTTGTCAACAATATTACAAAAACACCTTGAAGGAAATGCAGATATTCTTCAAAAAACAGAATGCCCTTCATACAGCATTGTGTTCACCGTTGTTCGAGGGGTTTTAAACGTCTCTAACACCACCAAGATACAAGGCCCACAGAAGTTCTTTCTTTGGAGGGAATCGTTAAGTCTCATAGGGGGGGGGGGAATCTCCTGTCTAATCCCCGGTAGGGGTTGTAAGTGGATCCTGCTCCAAGTCCTGGTGCCACATTAGGGATGGTAATGCGCCGCAACTACACCGGGATCGCGATATCGCAGCGGCAGCAGCATTACGCCGCCAACCGGCTTATCAGCCCACTGATAACGCTGTAATTACCCTTCCTTGGCCCACTTACCCTCCAAACATTTGCTTTAAAATTATTTATTAAAGTCGTTCAATTACATTAAAACATCACTCATTGCGTTAGTCAAAACATGTTTTATCTTTAAAATTCAAAGCAATAATCTTTTTCCGTATTTTAAAATTGCCCTTGTTTGCTGGTCTACGCTACTGGAAATCATTGTCAGAGGACAACATTCCAAACCTCCGAAACTAAGGTGGGCGCCCCGAGAATCGAACCCGTGAACTCTTGTACCGAAATCAAAGAAGCTAACCGTTACGGCTATTACAAACCGGCAGTACTTCTCCGGCCAAAGCGCTGCCTTAAACATAAATACTTGTACTACTTTAAAACGTAAATACAAATATTACTTCTTTTATTTATTTTTTCAGAATTGAAATAACTTAATACATTTTAACGGGCCTTGCAAATACTAAATTTTCAAACATTTATAATTTCTGATATAATTTGTTTACAAAAATTAAACATAAATAATAAAAACATATCTACACAGCTACACAAAATAGGCAAACCGATTTTATTTGAACTGTATTTTATTCATTAAAATATCATACAATACTGTATCAAGATCTTACAAAAACATCTACAATTTTCTTCTTACTGATCAATTTAATGTTATCATACCGGTACCGCTCAACTGCAGTTATTAATTTTACCAAAATATATTATAACCAATGAGGTGCCTTTAATACTACTTTCAAATTTAAGTTCTCCCAGAATGAGTCAAGCTAGGAACAACAGACTTTGCGAGATTTTCTCACATTAATCTCAGCAAGATTACAAAGCTCCGCAACACCTCAGCAGATTGGCTTTCGTGGAAACTTGGTACGGCAGTGGAGAGTCGAGCAGGATAACGTTGCATATTTGCATGACACTCGGTCAAGGTCTGTCAACAAAACACAGCGACAAACCGCATCCTCACTCGTGGTGTCACTGGCAGCTCTACTTCCGGCCGGGAAAAGGAAAAGCGACAATTCAGCTATTACATACTCTTTCCACGCTGTTTAGTGAAATTGAATTTCTACCGGATTACAAAATCGATTATTTGATTTTCCTAAAAAAACAAAGTGTTGGATTGAGATGAATTTTGTTTTGTTAGAATAAACGCGACGAAATGTGTTTGATGGTTTTATTTAAATTTATATGCAACTTTAAATATTGGGAATTGATTTCTTTCAGTCAAAGGCAAATTTGCATTAAGAAGTTAAAAGGCATGATTTTGAGAGGTTTGGTCCGTTGAACAACTATGTTAACATCAAATGCTACTAACGTATAGACAAGTATAAAAAAGCGCTTTGCTAGCTTCTGCTTTGTTAGCGTCTTGGATTTCGCCCGGGGCGCCCACGTGACTGGGAGGTTTGACTGTTGTACTCTAACAAAATTTTGATAAAATGCATTGACAAGGAAAAAGGTAATGCAATAATTCTATTGCATTTGTGTATTTGTTAATTGAACCACAAGGAAATAATAATTACAACCAAGCTTTTGTACAGGAAAACTGTGGATAAACGTAAGAAAAGTAGGACAACAGGGATCAAATGCAGTTCTATTAACTCTGGTTGCTTCAAGCCATCTTATCCTCAAGATCCGATCAGATTGGTGAATTTCGCGCGCCATCGAATGAGGCTCCAATTTACTCTGTGAACTAAAATTGTCAGACGTTGACCTATGCGTAGGTTATAAGCACTAGTTTATGGTTTACACAATCATACTTAAAAATAAAGAACTATTGAAACTAAAACTACCTCGGGAAACATTATCTCGGTCGCTGACGATTGGCTTAATTCGTGATTATTACAACTAGAGTGAAAACTAAATCAAAAGACACATAGTGAGAAAAGGTGCACGAGAAAAACAACGAGCATGCGCGCAGGGTGGGGACACACAACAGCATGAGCATAGCATGCAAACACAGAAGCACTACATACGTTTCCTGTGGCGATATCCTTGATGGCACATGCTATGCTTCTGTCCCATCAGGTCCACATCACTGATGTCACCAGTATCTGTCACTGTTCGGAACCGGTATCAGTCACCGTTACAACCGCCACTGTCATCGTTACGATCGATCACGTGACAATGTCACCACCCGCGCACCATTAGGGTAAAAAATGATACGAAGTTTCTCGAGATGGAAAACCGCAATGAAACTGATGGATTCTAACGGTAAGGTCGAATTCGTTGGTACTTTACAACCGAAATGTTTCCTGTAACAAACAAATGAATAGTTGGACAAGGTTTGGTTGAAAGTCATTTTTCTGGAACAACTCATGAACCAAATTAAAAATTCTATATTTGCTAAGTCGTAGTTTATAATCACCCTAACAATTTTGGCATGATAATTTATCATTGTAGGCCTATACTGTTTGCTATATAATGGAAGAAAATAGTCGATTACGACTACTATTCGTACATACAGTGGGGGTTCGCAAAACATTTCCTGTCATACCCTAAGTTGAGAAATCGACTGAGTAAAAATCCGCAACAATCAAAATGTAGAGTAAATTATTAAAGAAGTCGCACAATAAATATTATATTTTATATTATAATCTCGAAGAATTTCCCAAAATTGTACATCATGACTACGTATTTAGAATTCAAAACCGGCATATTTATTTGGTCGAAAAAACGACTCGCCACAGTTTACGTGTTTGTGAAATATTGCAACAAATGCAAATTATACAAGAACAAATTACGAATAAAGAATATTAGGGAAACATCGCACTTCCAAATATCAGTCGTCCATTAAAACGGGCGCTTTGCAAGGAGGATTTAGTGGAACGATCCTTCGTCTGCTAATCCCCAACGGGGGTTTCTCCGCGCGCCTCAGCCACTATGCTGAGTGCTGAGCAACGAGCTATGTGCTGAGCCGAGCTGTTGCTCCTACATTACAAATTGGAACAGACTACTGCTGCTCCTTTTTATTCCGATTGATGCCATCTAATGCTACTCCTACATTCTGATTGGAACAGATTGATGCTGCTCCTACATTCTGATTGCCGCAGACTAATACTGCCCCTACATTCTCTGATTGGCACAGACTGATGATACTGTCCCTAAATTCTGATTGGCGCCGACTAATCATGATCCTACATTCTGATTGGTACCGAGTCACCGAGTAATGATACTCCTACACTCTGATTTGCACCGACTGATACCGCTCCTTCATTCTGATTGTCACAGACTGATCCTCCTACTTTCTGATTGACACCGACTTATGTGGCTCCTACATTCTGATTGGCACCGACTGATCCTCCTCCTACATTCTGATTGACACCAACTTATGTGGCTCCTACATTCTGACTGACACAGACTGATGCTGTATTATTAATCGTCGATATTACATTTTAAACTCTAATTTACCCGTGCCCATAGTGTACCATAGTGTGTGCAATTTAGTTAGCCATTTATTACTATTTACAATACAATTACAATATATTATATACTAGTATTATATGCTAGCATTACATTAGTGCAGTTGCGTGCTAACATTATTTTCCAACTGTGTTCATTGTACTGTTTATTCAACACTATATTAAATAAATTTGTTTGTTAAAATCAGCATTGAAGCTACTATGTCCTTGCCTCCGATAGTCGTAACCTTGACAAACTCAACTTTTATTTATTCGTAATTAATGTATTTCTTTCCTGTTTTGAGCTAAACAAACCTGTATGTGAACACTTCCTTGATTTTAACTATAAAAAACACACTACAACACAACAAATGCCAACAACCGGCGCTGTTCGCCAAAAAAAGGTTGGATATAGTAACAAAAATATTGGATATTACAACAATATAATTATGTTTATCAATGTTAAAGTAGACAAAGAATAAATTTAGAATGACTTATAGTCCCGACCCATTTACTATACATATATACAGCCAGCCGGCCCCAGGAGCTTTTGAGAAAACTGTATGTCTGACACCCATTATCTATATACTTGAATAAAATGTCTCGGTGAGAAAACTGGAGGAAAAATGTATGTTATTTTTGACGCAACCTCTCATAAGGCCACAAAAGAAACAAAACGGGCAAGTTAAAACACAGTTTAAATATAGGTATTGCAATTTGATCAGCTGTGTTATTTTTTGACCGTCCATAAACTGAAATCAGGTGAACAAGCGATTGGGAAAAGCTAATAGATATAAACCCCCTTTTAAATCAAGGATGTGATGAGTACGAAACAATAAAAACTGCCGGATCTTCAAGACATCACTAGCCTACACACGTGCAGCCAACCAAATGTGCCACTAACGGCAGCGGGTAGAGGACGGGGGAGACCACGTGGTGACAAATCATCTCACTCGAGTGCGAGGAGTGAGGAGAAGGATGAGGAGGGATCGACAACAGTGTAAATGGAACTCGGGGATCGGGGGCAAGACAAACAAAACTCTGGGAACTCGTGTGTTTGACCAGACACTAAAATTACCCGTCACAGTCGCTTCACTGCTTACCCGCTTACCGTGTCTGTTGTAGTAACTGATAACTAGGAGCAGTTAATCTCTCGGAAACCATTTTCGTCCTCACACCGCTGTTTACTGATCATTTCCGTCTTCAGGTAGACTATTGTAATTGCTACAATTTTTGTAAAACAAATAAATCTTGTATGAAAAAACATTTGCACAAGGAAATTTGCTACTTGGGAGGTTTACTTTGAGCGCTTGTACGAAACAAGTAAAAATAGTTTATATTTTATTATTCGTCGTCTAAAACCTTTATTACACCTTTATAGAATAATTGTGGTAACTAGTCCAAGTGAACATGAGTTTAACTTATAAACAAATTAAGTACAAATCTGTAAGTTGTCTAAGAGAAATATTTATTTACAAAGTCCCGGTAGTTGTTTTAATGTAAAATCCATACCCGATACGAGAAAATTGGTACACTCAAAACAAGTCATTTTACAAGTATTTGGATTTTTCACGAAAGAAATAGTTTGAGAACAAACTATATAGGGCCTAGTGAACTTATCCACATAATCATGACATGGTTATGTGCCGTTTGATATACCAACTTCAATACTTGTATAATACAAGTACACAAACTATATAGGGCCTAGTCAACTTATCCACATAATCATGACATGGTTATGTGCCGTTTGATATACCAACTTCCTTGTATAATACAAGTACACAAACTATATAGGGCCTAGACAACTTATCCACATAATCATGACATGGTTATGTGCCGTTTGATATACCAACTTCCTTGTATAATACAAGTACACAAACTATATAGGGCCTAGACAACTTATCCACATAATCATGACATGGTTATGTGCCGTTTGATATACCAACTTCAATAGTTGTATAATACAAGTACACAGAAATTGTATTGTACAAGTATAGAATATTATTTAGGCAGAAGACATTTGGATAGCATCACGGTATTTTCTACAATCGGCGATGAACAATCCCATTATTACTGAGCTCTGGTTTCTGGAACGGGAGCGTTTCCACGACCGACGAGCGGTCCCGTTGTCCCGTTTCTCTTTTCGGGTTGATAGACAAGTAATAAGCGCCGGGCCATTACACTAATTGGCCATTCCGGGGCCGGGTCTATGAATGGCTGAACCGTCGCGCGTGGGGCTGCGGCGTCCGTGCACTGTGTCATCGAGTCTGCATGAGTTGAACCACAGAGAAAGAAGAGTAGGAAACATTCAGTCACGAAACAAATTAGCGTTTCTACCAGCATCCCCCATAAGGTCAATGTTAACATTCAGAGTCATCCCTCCTCAACGCGATATCCGAAGTAATTTATTAATACCTCATTTTAAGTAGCAACAAAATTACGATTTCAGTGAGCAAAAATATACAGTGTGTAAAAAAAGTCCGTCCCCCCTTTAATTTTGTTGTTTGTTAAAACAAACAAATCACCTTTGGGGAACGATAATAACTTAACCCAAAGTATCTTTTGACGTTATCGGAAATTTTGAGTGTCCCCTAAAAATGGGCGATTTTGGGGGCAACTCAACATTTTCAAATGTAAACCCCTTTTGAGTGACCCCTCATTTTAAAGAGCTTTAAAAAAGTAGGCGAATGGTGGAGGTTGGAGGTCTGTAACGTGTTTCTATCCAAAATGGCAACTTGTCAAGTTTTGAATACGCAACTTTCTTGAAACCTGGCGTTTAAGACTTTTGGAGTTTTAATTTCACCTCTGGTGACTTAAAACTGAAACGACTCTTGAAGAAATGCTATTAAATGAAGAACTGGTCTCTTTTGGTAATATTTAAAATGTTGAGAACCCGCAAAAAATGTTGGGGGCAACTTAAAATTTCCTAATGTAAATCCCTTTTGAAGGGGTTAAATTTACTTTTAACTGCCACCCTTCGTCTCGTTTTAAAAATCTCTTTAAAATGAGGGGTCACTCAAAAAGGGGTTTACATCAGAAAATGTTGAGTTGCCCCCAAAATCCCCCATTTTTGCGGGACACTCAAAATTTTAAACATCACCAAAAGAGATTAATTCTTCATTTAATAGCATTTCTTCAACAAGAGCATTGCCTCAAGAGTCGTTCCAGTTTTAAGTCACCAAAGGTGAAAACTCCAAAAGTCTTAAACGCCAGGTTTCAAGAATGAGTTTTATTCAACATTTTGACAAGCTGCCATTTTGGATAGAAACAAGTTACAGACCTCCAACCTCCACTATTCGCCTATATTTTTAAAGCTCTTTAAAGTGAGGGGTCACTCAAAAGGGGTTTACATTTGAAAATTTTGAGTTGTCCCCCAAATCCCCCATTTTTGGGGGACACTCAAAATTTCCGATAAGGTCAAAAGATACTTTGGGTTAAGTTAGTATCGTTCCCCAAAGGTGATTTGTTTTTTTTTGAAAAAACAAACAAATTAAAGGGGGGGACAGACTTTTTTAACACACTGTATACATCACAAATAATAATCGTTCGATAACATTTCAAAATATTCAATATTTCTGATTTTTATTATTGGTGAATTTGTTGTGATATTAAATATAGAGTTTGAGGTCAAACCTAGCTGTGAATCACTGTTGAGATTAAAATGGATTTTCTTCAGTTTGTCTAAATAACTTTTACGAGAGCTTCACAAAATTGTTTTAGTAATTGTTTGTATCCGCTAGAAAAGTAAATAATAAAAGTTGATTCCAAGTTTAGATGGTATTTGTATTTTTCAAAACTAAACATCATCTATGCGAAGAACACAGCAGGGATCGAAACGTAATGTGAACGAACAACCAACCAAATGTGAAGGGACAGCAGAGGCCCGCGGTATCACATAGCGATGGGGAGGAAGCGTTAACGAGTACAGCACAGCCAACCAAATGTGAAGGGACAGTAGAGGTCGGCGGTATAACATGGAGATGGAGAGGAAGCGTGTTGGAATCTGGCCACAGACGCGTATTTATAGTCGGATCCGTGCAAACTAGAGGCGCTTTCGTAATTACATGGGCCGGACTTCCACGTTGCAGTCTCCCATCGGTACAACACAGCGGCTCGGTAGATTCGAGCAAGAGTTTCGGGGCAGATAAGGATGGTAATTTATTTCGGTAACAAGACTGTAGGCGTCTCACAGTCATCAATACTGTCATATTGGCCTTCAATACGCACACGTGTGTGTCAGCGTCTTACATAGTGGCGTAGTATAGATAAGTTATATGACACAATACATTATACATATATAGGGCGTTTCAGAACACTCTCAAAACTGCAGTAAGTCGGTCCTGAGATCAAAACAAACTAAATATGTCCAATAAAAACATATTTTAGGAACCACCAGAGACACTGACTTGAAACTTGGCACAGGTATTATTGAAATTGAATGTGGCGAATCAGCTTTTACCATTTCAAGTTAGCGCCCGTTCAAATTACTTAAGTTTTACAATGTCATGAAATCTGCAAAAGTTAATCTTAATATTAAGATTACTTAAGATAACTTAATTATTTAGATTATTAAGATATCTTAATATTATTAAGATTATCTTGTGTAGATTTTAAGATATTGTAAAACTTTAATAATTTGAACGGCCGCCATTTTGAAACGGTAAAAGCTGAAACGTCATATTCAATTTCAATAATACAAAGTTTCAAGTCAGTGTCTCAGGTGGTTCCTATAATAATAATATGTTTTTATTGGACATTTCAATGCGGACACTGACGGATACAGTGCTTGATAGACCATATGTTTACGTTACCATATGTTATATATTATATCAAATCCAAATACCACTGACTGGCTGAGTTCAAATTTGACACACATGATCCTCTTTGGCCCTATATAGGTGCTTGCTAAGAAACGGTATTACGAAATTCCCCCTATCTTCCGCCCCGCTGGGTCCAAAAGTTCCCATGGATTCCTTATGGACATTCGCTTTGGTTTGAGCTGATGAAAATTCAAACAGCTGATCTTTATTCGTATTAGTTCCACGGGCTGATCACAGATTGAAGCACACACAACTATCATAGTTTACGCGGGCGAAGCTGTAACTGGTCGGCTAGTTTACAAAAATAGAAGATATACAGTGTTATGCCAAAAATTATAAATAAAGATGTAACTAATAAGCATGTCTATGCTTATTTGCAATTTACACCCAATTGTGCGTCCTTCTTCCTTACATTTACAATTACTCAGCTATTAGTCGAGTGATCAATAACATCTAATTTATCTTTTCTTAAACTTGCCGTTTTAAGTACTAAGCATTAAAAGATTGAAATGGTCTCCGTTGTGAAACGGAAAAAGCTGAAAACGTTAAATGCAATACCAAATTAGCCTTCGACAAGAATGGTTTATGTGCCACGTCTTCCGTCTATAGTGGTTTTTAAGATATGATGTTTAAAAAAACTCAATAAACTCACATACGGGTAACGGGGCGGGGGAAGCTCGATTACACATCATATAGATGGTCCATCGACCCTTTTGATATATTGAAAGAAATATTAAATATCAAAGGAAGGGTCTATGGTCCATCGAACCATTTGTACAAATTTAGTTTTACTTATAAAAGGGGTCGATGGACCATTGACCCAGTTTTTATATTTCTCTAATAAAATAAAACGAGTTCGCACGCAGCACGCTGACGTGGGGGAAGTGAATTTCTACATAAAAACTTGTAAAACTCAAAATTAGTGTAAAAACATACATGCATTCCAATTTTTATTGAAATCTGAACACATAGATTTTTTGGCTGTTCTGATGCTCCTGGTTTCATTTACCTGCAAAGCTGGGAATACAATTTTGCGCATTATAATGTTAGGAGAAGGTCCAGTCAGGCTTGAAAGTAGGCGTGAGGTTTCTGGGGATGATAAAAGTACTCTAACAAAGGAGTAGCAGGCTTTTCTAGTATAAAACCCCCATAAGAAAACGTACTGTGTTTAGTCGAAACACATTTTCTTTAATAACTCGGTAAATATTTATGCTAGAATGACGAGAGAGAGCTTAAAACTTTCGCCTCACTAATTCCCATCTTTTTAAATGCATTAATTTTACATCCGGGGCTTTTCTGACCCTTTTTGGGCCCAAAAACTCGAAATTTGAAAGATTAATCCCAAAAAAAGGGGTTTAGAGTTTTCCGATTGTTTTCCCAACGAACTTGTCCAACTGATTACAGAAAGGAACGTCCCTACCAAATTTGAAGTTAATCGGACAAAAAATGCGACCGATAGAGTGCAAACACACACACACAAACACACACACACACACACACACACACACACACACACACAAACACACACACACACACACACACACACACACACACACACATATATATAAAATTTTGAACGACCCCCCAAAACGTGTTCAGGGGGTCACGATAGGAACTTCTATGGTGGTCCCGGGCTTAAGTTTCACCGTGCGAGTCATGCTAATAGTTCACTTTCCGAAGGAAATTCACTAATAAGGCTCGATGTACTATCGACCCCAAAATTAAAAATATTAAGATTATATTAAATAAAGTAAAGGGCCAAGTACACATCAAATAGATGGTCCTTCGACCCGTTAAAACTTTAATCTAAATAAGTTTCGTTTGGGGGTCGATGTACCATCTATATGATGTGTAATCGAACCATGCGTTTCACAATTTAAAGTGGAGGGTCGATTACACATCAAATAGATGGTCCATCGACCCATTAAAACTTTATTCTAAATATTTTAGTTTTTCGGGGCGATGTACCATCTATTTGATGTGTAATCTACCCTAAGTCTTTATGTTATTTTATAGATAGAGGGTCGATGGTCCATGAGACCAAAATTTTATTTTAATTTATAAAATGGTCTGATGGCCCATATACCAGTTTATATTTTAAATTGAATTAAATTTCCTAAGCGACTAATGGTCCATTGATCGTATATGTTATTTCATTTAGTTTATTCAAGGGTCAATGGACCATCTATTTGATGTGTAATCGGCCCAGCCCCAACGGAGCAAGATAGACCATGTGATTACAAGATATTTTTTGTTATCTAATTAACATTTACAAGTGAATTTATAAAATATATTTGTGAATTTTACACGTTTAAATTAGATTTATAAAGTATTTTAATGTTTACTTGAACTATTGCTTTAAAATATAAAATTGTGTCAAAACTATATAACCAAATCTTTAGACCAAAACAATTTTGAACTTAAGCATAACGGTTTTACTAACACTTATAACGACATAAAAAAAAATACATAAAAGACGAAGTGTATTCGAACATAACCTGGGACAAGCCCTTATTTCTGAAACCCCTCTTCTTATTTTGGCTCCGTTTCAAGAGCTTGCTCGGTTTAACAAACAACTTTATTTAGTGAGAGAAACTAAATCGCAGAAACATTTTACGATACGACAGAAACCAACAATATTAAAGTTTTTATTGCTTTGAATGCAAGCCAATTCGACCCTTTCAAATAACGGCTCTCCGGAGGCGATAAGCCCTAACTTTGAATATTCGTCGCATCCGCCGAAATAAAATCCTAATAATAATTTCCATAATGCGCAGTGAGCTTGCGGAAAACGAGTTCCGGAATGAGAATTGACAACATTATATGAGAAGTTTTAACAAGTTTGCTAATTTCCAATTTAATATTTTTTGTACTTTTCAAAACAATTCAAAATTTTACCATATGTGTCGAAAACGATAAAGATAAACCCAAACATAAGTATAAACAGTAAAAGACTTCGCTTCGAAATATTTTTATTTTATTCGTCTGTAAAGAACACTGTTTCAACCCTTCAACTTAGGGCTGAACCTGTTCAAATCAATCTTTGAACTTGAAGGTTGCCGTAGCAAATTCTACATTAAGAGTGGGCTCCTCCAGTCACGGAACTTGTGACGTTTCCCCTGAAAGGCCAATGTTAACTTTTAAATCCCGATCATCAATGAATCATCCGAAACTGAACGTTTATGGCTCATTTTATAAAGCAAATAATACCTAGCGATTTCAGTGACAGAATGTTGGTACTACAAATAGTTAAACCATAAAAAACGGAAATATAGAATATTTTATAACTTTAACGAAAGATTATTATTTATGGAACGGTATCAAAACTCTGTTTTCACTGAAATCGCTAGGTATTATTTTGCTCTGTAACCTGATCCATCAATCAACGATATCGGATAATCCGTCAGGGGTGCCAAGATGTGATTGGGGCCTACGGTTCAATACCAGAGACCAAAATTTCACTATCTTTTGGTTTTTGTCTTTTTTTTAGCCGGGGCACGCCAAACCCCCCCCCCCACCCCCGATACATTGCAAAAGGCGAAGGCAAGGCGAGGGGGGCGAGGGGGGTGAGGGTGGCATGGCATTGCTTGTTTCTAGGGCCTGGAATTCGGGGGCCTGGAGCAAATTACCACTGTTGTTCCCGGCATGGCGGCACTGTAATCCGTTGAAGACGGACGGGATTTTAAAGTTAACATTAGCCTTAAGGGGGAAGCAGGTACAAACGCAAAATGCTCTGCGATCCACCAATCCCCATGGGTGTTCCTAGCCCGCCTCACTGCTGACCTCCGTGTGGTTTAGTATTCTGCTGGGCCGCGACGGACCATTTCCTACTGTACCTCCCGCCGGCGATTATCCAATGAAGGGACGCGACCATCCTGACGTCACCGGCGACCGCCGGGTCTGCCCCAGGCATCATATGGAAATAAAATGACATACCTATAACAACAACAAAATGCTATACGGGTTAAAGGACAACCACGGTCTCTGGTTCGTTTCTGAAAGTCTTTTGGTTCAATTTCCCGATAACGTTTAATTTCTCTTTATGGAGGACTATTATCATAAAATTATATCCTTTTTGAGAAGGTTTGAGTGTCCTATCAACTGCTCAACTGCATTTAAAACGCATCAATAGATTTTAAGGATAGAACAATATATATTGTATTTAAAATAGGATACCTCTAAGAGTGTTTCCTTTAACTTGTCTACTTTTTTATAATCACTCCTATTGCTTAAATTGTATACTTACCATTGGACAGATATGTAAAGGTGAAACAATTTAATCGGCACCTTGAAAAAATAAATGTAACTACTTACAGATGAAACTACTTGATATGTGCTGCTAAGATAGATTAAGAAAGTATATAAATTTATTTTAGACCATCAATCGGGTTACCACAGAACTCCCTATTGTGCTCACCAAGTACATTGATTCTCGAGCGATTTATTCGTCTGTAAAAAGTCACTAAGTGAGGGATAAATAATGTATAACTTCTTACAGTACTTATTACAGGCCATACGACAACATTATTTACCTACTTTTTAAACAACTTAATACTTTGAATTATATTCCTTTTGAAGGCGCGATATAAAAATACTAACATGTTACTGGTATTAACATAAGGAAACTTATTTTACACATCAATAAAAACTGTGGGTGTCAATTACCACAACTAAGCACATTTTATAATCCCAGAAGTGGCATAGCGACATTACACCGACATTCGACAAATAAGATATCTCAGTTTACGATAGTTTAAAAAAATACAAACTAACCTTATATGGAAACTGAAACAATTTTGTTAAAGTGCACCAGTAATATATTTTTTAAGGATCGCTATTAATTTAATGCTGAATTCCACGAGAGTTTCCTAAGGTGAGAGAGCAACCTAACGAACGAGTTCTCCACTATACATGAGACAGCGTGGGGCGCGCATCTCCAGGGAAATACGCAGGATTGTATTCCCCACGTGTTTTGTGGCGCGTGGCAGTCAACGCAGTGTTCCTGAAACGAGAGCGAGTTCCCAGGAGAGACCCGCGTGGACGCCACGTCACCAGCGCGTAATGGGAAAGCACTTCCATCACGTTACCCTTGACCTAGTGGACTATACTATAACACCCAAGACCGCTGCTGCATTCAAAATACTTTCATGCTATTTTACGGTACTTTCCTATATTCATATCAAGAACTATACGAATTTAGTGAAAAGAATATCTTCGGCTCAATTGTTAAGTGATACACCACAATCGATCATTAGTACACAATGAGTGCGAGTTCGTAATTGTTGTTAATAGTTCAGCGTAACAACGATAACCCTTAACGGCATTAAAATTGGTGTCATTGGTGTCCTTTCCAGCAGCTGACTCCTGATGTTAAAAACACACGGTGGTAGCAATTTTGTAATTGGTGTTTAGTTTGGGAACATCAGCATTATATACCATTGCCAATTAACAGTGTACACATTCATCCCGATCTAAATAAAACTGTGGATTGTTCTTTAAAAGCAAAAGTTGATGTGTTCTCTGGAATGTAAAATTAACGTGCACACAAGTCTAGTGGACATTTATAGAGCTTGATGTGTTGGCTGTCGTCGAGCGTTCCTGTTGACTGTCCGCACCTGCCGCCCGAGATGTCCGCCTCCTGGAGAGAATTGATTAGCTACGACACCAAACACATGTACGCGACGCTACGAAGTTTGGCCTCGCAGGACGCAACACGTGTCAACTATATTCATCAAATTGAAACAAGTGAAATGGACAATCCAAAAACAAGATGTGTGCAAACAATAAGATAATGTCAACCGATCCAAAGACCGTTGTATTCCTTGGGATGAAATTGTATTAGACTATGTAAGGCTGGATGAGATCAGATCAACCACGGTATACTAGAGAGCCGACTTAAGAGTGAGCTCCAGTCACGAGACATTTCGCGTTTCTACCTGCGACCCCCATAAGACCAATGTTAACTCTCAAAGCCCGACCATCTTCAACATATGATCCGATATCGTTGATTTATAGTTAATTAAAGAGCATAAATACACCCAACATTTCAGTGAGCAAAAATTTGATACCTAAAATAACAATCGTTCAATAGAATTTCAAAATATTCAATATTTACAATTATTTTAGGGGGTTAACTATTTGTGATATCGAAATTCTGTTCGCGAAATCACTAGGTGTTTTTAAAATGAACCATAAATCAAAGAAATCGGATAACCCGTTGAGGAAGGACTGGCTTTGAAAGTTAGAACTGGCCTTATGGGATAAGCAGGGGACTGTAGCCCTCTCGTAACAATCTGTTCTCATTTTCGTGGCCTCGCGTCGCCAAATCGTCAAAAGACAACCCATGAGGTGGTGTCAGTCAAGGTCGACGACGCCGTAGCGAGTCCTAATCGATAGCTCCAGTTGTCCGGGAAAGCGAATCAGCATTTCTAATGCGGGATTCCAGCGTGTGTTTCAGGTTCCGCGACATCGGCATTCTTGGAAACCCGCCCAAACCTCTTGTTCCGTGAACTCGCTAGAGCGCCGCGCAGTCGCGAGGCCGGGGACAGACTGTGGCACGGCGCCTGCGCAACACCGCGGCAGGTGAATCAGCGCAGGCGCGTGACGCGTGGGACTAGCTGTTAATCTGTGTCGAGGTGCCGTTGGCAAGCGAAGGATCGACGGAGTGATCGATGGGGTGAAGTGGTCAACACAGTTGATAGCAATTTAGGGGTGTCGTTCACACACTGACTTAGGTGGGATCGTTCCGATATTACATCTTGACATTTAGAGGGGGTTTATCATTCTACCTTTGGCAATATAGCGGGTAGTTCAAATACTACTTTGGCAATTTAAGGGCTCTCTTCAAATACAGCCCTTGGCAATTTAGGAGGTCGTTCACACGCTGACAATTTAGGTAACGTAGGGGATCGTTTACCTTAAGTCTTTGGTAACTTACGGGACCGTTAACGAACTAAGTAAAGAAATGATTTGTTGAGATACTTTTAAGTTTGACGTATGAATTTCACATGCAAGGGTCTCCTGAACGCCCCCTACTTATTGCTGAGGCACATGCCGAGTGGAGCATTTTAAGTCGATAGAGGTGTATAAAATGATACCTATAATAATTGAGATCCTTCAATTCAAATGGATTGCAAGAATGGCAATGTTACCGTATTTCTAATATGACAGTGCAAGGGTAGGGTACGTTGCCTTAGTCCCTAAAACATTGTCTCAGTGTAAGGGTAGGGTACTCCACTTTCTGAGCAAGATTAACTCGCCATCAGCAACAATGAATTTAAAACAAATGACTTGAGTAACCAAGTTGAAATTCAGCGTATTTGTCAGTTTGTAAAGTACCCGTCGGCTGAGATCCCATCATCAGGCGTCAGCTGCTCTGATAGCGAGAGCGCCATGTGTAGTGGCGCAATCGTGAATCAGCGCGAAGGCATCTGCTGGCAGAATGGCCCAAGTAGACGTGTACTGACCAGCGACCAAAGAATAACATATATTATTCTTACATGTAATTATAATGTAATTATAATAACATGTTATTCTTTGGTCGCTGGTACACTGACGCCTGGGGAAATCTTGAACATGAAAAGTGGTCTTCCCTCCTGGAAAATCTGATGAGTGTATACCGCTGAGATGCCGCTGACATGACTATTTATAAGAGCCTATTATCAGAAACTAGTGTAGAAGAATCAAAGAAAGGAACTTTTAAGTGAAGCCCAACGTCTAGTAAAACAGTGTTGATATGGCATTATAGTAAACCACAACCGTGGCTAGGCTTGAAGTGTAAGGCCCCCCATACACGTAACGATCGGCCGGCCGGCCTGGCCTGAACAGTCCACGCCGGCCGGCCGATCGTTACGTGTATGGGGTCGTCGTCCGGCCGCCGGCCGACCAAATTGGCCGGACGACGACTGATAGGAATCCCATCAGTCGTCGTCCGGCCAACCCCCGCCTTCAAGCCGATCGGTACGTGTATGGGGTCGCCGGCAGGCCGCCGGAAGGCCGACAGTAGTAGCATTATTTTTGATTTACGTTCATTTTGAGGTTAGGCACGGTCATTGACATAACCTAACTTTATTTTCTGCTCTGTCTTTGTGTTGTGCCGTATATCGAGTGTTTTGTATTGTTCAGTGACAGTGCCTAGTGTAGATAAAGTTTGTGATCTAAATACTAATATGGCTACGTGGAGTAATCAGCATGTGCTAGACTTCATAGAAGAATACAGAAAGCATGAATGTCTGTGGAGGGTCAAAACAAAGGCGTACCACAACAGGGACTTAAAAGATGCAGCTTATAGCAAGTTGCTGGAATTAACCAAAACGTTTTTGCCGGAAGCAACCAAAGACACTGTATTGAAAAAAAATTAATGATCTCCGGAGTAGTTTCCGGAAAGAACAGAAAAAGGTTATGTGTGGCAAGAAGTCAGGAATGGGAGCGGACGAAGTGTACAACCCAAAACTGTGGTACTTCAAGGAACTGAGTTTCCTGGCAGATGAAGAGGAGGAACTTTTGGGGAAATCAAATGTGGATGAACTGTCAGAAAATGAGGTAGGAATCTTAAATACTATATAAACCTTATCAGAGCAGCCTAAAATTTAACCAAATAGTATTTTGAAACTGAATTAAACCCTCTTAAATAAGGGAGCCATTTAAGAATTGAAATTTAAGAAGTTCTGGTCTACGTACTATGAAATACTTCTTATTATCTAGCTGAAATCAAGTAATTGGTATTTCTCTAATTTTTAAATTATTAAAACTAACGAGGTATGTTGATACCGTTTCATAATTATTACATAAAAAACACTTGATTATATATGTCACACTACAGCACTGTTCACAGCAGCCGCAAAACGCAAACTAACTGACTGCACACTTGCCGCTAGGCGGGGAAGATTCAGTTCGGCCGGCAGGCGAATCGTTGCGTGTATGGGGACCCTCCTTTCACAGGCCAAACTGTTCAGTTTGGCCTTCCGGCTCTCGCCGGCCGGCCTATCGTTACGTGTATGGGGGCCTAATGTGTGCGGACAACTTCCCAACCATTCATTCAGTGCAACATAGGCCTACTATATTCGTGATAAAATGTATATCCTAGATAAGGCGAGCGAATTTGCTTCTCTTAACCATACCATCAGATGTAGCCTATACCAAGGCCTCTGGTTGTTCATCACTAAATCAACCACTTCCCCATAGGTGAAATTTTGTACTTTACTTTTAAAATAGGAAAATTAAAACTTTTTTTAGTTTATTATTGGAAGAAGAGGATTATTGATTCAAGAACAATCGTAATGTTCGAGGTTGCAGTGGGTCAAGGCAAATACAAACGACACGTGTGTTTACGGTCTGCGAGTCCAAGTTGCAGAAAGAGTCTAGCAATTTATATCGCTGTTTCATCCTACGTTTCTAAATGTCTTGAAACTTTTAGAATTGATTAATACTATAGTGTTTTATCCATGGAATGGACATCAATTTGAACATTGCTCTGCAAACTTTGTACAAATTCTACACCATGCGTAAAACGAATAGAGGACAATAAGTTGACAGTGATCCCCTTAAAAACGAATTCGTTGTACATATCACACGCTGGTGTGACGAATTAACTGATGTGTCCTACTGGGAAAACTACTGCGAAGTAACAAGTAAAAAAGCGAATTTGCTAACGTTGAAAATGAAACGGCTGATCGAAACCCTATTGATAACAGGTTTTTGCAAAATGCTGCCCTACCGTACCCCCTGCATCATCGCGGTCGCTATACAAACACCAACCCCCCCCCCAACGGGTACCCACCCTTGGGACGCCGCCCTCGTCGCACCGTGAGCCCGGGAGAGGGTCGCCACAGCCGCCGCGCCGCCGAGATTGGGCACACGTCCAACTCGCGGTGGAATTTTCCTACTCTCCTCCCTTGCAGTGCGATTAGAAAGCACTTGTCAATCAGTTGCAATTCCCCTACTGAAGTAGTGGTTATGGTGACCATACGTCCCGTTTAAAGTTTTTGGGGGCGCCGGGCGCGCGGGCGTCCCGTCGGTTTCGGAAATCTCCCTTTTCGTGTAAACGTCCTATCTTGCTTTGCAAATGTCCCGATTTGTTGGAAACGAATAAAAATACACAAAATGTCAGACATTCGCCATACAATTTTCCTTTCCTCCCCGTCATCACGGACAACGCGACTGAAAAAATGGTCACTTGGAACGGGAGGGGCCCATGCACAGGTTTGGGCCATTTTAGTTTGCATAACATAGACATTTTGCATTATTACATCACTTTAAACCTCTAGTAGTGGTTTCCCAGCCATTGAATACGGGGAAGATGCTTTCAAGATTTGTAACGTACCTCGTAAAAGTAGGTTTAACATCGATGACGCATGGGGAAATTTCAACTTCGTTTGAGATAGGGTATTTGTATTGAAATTTTTACGGATCAAATATGTTGAACCATCTATTAACAAACGCAATTTTAAGTACATATGTGATTCGATGAAATGGTTCAAAAAATACTGACTTTAAAAGCTGGAACTTTATTTGCCAGGGCAAATGCATGGAAGACTTTAAAAACTGATACTGGTAATAGGTAACTTCTTTCCAAATTTATATTCGATCCGTCCAATCGCTTGTGTGATGGAGTAACTAGCAAACTGGTATTCCAACGAATATTGCAAGATAAGTCTATAAAGACTAGTCTAGTCAATAAAGTAGGCTTCAAGTACGTGTGATGTATGCAGCAGACGCAGGAAGAGTGACGTTTTAATGGTATACAGCGGGGAACAGACCCCTGACCCCACGGTGGACGGGCTAACGCGTTATCTACAAGTCCGCTGACCTGCCCTATAAAAATGAATGGACCTACTCGCAGTGTACAACACCAAGCACAGTCCTCTGTTTGACTTTAAACTACATTCTTCGTCAAAGGTTTCGTCAGCAACGACTAACTAAACTTTTTGTTCGAGTCTTAATATAGTACATTATTACGAATAATGGATTGACAGCTCTAATCTAGAATTTATTGTGGCTTTTGATTGAGTTTATTTCCGTTAATAATACTTTTAATATAGGCCTATATGTTACTTCTGTGCTAGAGATTTTGTTCTTAATCAACACCGGGAGCATCTTGATATAACAGATATGTATTAAAAGTACTAAACGATTTTAGGGAGGGAGGTTTTTAGGGGGTGTTTTAGGGGGGTAAGCTGTGCAAACCCAACAATGGTGGACATTCCAAAAATCGAACCCATGACCCCCCTGAAACTAAGTCCAATAGGGCCTACATACGCTAACCGTTGTAGGTTAGCGAAGTTTTCATAACGTTATTAGCATAATTATAATACAATATCCTCCAATGTTGTTGTTTGGAAGGACTGACACAAAATAATTGTAAGCGAGTAAAATTAATGTAGAATATAGTTAAAACGGTCATTAAATTCTTAGAATTAAATAGACTGAAGTCCAATAGTGGGCTCCAGTATCGGAACATTTGGTGGTTCCACCTGCTTCCCCGACTTCCCCCATAGTGATATCTTTGAAAGCCCGCCTCGACGGATCATCCGAAATTGTTGATTAATGGTTCATTTTTTAAATACCTAGCTATTTCCTTGAACATAATTTTGATATCACAAATATTTAACTGATAAAAAATCGGAAATATGTAATAATTTTGAAATTTATTTTTTGAACGATTATTATTTTGGATGTATCACATTCTGCTTATTGAAATTTCTATACATTGTAAAAACAGCCATACATCAACGACATGGGATAAGCCGTTGAGGAGGGCGGATTTAGAAGTTAACATTGACCTTATAGAGGAAGCAAGTATAGAAAATCCAAACGTTTCGTGACTAGAAACCACTCTAAACACCATATTTACAAATAGCACCTATTCTCTCATAGATAATTCCAGAAACTCCATCAGACACCCATTGCGTTTCACATTAACCAGTCTAATAGCGGTTCTTTCCCTCTTTCCAAATACTCTAACGTTCTGACGACATTTTAAAGTGTAAACTAAATCTCGATGCTATCCAATCTCAATATCCAGCGTATGCAACAGTTTTGAACAGTTTACCATTCGACACTAACTTGCCAGAACGGAATTCCCGAGTATAAAGTTACCGCCACCAATGTGTATGCAAAGTATTCCGCAAGAGCTATCCAGGGTCTAGTGTCCAAGTGTCGCAACACCGTATCACGTGACTACAGTCGCTACACTCCTACTTCTTGGCTACTTCCGGAGTTATCGACCCAGCCAAGAAACTGGCGATACTTCTCGAGAAGCCCCTTGGGAAACCTTACGTGCAACGAGTCGTAACGGAATGCCGAATGTCCGCCATTAATTAGCGTGATGGAGAATTTAAATATTCTCCGAATGGAAGTTCCGAATGATTGGGTACATTAATTGGTTTGGAATTTTAAAAGAACTCCAAATGCGGTACGCGACCGGAGGTTTCTGGCTGGCTATACATTTTGACACCGCAAGGACTTATTTGGTAACAGTTCTTCGCGCTGCAAAATGATAATATTGGGAACTTTAATCAAACACGGGATTACGATATCACCGTGTTGAGAAGGTGAGATGGTATTTTATTTAAAATAATATACCCTAATAATAAAAATGCGAACTTTACTGATTCATCGGTAAACTTCTTGTTTACTAAATGACTGAAATAACTAATCGGATAAACTATTTTCTAGATATAAAAAGCTAATTTAACTGAGCCTACAGCAAAATCCTACTGTCCATACCTTAAAGAGTGCCCATACACGTACCGGCAGGCCTGTCAGTTTTGCCTGAACAGTCCGCCTGCGACCAGCGACCTGTTGGACTGATCACAACATACACGTTCAGTTGAATTGAGGCTGGCAAGCACTATGTGACAGTTGAAGTTGTGAGTTATTGACATTTAATGTATTTATATTTGTAAATAAAATGTCCTACAATGGTGCGAACGCTATTTAAGGTTTATTGGTAGGGTTGGAGGCAAATAAAATACTGCAAAAAACGGGAGTTTTTATTTTATAAAAGGTGGTTTATGGGGAGGGAAACGTACTCACACGTGAATATGCTGAGCGAGTTAAGGGGTGACCCCTACCTTTCATCGTCACTCAAGCTGCTTATTGAATTGCGTGGGGTTTCCTGGACATCCAAAAACTGTAGAAGGTTGCAGTACCCACATTTTAGTACATACATAGACATTTTCTCGAGAAGAACCGGACCTTGTAAATTCCCTCACTTTTTTTAGTTCTTTTCTGTAGCTGCTTCTCAAGTTGTTATTTATTGTTCAAAACAATAGATTTAGTAATACTTGAATCAACCTGTTTCCACACGTCCAGTAGCCGTCAGTAAGCCGATTCCGTCTTCGTCCTATCGTGATATTCCGGCGATTTTATTTTTCATAGGCACTTTTCACTTTCGTAAATACAAACACATTCCTAGATATACTGATTTTCATTTTCTCGTGACATTTTAAACAATGCATCAACAGTTTGAGCTGCTACTGGCGGCGGCGGCCTCTCCTCGCGTCCCACACGCGTACCGGATGGACTGAACAAACGTCCGGCCAGCCGGATGGACGAACGTATTTTCGTTCGATTACCAGCCGGCCGCCTGTTCAGTCTTAACTGACAGGTCAGCCGGAACCCACACACGGTCCGGCCGCCGATCTCAGGCAGAACTGACAGACCTTGCCGGTATGTGTATGGCTACCTTTAGACGAAAAAGCGTTTTTCTGTGTAGAGGAAACATAACCTTAATTTGCACAACGATTGACGTACCTTTCCAAACAATTCTAGGACACCTGGCGGCTTTAGGAAGAAATAACCTGAATTTTGTATGAATTTGTATTACAATTATAAACCTTTCCCCCACAAAACACTAGCACACCCGGCCCTGATTTGACACGACATTTACCAGAATGTTTTCCCAATTTAAATATTAACATATTCGCGAACAAAAAGAATCAAATTAACTAGTAAAATGTGACAGCTAAGTTTCACAATGTGTTACCAACACTAATGATTTAAACTGACATAATTCGTTAGTTTTTGTGTAAAACAACAATGTTTAAGAGACAAGCATTGGTTTTAAATTATTTTTTTCTCTTTGTTGGGCAGTTTCTCCGTAGTAAATTACGAAATAACTCAGAAGTTAAATTATTCGCTTTAGGTCTAAAATGATGCCTAAGGCCAATTTCAGAGTCCTTGCCGATCGATTCCTGATTGCACCCAAAAAAACGTTCAAGGGAAACAAGCAACTTCATTATAAGATAGTCTTGATATTTTTACTAATAATAAGATGATTCTATAGATAACAAATATTTATATTTTAAACTGCAGACTGCAGTTACCTGAACAAATATCCTCACTGGGATTAGACGAGGACAAACAATAAACTACGACTGTTTGCACCAACTTGACTCTTACGGTATTCATCTAAATCATTTATAAACATTTACTCTCTTGTGTAACAAAATAATAACAAAAAACTATTGATTATAATAATAAACAAATGTAATATACCGATGAAGTTTTCCTTGTTTGTATTTCCGAGGGTCATTTCCTTTTTAAATTGAGCTTTAAGCATTTGAATAATATAAAATAGTGATAACGAGTTGCCGTTTAAGTAGTGACATACGAATCAGTTCAATCGGAAATGTATACACTTGCAATAAAATAATTGTTGTTTTTATTTGTTTAAGTCCTCATGACCTATGCCATCGAGTTTAATTAAATAATAGCATTCCAGAACTCGAAAAAATTTATTAATTCAGAAATATTATTCATTATTCATTACAACTTAAAATATGTTCTACAAACTGCATTTCGACACTTTGTCAAGAATATTTCACTTAAGGAATATACAAACTGTGCAAACACAATTGCTGGACGCTAACTGGGAAGTTTTTTGAAAATTAGAAGCAAAACAGTGGGTTCTGAGTTACTTCAAGAGTAGTTTTCCGGTTTCCTATTAAAACTCACTGTTAAAACGTAAGTTTTAATTTGTACTTGGACACATTAATTTGTTTTGGGGTTAGGAAGCTAGAGACTAACAAAAACAAAGCTTTAAACAAAGGGTTGTGATAAAAGGAATCATGGCCAAAATTATTCCAATGTAATAGTATTTTATTCACTAAGTTAACAAATTAAGATGGATTACTATAGATGAACACCTATATCTATAAAAGGCAAAGCCCTTGCTGACTTGACTCACTGACTGACTCACTCATCACTAATTCTCCACCTTTCCATGTTGGTAGAGAGCTGAAATTTTATACACCGATTCTTTAGGTCAGAAATAGGACAACTAAGCAGTTTACACGCTGGTATCTCCATTGGGCTCCACCCCACATGCCTTCAAAGTGACCATATTATGCATATGGTAAACAATTAATTGAAAGAATGAAATACAAAAATTAAACAGCTGTTGATAATAACAAACCACAGTGTTGCACCAAAGATCTGTTTTTAACTATATCAAGGTTAACAAAAAACGAGTTCGCACGCAGCACGCTGACGTGAGGGAAGTGAATTTCCACGAACAAACTTTAAAAACTCAAAATCTGTGTAAAAACAATGATTTATACCAATTTTCATTGAAATCTGAAAACATTGATTTTTTGGCTGTTCTGATGCTCCTGGTTTCATTTACCTGCAAAGCTGGGAATACAATTTTGCGCATTATAATGTTAGGAGAAGGTCCAGGCAGGCTTGAAAGTAGGCGTGAGTTTCTTGGGATGATAAAAGTACTCTAACAAAGGAATAACAGGCTTTTCTAGTGTAAAACCCCCATAAGACAACGTACTGTGTTTAGTCAAAACACATTTTCTTTAATAACTTGGTAAATATTTATGCTAGAATGACGAGAGAGGGCTTAAAACTTTCGCCTTACTAATTCCCATGTTTTTACACACATTCGTTTTACATCCGGTGCTTCTCTGACCCTTTTTGGGCCCAAAAACTCGAAATTTGAAAGATTAATCCCCCAAAAAGGGATTTAGAGTTTTCCGATTGTTTTGCCCAACGAACTTGTCCAACAGATTATAGAAAGTAACGTCCCTAACAAATTTGAAGTAAATCGGACAAAAAATGCGACCGCTAGAGTGCATACACATATATATATATATATATATATATATATATATATAAAATTTTGAACGACCCCCCAAAACGTGTTCAGGGGGTCACGTTAGGAACTTCTATGGTGGTCCCGGGCCTAAGTTTCACCGTGCAGGTGCTAATAGTTCACTTTCCAAAGGAAATTCACTAATAATCTTTAAATTAAAAGTAGGTAGGTAGTCTTATGCAATCATATGTTTTTTATGTTTCTGCATTTTCTTGAAGCATCTGGGAGCCTCAAACCGAAAAGTTATCATGGTCCCGGGCCTAGGTCTTACCATGCCACCTACGGTAATAGCTTCTTCCCTAAAGGGGAAATTCGCCAAAAATGGGATTGGTCTGTCTGCCTTTTGTTCCTCAATCTCTCAAAAACTACTGAATCGAGTGGCATGACAATTTACAGGAATTTTCCTTATAAACCAAATAAACACATAGGCCTATTTTAGTTTTTAAAATCCTATAGGGCTTTGCCCCACGGGAGTTCAAAGTTCCCATGTATTTCTTATGGACATTAATTTTTGTTTGAGCTGATGAAAATACAAATAGCTGATCTTGATTCGTAGTAGTTCCACGGGCCAAACTACAGAATGCAGCACACATAACCACTTAGTTTTTCTACTCTGAATTTTTTTCCCCCGTTGCGAAGCACGGGATTAGCAGCTAGTTAAAGAGCAAATCATGTACAGATAAGATTAAAACGGGACAAATGGGCGTACCGAGAGGGTAGGTCGGGACCACGGGAAAAGTCTCCAAAAATCGGGACTAAGTCTCCAAAAATCGGGACTGCCCATTGAAAACGGGACGTTTGGTCACCTTATGTACAACGCATAGACCTACATACAAGTGTGATTCACATATACCAAACGTACTTCCCAAAATGCATTCGCAAAACAAACATTCACTGACGGATTTCATCCTATGACGAAACTCCCAAGTGTGACGTTTCTCATTATTCGGTTGACTGTGCGTTGAACGGTCTCGTGTTTTGTCAACTAGGCGATACAATGTGATGAAATCCGCCCTACAATTGCGACGTGACGTAGCTGCTACCACACTGGCGAAGAGTCCAAGTCGTCGCCCTTTAGCACAGGGGTAAACGATAGTTTCTTACAAGTAATAAAATATAAATTAGGCCATAAAACCTCGCACCGCGTCTCTTCCAACTCCGTTTACTGCGAGCCGCTTAATTTACGCTATCCTACTTGAATAGCTGATATTTTATAAGAACCTAGAATATACGTAAGAGAAAATGCCACCAAAACTAATTTCAAAATGTTCAATTTATATTAGATACTTTTTATTACCCACCAATATTCATTTGTAGTATCGAACTGTAATTCGCTATAAATAAAAAAATCAAACTTGTCGGTAGGCCTGAGTATTAATTCCTAAAAATTAAATCTTTTTGTTGAATATATCTTTCATTGCAAAGCTTTATAACATTTGGAACGTAATTTCAATGCAAAGCTTTAACATAACATTTGGAATGTAATAATTATTAACCTTAATTACAATTAATTAAAATCAACATGCAATCTCATTTAAGAAGTATCCTAACACACTGTATGGAATTAAAAACTGAAACAACCAGAATCAAATTAACTAGTAAAATGTGACAGCTAAGCTGTATTAGTAGTATGTATGTGTGTGGCTTGTGTGTGTGTGTGTTTCATTTTCTTTTTTGAAAAGAGAGCGTAAATTCAAATACAATTTACGCAAAAATATTGGTTACGTTTGTTTCAAAGGTTTTAGATATATTTTTACCAAACATAACTGCGGTACGGTAATACATTTCAGGCTGAAGAAAAAACAAAACACAACTGACATCGTTAAAGTCGCATGCAACAACAACAAAAGTTAGAATAAAAATCGTCAAAACATATAGGGAAGCTAACTGTAAAATCCCGACAGTAAAACATGGAACAGTGAACAGGTGAGTTAGGAACACCTGGGGTCAGTGACACGCTAGTGACAACTATCTTACGATGCTTACTCAATCGCTCGCGCCTCATGGGAACGGCACAGAACCAATATCCATACTAGCGACCAGTTCACGATCACAACACTGATGTTCGACACGGGTATCACAACACTGCGTTCACACCGAGCGCGCCGCCACTACTGTCTAGTGACTGCCACTGACGTGGTCGTGTTGGTGTTGTGTGGTGTCGCCGTGGTGAGGTTCGCGCATGCGCACAGGCACAGCTCCGCGCCGCCGACCCTGACTGCGACGGCTTTTGTTTTCATTCATCATTTCCCCGCAATCGGACCACAACAGAGCTAATGGCAGATTTCACCTCCGCACGATCCGTCTGTCGGCGATGGAAGCACGGGAGGTCAAGGCGTGGAAAAGAGGTCATCAGACAGTACTCGAAAGGGAAACAACACTCAAAGCGACATGCTATAACCTGCTGACGCGAATTTTACTTAAGAGTGGGCTCCAGTCACGAAACATTTCGCGTTTCTACCTGTTCCTCCCATAAAAGCCAACCCCGACCCTCCTCACCGGATGAACCCATATAGACTAATTATGACCCATTTTAAAGAGGGAAAAAGTAGAGATTTCAGTGAGCAGAATTTGTATACGTACAAATAATTTGTGTTTGTTGTTACAAATAATTAACCCACAGAAAATCGCAAATACTGAACAATTTTTACTGAATTTTTTTGGACGATTATGTCTGATACCAAAGTCCAATGAAATCAAAGTAATTTGTTGCTCTATAAAATGAGTTATAAATTTCGTGTAATGCGTTGAAAAAGGACGGGATTAAAAAATTAACATTGGCCTTATGGGAGAAGCAGGTTGATGGTGACTGGAGCTCCATCTTAATTAAATGTATCCCTTTAATTGTACAGTTTGGTTGGAAGAACGCCAGACTTTATTTCATCACGGAATGCGACGAAATGAAATCACCACGACCTTGTCCAACTGGCCCACAAACAATCACGATGCACCCGGTTGCTACAATCGCGATTTGCAATTTATCAACTCATCGTTTCTATGCACTGCTTCTTACATTTTAGCTTATTGATTACAATGTCATCTGTTTACTTCGTGTACAGTAAGTGTCAATAGGATGAAATCCGACTGTTTTATCAGATGATCCAGCTGTATCTTACGTATTTGAACGTGAAGAATGACAATTATTAATAGTTATTTATGTATTAAAAGCGTAAGATAGATCTTTGTTACTTGAGGGAAAACTGACACGTTACGCGTCGCGAGAAAAACCTAATTTTCCGAAAGCGACAAATACACTTTCCACTCGAATTACATCAACACATTTTCCTACAACTGCAATTTCGGATACCAAAAACACAGAAAAATTCACACATCCATTTTGGCTGGATTTACAATATTGAGATTATACACCAGCTCGAGTCAAAAGCAACACTTAGTCTTTTTTTAATGAAAATAAAATGTTTTATAAACTATATGAAAAGGGAAAAACGGAGTTTAACCGCTTCTGAAATTAGTTAACAGCTATTTCTTTACCTGGATAAAATCATTAGTATAAGTTACAGTTAAATATAATATTCTTATAATTTCTATCAGCTGTTTATAGCTGTCAGCGAACGAAAACGTAAGGCGCAGCGAGAGAAAAAGACGTTTTCACTCGGTAAACAGAAAACCTATTTTACAATGTGTTTGTAACATCGCAAAGAAGCACTTTAGGCGCGGTTGTAGGAAGATAAAACCTTTGAGTAACTAAAGAGCTTGGATGGAAAGTGAGTTAAAACTTCTTCCAGAGCAATGTTAGAACAAAAAAAGGATCATAGAAGCCAATCAACGTATTCATATGGATGGCTCAAGTCTGTATGAAGCAGTTTACACCCTTTAGAGTTAAAACTTGAGTCTATAAATCCTAAAGTGATCCTGGGATTCAATTTTCAATATTTAACAAAGAAATGTGTTGTGATCAATTAGTTTTTCGTATATTTTGATTTATTTTTGTGAAAACAATATACTGCAACATTTGACGAAGACAAGCCGATAGACTAGCCCTATAAGATAGTTCAACTATGGTACAGTCGAACTTTCAACCCCAACTGTTCTCAGAGTGAGGGTCAGTTGTAGATGTATAGAGCTTTGGTATGCAGATCTAGAGAACATTCAACCACTTAAAAAAGATTTAAAACTGGAGACAATAAAACAGTCTCTGTGCTTTAAAACAGATGGATCGCAGAATTCAGTCCATGAGTCAATGTTGAAGGCCGTTGCCCCGCACATAGACCCAGCTCTCTCTCTCACACAGCCTCCCTCTCTACAGGTTCAGGACTTTCTGATGCAACTTCTCTCTTCTCGGAATCACCTCTAGTTTTCTACTCCGCCTGCATCCTGCGTCTGCTCAAACATTCCCTGATAGAGCCATTAGAATGTCCCCCTCATAACTATCGTCAGGAGAATCGTCAGTGAGAGATACGTGTCTAATGGTCATAGTGATGATTTTTCTTAGAGTTCGTGACATCAGTGGATGATGACACAAGAGTAGTTTTGTGTAAACTGAGTTGTCAGATGTCTGAAGAGACTTGTACATAAAGAAAATTATCAAGTTCAATCAAAATATTCTCATAAATTAGGAACTGTATACATTCACATTTTAGCGAATTTCCCCTATAGGGAAGAAGCTATTACCGTAGGCATGGTAAGACAAACAGTTGTCTTCATAAAAATAACCTGTCTCCCTTCTGTTACTTTGATATTTACTTTTTCTTTTTACTTATCAGTTTACTTTCAAATAAAACGATGACTAACAAAATGGGATAGTTTATTAGCATGCAATTTCAGTCAGAGGGTTAGGGAGTAAAATTCAGTTTATTTTAGTTTATTTCATTGTGATTATGTATTAAGATATGTTGTGTTTTAACATTTTATAGATATTTTAAATTGTAAATGTGTCTTATGACGTGTTGTAAAATGTTACCCAGAATAAATCATCCAGTGTTAGCAAATCGGCGACCTATTAACAACAGAAATAATATGAGAGTAAATCGTGAAAATGTACCTGTTCCGGGTTTTAACATCTAAAGAAATTTAAATCCAAAAAAAGGACTGGTTAATGGAACCAGATTAATGTTGAAAGAGATGTATGACAAAGTTTTAAATCTACAAATTATTACTGGAAGTTTGGCTGGAAAACGGGTATTACTACTGTACCCCAATTAAGTTTAGAACCGTCATAGGGAAATTTTCCTCTAAAATTCAAACGTCGCCAGTTCCCATGCCGAATTGCCTTTGCCATGACCAAAACAAAAATTCAAGGACAGACACTGGAAAAGTTGGTATTTATCTACCAGAGCCCTGCTTTCAACATGGGGCATTATATGTAGCAATGTCACGATGCTGATGCCGTGCTTTTGATCAACTGAAAATAAACGTTAAGGAACAAAGAAACCAAGGGCATCTAGCTAAAGACAATAGAGTGTTCACTAAATAGAGTGTAGAGTGTAGGAAGAATTTATTCTTTAATGTGTCAAAAGTGCGCTGAAAATGTTGACTGTCGCCAGTATTCTGTTAAAACCTCTATTAAAACAATGTTGAGCTTTTAAAATTTGTATTTTTAATTTATTCTTTCACTGATTGTAGTGGCAAAATAAAAGGTAGGCTAATTTAAATTATTAAATCATGTTGAAATGTAGTTAATATTATTAACTGGAAACTCTTTCACTGATTGTAGTGACAAAATAAAAGTTAATTTAAATTATTAAATCATCAGCATGCTGACGTGAGGGAAGTGAATTGCCATATAAAAAACTTTTCAAACTCAAAATCTGTGTAAAAACATTAATTTATTCCAATTTTGATTGAAAACTGAAAATATTGATTTTTGGCTGTTCTGATGCTCGTGGTTTCCTTTACCTGCAATGCTGGGAATAGAATTTTTCACATTATAAGGTTAGGAGAAGGTCCAGTCAGGCTTGAAAGTAGGCGAGAGGTTGTTGGGGATGATAAAAGTACACCAACAAATGAATAACAGGCTTTGCTAATGCAAAACCCTCATAAGACAACGTACTGTGTTAATTAATTTTACATCCGGGGCTTTTTTGACCCTTTTTGAGCTCAAAAACCCGAAATTTGAAAGATTAATCCCCAAAAAGGGGTTAAGAGTTTTCCGATTGTTTTGCCGTTCGAACTTGTTCAACTGATTACAAAAAGGAACGTCCCTACCAAATTTTAAGTAAATCGGACCAAAAATACGACCACTAGAGTGCGCGCGCGCGCGCGCGCACACACACACACACACACACACACACACATAAAACCTTTTAACAACCCTCAAAACGTGTTTAGGGGGTCACGTTAGGAACTTCTATGGTGGTCCCGGGCTTAAGTTTTACCGTGCGGGTCATGCTAATAGTTCACTTTCCATTGGAAATTCACTAAAAATCGACTGATAACTGTAAAAACAGTCAAAATATGCGCACCAGGATATATTTTTTGATTTGGCAGTTTTCTATTTTAGTTTTGTTTACGTTTTTATCCTACACTGCCTGCATTGTGCCATTAATTTGGTTATGATCTAGGAAGTCTTCTCACCTAAAGTCGGGATTCTATTCCAGATCCCAAAATGTCGTGAAACGTTTTTCTCAATCAATGATGGCAAATGTCCGCAATAATTTATTGAACTAACTAACAAACCATTACATTTATTTTCTTATCTAAATTACATAAGACGTCGGTCATTTGTCTTCGTCCCTGCTCCGGAATTACGTTAGCAAAAAGTAAAAGTCTTTGGTTTTTGAAATATCAAAATATTTTAGTCAGTTTGTTTGGCTGACCAAATGTCTTGTATGACCACTGAACAACGAAACAAGACGTTGCGTCGCGCCGGTTGTCAGTGTAGATTGGTGTAGAAATACTTACAACAAGGCGCTCTTATACAGTCAAAAAATAATAAACACGATACATCACCTACATAATTTGAAGACATAATGCGATGATTACAAACAACAATTTAACTTCAGATTCTATAAATACCTTTGCAAATTATAATTTAATTCAAAGATAACTTTTAAACATTAAACAACGGCTGTAAATTTTTATTTTTTAATTCCTTGATTACTATGTATGTAAATTGAAACCCCAAGGTATTTTAGAATCTTGGGGTTCTCTTTTAAAATCGTCATACCGGGATACAATTTATCTTGGAATATAGTAAAGCGACGCGACGGTTATCCGAGCGTTGATCTCCGAATCGCAAATCAACCAAAGCCTCCGAGAAAAATGTAAACGTTCATTACGAGACTTCGATGTCGTCTTCAGTGCTGGCACGGTTGAAAATAGAACATGTAACAGTCAATTAAATTAGATGACCAGAAAAAAATGAATTTCCATTTGTTTAAGTAATTTATCCTTATTTATCTTATATTTTGGTTTTAATTTATTGCAGAGTTAACTGTCCGATTTAAAATTGGTCACTATGCAGTTTGACTATCCGAAGTATCGAAGTACTTTATTGTACTAAGTAATCTCAGCAATAGTGCTAATTTGCATTAACGCCATTGTCACATTACCACATTTGCATTAGCATTGCGATTACCGTCATCCAGACCTTACGTTATCGATTACGGAAGCACGCCGATGTTTGCTTCGGCAGTTCAGTTAGGTATTGCGGTATTACAGGTATTTGTATTACATTTCAACCAGATATCTCGTCGATGTTTTGATGTCACGTTTAGCGATTATAATTAACGTATGAAATCTCGAGGAGCGTGTCAAATAGGATTTTACCAAGGCTTTGAGAGTCTGAATATTACTTTGCTATTACAATTTGGACTTCACAAGGCAAAGATTAAAAGATAATTTGTGATAACGATTATTGTACTTTAAAATAGGGATAAAAAATGCTTAAGAGCATTTTTCAAAGAACTTGTCTTTGAAAAATGCAAAAATATAGAAATTGGACAAAACATTGACTATTCAAGGTTATATGGTTTATAATGTACTGGCTGTGTACCCGTCCTTCGTACGTGTTGTATATAAATGGCAGATTAACTAAAGCAAATAACAATCCACATGATTTTATACGTTTATAATGTACAATTAAATCAAAGTTAACGAAATATTCTGGCAGACAGTTCGGGTACTGTTGCTAAGTCGAGGAACTCTGTCGGGTAGTAAACGGCGTGTGGTTTGCGACTCCAAATCGGTACACGTAACACTTTGGATCGTTTTTAGTAAAATAACTCAAGTACAACAAAAAACAAAAAATATCGGGGAGGGGGGAGGGGGCATAAATATAAAATGTGGGGGACATAAAATAAAAATAAAAAATCAAAGAGGAGGGGGGAGCAAAATATAAAATCGGGGGGGGGCAAAAAGTATAAAATCGGGGGGGAAATATAAAGTCGGGGGTGAAATATAAAGTCGGGGGGGTCATTAAGATGGGGGGGGGGAGGCGCAGAGTATCCCCAAACCCCCTACTCTCGCCTAACGCTCATATAGAACATAGAAAAAAGTTTCTTCGAAATCAGTGCACCCGTTTCCCTGTGAAAAGCGAACAAAAGTGTCAAAAATCGCACGAAATCACGCTTTTGAGCTGCCGCCATTATTTTTCCAAAAGGCGTATGCCGGTTTAAAGTGGCCTAAAACCTTCTCACGCATGTTTCATCAATGTCAGTGCACCCGTTTTCCCGTGAAAAACGAACAAAAACCCATCCTTGAGCGTCACCGACAGACAGACAGAAATTGAGATAAGGCGCGTTTCTGCTTTTCTATGGTATGAAACGTAAAAATATGCAAAAATTTCATAATTCCAGGCAATGTATAAGGTCGCAATGACGTAATATGATTTTATGTTTGCTAAATTGAAGAACTTGTCTACACAATTACACAAATATAAACAAATGTAGAATAATCATGGTTTTAGCGAATTTCCCCTATAGTGAAGACTCTATTACCGTAGGTATTACCTAGGCCCGGGACCATGATAACTTTTCGTTTTGAGGCCCACAGAAGCCAAAAACACCATTCGTTCAAATTCATAAAGATGTCTGTGTATATATGTGTATGTGTGTCCGTAGGCACGATAACTTTCGTAAAATTGTCCGATCTTGATAAAATTTGGTATAAACGTGTAAGGCAGCATCTATTTTCATAAGTTCGAGAACCAGACAGGTCGCTCTACTTTAAGGGTTTTTTTTTGGGGGGGGGGTGTTTGTACCCCCAAAATGGGTTTTTGAACTTTTTACATATAACTATTTTTAAACCCAAATTTTGGTTTACACCATTAAATTCAGCTTAAAAAAAACAATTAGGTATTTTGATCATCGCTCTACGTCAATTGGTTACCGAAATATTGAGAGTGCTAAACACAGTACGTTGTCCAATGTTACTTCATCTGAATTCAAGAAAAAGCTCAAATGTTTTCTCGTCAATAAGGCTTTGTATTCTTTTGATGAAATTTGATTTGATTACTAGAATAAGTAGCCATATAATTGTATTATTTTTAATGTTTAGTTATGAATAATAATAAGATTCGTTTTGTTATGACACCATTCATGTATATTTGTGTATATAACGAATAAAGAAAGTTTGAATTGAATTGAATTGAACTTATGGAGAATAAGAAAAATTGTATATCTCGCTTATTAATGAACATATATTAATAAAACTTGGTATGTGGCTTTATATGGTTGGGTTTTCATGCTATTTGCATACAAAACTCATTTTTTGTGGTCCCCATGGCAGCAAACCTGCGTACTCAGCAACTATAATGTTATTCTTATGGAGAATAAGAAACATGTGATATCTTGCTTGTTTATGAAAATAAATTGATAAAACTTGGTATGTTGCTTCATCTGGAGGTGATCCATTGGTATTTGCACAAAAACCAGATTTTGTGGTCCTTGATGCAGCAAACCTGCATACTCAGTCCTAATGTTTTTATTTCGGGGAATAAATAAAATGTCATATCTCGCTTATTTATCAATAAGCTTTGATTAAAGTTGGTAAGTGGCTTCATGACTTGGTGAAGTACCATTTGAAATTCGCTGAGTATGCAGGTTTGCTGCAACGGGGGTATTTGGTTCTTATGACAAACTTGCACATAAACATTTTCATACTCATGATATGCCTTGCAATTTAACTAGGCCTATTATATATTTGCTAAATGATTGTTTTAATTAGCTAAACTTAAACTTCATAGATTTAAAACTTTGTTGTTAGATTCTGTCATGGAAAGGTTGCAAATACTAGCTCCTTATTTCAGGATAACAAAGGAATGTATTAGTGGAATACAAGCCAATTGCAAAAATGCCCTAATATAATCTATATCCTCATAATATGGCGCTGTAGATAGGATCGTTACGTAGGTTCCGATCAGATGGACGGAAGACTACACCAGCTGCACTAGTATTTTTAATATTAAAGACGATAAGTTTAATCCTTAGATTTAAGTCATTTAACGGATTTTTCAATAATTTACTACTCTTGGGTCCCATTTTACAATAGATTGTTTTAATAAGTTTAACGCTATAAAATTTACAGATACGGTTTTTGACGTAATAACCATTATTGTGTCCCATATTATTACAGTTACAACGAAGTTCTATCCGGTGGATCTAATACAGTTACCATATAATGATTTTTTTTCAACACGGCGCCGTCCGACCCTGACGCTGCTGATAACTTGAGCGGACAGATGCTCAAAGACTTGGTTGGCATTTATTGATAAACTATTCATATATTAATACACAAAAATGTGCCAAGTAACTCGTGTTCTAAGTTATTTTTATTAAATCGAAAAAATTCACACATTGATTACATTTTCCATAGAAATGTGTACCATAAAAATTTGTTTTATGATAATTTATGACGTAACTCTTTTAACTAGGAGTACGCTCAAATATTCCCGTAATGGGATGACTGAACTCAGAAATGGTAAATGATAGTTACTGCTGTTAACGTGTTAACGTAAGTTCTAACCGACATTTCATTACAAAATATTAAATAAATAGTCTTGATCCTGGGAACTCTGTAGGAAAATATCTACTTTTATTTTGGTTAATTTTAGGTCTTGGTTAATACATCGTTCTTGAATATATTAAATTATATTATATTACAGGTGAAAATTCATTAACAAAAAAGAATTTGTTCCTATTCAGTAACGTGTGCCTCTATTTTTAAATTGGAAAATACCTGAGTACGCAGGTTTGCTATGACGGGGGTATTTAAATATCATAAACTGACAAATGAACACAGCTGGTAGAAGTAAATACAAAATATATGGCTGCTGCAATCTATCAGATAAACTATTAACTTACTCACATTATAGGAGAACGTTTTATTTATTTGTAAAAACTGATGTTAGTTTTTTACCTTACAATTTCAAAAACCTTTGATAAATTGAATTAACTCATTTTAAACGTAGAGTGGTTTCATTATTTAATCATAAAACATATAAAATAGGATCATTTGTAAGTAGTTGTTTGTCATTACGAAACAATATTTTATCAGCATCTCGCACTTTACTGAGCCCGGATCACACTACGCTGGTTACCAGCTGCTAGTAAAAGGCAGGACAAAAGCTAGTCTGACCACAATAAATGTTGCTAGTTCTAGCAAAACAGAGAGGTTTGAGTGGTCACACTAAGCTGGTTGCTAGTAGTGGCAAATTAATAATCATCAGGTGTTTTAGCTTATGTATCTCATCAACATTTAAACAGTGTTGTAAACAAATGTTAGTTAAGACCTTATCCGCTAGATCTGCTAGTGGTTTTGATACATTTGGACATTTCCAATTTTCTGGATAAGCCAATAAATTTGATTTTTCACCTTCACTCTTAAAAATTACTTCTAAATGTGTACATTTGAATTTATCTAATGATCGTTGTATGATATTACAATAAGATTTTGATAAGGCGTTTAATATTAGGCATGAATAACATTTGTTTAATGACTAGTGCTTTGTCAATAACTCAACTACCAATTAATAAAATGTGTGTTTGGTAGAAAATGTTATTACTGAAGGTTGAATATTAAAATTTATTTAGGCTTGGAACCATGATTTGTAATCTGGAGCTAGGCGGCAGGTTGCATTTTATAGTTTTATAAATAATCCAAAAGGCAACACATCTGCTTCCAGAAAAAGGTATAAGCAGAATTTAATACCAATTTGAGCCTTACAAGCCACGCGATACAGCAACACCGTCATATATACATACTAGTTAATTTTCCTTAGCACAAAATGGCGGTAGCAAGCAATTTTTTTGAGTAGTGTTGTCTCCAGTAGGCCAATTACCAACAGACCTCATTGGAATGACTGCCAAGTTTATCCAGTTTTTTGCACTTTTACTGTAGTTAAATATCAGCTGGTTCAAATTAACTCCAGTGATTCTACTTTTTTGTTTTATTCGAGACGTAAAGTAAATATTGACAATAGCTTGCACAGCTAGCTCGCAATATTTGTATTTATTTGTTTATTTTGATTTTCCTAGCTGCTAGTAACTAGCGTTGGTAACCAGCCTAGTGTGACCCGGCCTTAAAGGTATTTTTTGTCCAATGCTTTATCTCATGGCAATTTTACAACTTTTAAAAATTAATTATTAAAAAACGGTTCAACGAATGTAATCCATTTTTGAACTGGAAACGTAACGTGTACTGTATAACAGTTGTGTAGAATTTGAAAGCGATCCGTGCAGCCGTTATCATGTTATTACATTACGAACACACACCCACACACTGACGGGCAACGAATCATTGTCTCTGCTAACACATAGATTCCTTCACTTCGTTCCGTCATCGATAATAAGGATACGGTATCGGACCTAATAACTATTATTGTTGTACATATGTGGTGTGAATATAACGAAGTTTCCAATGTTATATCTAACGAAACAAGTGTATATTTTGTGGCAAATATTAATACTTTTCAACGCAAAACAATTGTATAATAAACAACGTAGCTACAACTTTGCATATTCATTCTTTGAGATGCAATCATAATTTCTCTTTACAAACAAAACGTCATACAAAGTGATAAGCCACATACAACATTGCCATTTCCACTGCAATTACTGAAACTATGGGAAAAACAACGTCAGCTCGCGATGGCGGAGAAGTTCCACGGTGGTGTTTCACAAAGTAAACTTCCACTTGGCTCGGAAATGTTGAACAATACTCACTGACAGCTACACCTATAACAGCTGTCCAATTAAATAACAACAGATTGCAAGAGCGCTGCCCGGCTATATTGCAATGTTTGCAGTTTGTAAACATTAATGTTCATGTTGATTAGAAGTTTTAAAGCAACAAGGCAAACCAGCTCCCTCTGGTCAGAAACAGAGTTGTGATAAACAAGTAACAAGTTTATTTCAATCTGATATTTACCGTGGTAACGTTATTAATTGAGATTTTTAAAGAAGAGGATTTTTCACTCAAGAGGGCTCTGCAGTCACGAAACTTTTCGGGTTTCTACCTGTTTCGCCCATAAGGCTAATGCTAACTTTCAAAGCCCGTTCCTCCTCAACGGATTATTTGATATCGTTGATTTATGGCTCATTTTAAAGACAAAAAATATACCTAGCGATTTCAGTAAGCAGAATTTCGACATCTCAAATACTAATAGATCAATAAAATTCCAAAATATTCAATATTTACGATTTTTTTATGAGCGAACTATTGACGATAACGAAATTATACTTACTGAAATCGCTAGATATATTTTTGATCTTTAAAACGAACCATAAATAATCCATTTCGGACAACCCGTTGAGGAGGGACGGACTTTGAAAGTTAACATTGGTCTTATGGGAGAAGCAGGTAGACACAGAGGACTGGAGGTCCTAAGAGGTGGTTGGACGAGATCCACTACATACATTATTTTTATGTATTTAAGAGTGTAAGAAAGAGGTTTAAGGAGCCTACAAAGTTTTTGTATTATATTCACAAGAAATGTGAGCGCACAAAAGACTGGCGAAACTTGATGGGACAAAAAAGAGAATCATATATATTATTCAATAAATTATTGAGGATATTGACCATCACTGATTACACAAATTTCGGGGTCTGGAATCTGATATCAAAAATAAGTGGACCAATCCAGACAGTACGAAAAAAAACACAAACAAGCTAAAACAGAAAACTGTTAAACCAGCCAACAGAGAGAAACGCCAAGTAACTTTTTTATTATCAGGGATGCCAAATGTTCGCAATAATTTAAACTAACCATCACAAACAATGATATTCTAACAAAGGAGTCCTATATACATTTGACATAGGCATAATAATTGCAGCCCCTGCCTGACGAAGAGTGACGCTGACGCATTCCCGGCCCCCTTGCGTTTACCCAACTGAATACGAGTTGGCAATTTAAAAGTTATAAATCCAGATAACTCACATTCCACGCAGGTATCGGTTAACACTGAGTATCAACTGCATACCTGAAACAAAAAACGCAATAAGTTTTGTACTCAAGGAACACCATGTTCAGAAAATGTTGTTAACATAAAAAATATTCACTAATAAGATTAACACAAACATATACAAACCTACTGCGGTTTTTACCTTTAAAATAGAGGTTATCCAATTGGGAGCGCAGTATTTTTATAAGGGGGGCGCAGGTCGATAAAAGGTCGATGATAATATTTCTTCCAAAAACAAACCAGATTTGATTTTCCATCCCTAGAAACGTTTTTGGGAACATATCTATTTTCGTTTATCTTGATAACGATATATAACTGTACTGTCTTATTTTTTTATTTATATTACACGAAAAAAAGTCTAAATTATCAAAATAATAACGTTTAAGTCTAAACCTAAAATGAAAAATTTAGATGTTAAAATTGTTTCATTACATGTCAAGGTAAACAAGGTAAGCTGTTGTTAATCCTAACACAATTTTAAGTGAGATACTAATGAATGGAGCAACAGATAAATAATGAGGCCACTCTAAGAAATAGATTGATGAGGGACGCTTGGCAGTCGCAGGCCGCGACTGGAGATGACGAATCGCTAGGGTAACGCCATACAGAGATACTATTGACTGGAGGAGGAGGGAGACAATAAGGCGTCGCCGAGGGAGAGATTGATAAGGACGGTTGCCAATCGCAGACTGCGACTGGAAATGTACCGAGTCGCTAGGGTAGCGCCATAGAGAGAGACTATTGACTGGAGCAGGACGGAGACAATAAGGCGTCGCCGAGGGAGAGATTGATGAGGACGTTTGCCAATGCAGACCGCGACTGGAGACGACTGGAGATGTCGAGTCGCTAGGGTAACGCCATATCGAGATACTATTGACTAGAGCAGGAGGGAGATAATAAGGCGTCGCCGAAGGAGGGATTGATGAGGGACGTTTGCCAATCGCAGACCGCGACTGGAGATGTCGAGTCGCTAGGGTAGAGTCATAGAGAGAGACTACTGACTGGAGCAGGAGGGAGACAATAAGGCGTCGCCGAGAGAGAGATTGATGAGGGACGTTTGGCAGTCGCATACCGCGACTGGAGATGTCGAGTCGCTAGGGTAGCGCCGTAGTGGGATACTATTAACTGGAGCAGGAGGGAGATAAAGAGGTGACGACGAGGGAGAGATTGATGAGGGACGTTTGACAATCGCAGACCGCGACTGGAGATGACGAGTCACTAGGGTAACGCCATAGAGAGATACTATTGACTGGAGCAGGAGGGAGACAATAAGGCGTCGCCGAGGGAGAGATTGATGAGGGACGTTTGGCGGTCGCAGGCCGTGACTGGAGATGACGAGTCGCTAGGGTAACGCCGTAGACAGATACTATTGACTGGAGCAGGAGGGAGACAATAAGGCGTCGCTGAGGGAGAGATTGATGAGGGACGTTTGCCAATCGCAGACCGCGACTGGAGTTGTCGAGTCGCTAGAGTAGCGCCATAGACAGAGACTATTGACTGGAGCAGGAGGGAGACAATAAGGCGTCGCCGAGGGAGAGATTGATGAGGGACGTTTGGCAGTCGCAGACCGCGACTGGAGATGTCGAGTCGCTAGGGTAGCGCCGTAGTGAGATACCACTGACTGGAGCAGGAGGGAGATAAAGAGGTGACGACGAGGGAGAGATTGATAAGGGACGTTTGACAATCACAGACCGAGACTGGAGATTTCGAGTCGCTAGGGTAACGCCATAGAGATATACTATTGACTGGAGCAGGAGGGAGACAATAAGGCGTCACCGAGGGAGAGATTGATGAGGGAGGTTTGCCAATCGCAGACTGCGTCTGGAGATGACGAGTCGCTAGGGGAACACCATAGAAGATAATATTGACTGGAGCAGGAGGGAGACAATAAGGCGTCGCCGAGGGAGAGATTGATGAGGGACGTTTGGCAGTCGCAGACCGTGACTGGAAATGTCGATTCGCTAGGGTAGCGCTGTAGTGGGATACTATTGACTGGAGCAGGAGGGAGATAATGAGGTGTCGTCGAGGGAGAGTTTGATGAGGGACGTTTGACAATCGCAGACCGCGACTGGAGATGTCGAGTCGCTAGGGTAAAGCCATAGAGAGCAGGGTATTGACTGGAGCAGGAGGGAGACAATAAGGCGTCAACGAGGGAGAGATTGATGAGGGGCGTTTGACAATCGCAGACCGCGACTGGAGATGTCGAGTTGCTAGGGTAGCGACGTAGTGGGATACTATTGACAAGAGTAGGAGGGAGACAATAAGGCGTCGCCGAGGGAGAGATTGATGAGGGACCTTTGCCAATCGCAGACCGCGACTGGAGATGTCGAGTCGCTAGGGTAGCGCCATAGAGAGAGACTATTGGCTGGAGCAGGAGGGAGACAATAAGGCGTCGCCGAGCGAGAGATTGATGAGGGACGTTTGCCAATCGCAGACTGCGTCTGGAGATGACGAGTCGCTAGGGGAACGCCATAGAGAGATACTATTGACTGGAGCAGGAGGGAGACAATAAGGCGTCGCCGAGGGAGAGATTGATGAGGGACGTTTGGCAGTCGCAGACCGCGACTGGAGATGTCGATTCGCTAGGGTAGCGCTGTAGTGGGATACTATTGACTGGAGCAGGAGGGAGATAATGAGGTGACGTCGAGGGAGAGATTGATGGTGGAGTTTGACAAATGCAGACCGCGTCTGGAGATGTCGAGTCGCTAGGGTAAAGTCATAGAGAGACACTATTGACTGGAGCAGGAGGGAGACAATAAGGCGTCAACGAGGGAGAGATTGATGAGGGACGTTTGACAATCGCAGACCGCGACTGGAGATGTCGAGTTGCTAGGGTAGCGACGTAGTGGGATACTATTGACAAGAGTAGGAGGGAGACAATAAGGCGTCGCCGAGGGAGAGATTGATAAGGGACGTTTGACAATCGCAGACCGCGACTGGAGATGTCGAGTTGCTAGGGTAGCGACGTAGTTGGATACTATTGACAAGAGTAGGAGGGAGACAATAAGGCGTCAACGAGGGAGAGATTGATGAGGGACGTTTGACAATCGCAGACCGCGACTGGAGATGTCGAGTTGCTAGGGTAGCGACGTAGTGGGATACTATTGACAAGAGTAGGAGGGAGACAATAAGGCGTCGCCGAGGGAGAGATTGATGAGGGACGTTTGGCGGTCGCAGACCGTACTGGAGATAACGAGTCGCTAGGGTAACGCCATAGAGAGGTACTATTGACTGGAGCAAGAGGGAGACAATGAGGCGTCGCCGAGGGAGAGATGATGAGGGGCGTTTGCCAATCGCAGATCGCGACTGGAGGTGTCGAGTCGCTAGGGTAGCGCCGTAGTGGGATACTATTGACTGGAGCAGCAGGGAGATAATGAGGTGACGTCGAGGGAGAGATTGATGAGGGACGTTTGACAATCGCAGACTCCAACTCTGAGGTGTCGAGTCGCTCGTTATAATGGATAATGAATAGGATTTGTAACTCGCTTCAACACATCTCCATTATTTAAACAGAGCTCCCTCTCTCTCTCTCTAGTGACGTCTGGTTTATAATATGTGACAAAATTGATTTCGTAATAGTTTTAGAGGCAATCGCATCGTATTAGTGATATTTAACACTATCGTATTGCATCACCTTAAAATGTAGGATTATGTTTTGATTCGTACACAGTATCATTGTATTTATTATTTTCCAGCTATCTATCACCGATGTTGGAACTTTTGGAAGTAGGAGGTTTAGTAAAGTGATATCAAAACCTGTAATATATACCATAAAGAGAACGATGCAACGTCACACTATCAGGAGGATGGTCGTCTGCAGTTGCATCAGCGGTTGCGGCGGTGGTGTCAGTTCGGACACGGACGTGATTGCGTGGAATCCATAGCTCGGGATGGGGGAGGGTGGAGGGGGGAGACCTGGAGAGAGCCAGGGGGAGAGAGAGGTAATTGCGCGAACGGACGAGAGTAGCGTGAGCGCCGGTGGACAGCGGCCTTGCAGGTGATTTGGCAACATCCCGCCAAGGTCAGGCGAGCAGCTGGCGCCGAACGCATACCAGAGGTCAGTGGAGGTCACGCGCGCTGCTGCTGCTGCTGCCGCTGCCGCTGCCGCTACTGCTGGTGATGCGATACCGTTGCTGCTGCTAGCTTCCTAGCGGCACAGATGTGATGCTCTGTCTCCTTCACAACACTCTTCCACTGTGCCTGCACTGGGAAGACTTGCTGTTTGACACGATAAATTTGAGAACTAACAGTTGTTTGTCAACACAGACTGGATGCTGATTACCGGGACAATATTTATGAGCAGCGTTGGTAGACTATGAAGAATTATTCTTGTTTAATTTTCTACACGTTCATTTAAACATGTTGAAAATTAAACTAGTTAGGATCAATTTCCTGATTTGTATTAGCCTGATTCATATAATGGGAACCCCATTATTCACAATAACACCATTCACAAAAATAATCAAAAATATATACAGCCGCATGTGTAACTCACTCACTCACTCACTCACTCACTCACTGAGGTATACGAATTCTAGACCACTTCTAGACTAGCTAGAAACCTGAAATTTTGCATGCAGGTAGCTTATAGCTTGTAACCCCCAGAAAAATTGCCAAAACTGTCAATTTTTTATTTTAACCCCCCTAAAAAAATATTTAAAACCCCCCAAAAAGGCTTATTTTAAAATTACAGTTTTTGAGCTCTAGCGTCCAAACGGATTGACCTATCGAAAAACGGACACCACCACGTGCTACGGATTTTACAAGATCTACAACTTTGTTCCTGTGACTTTTTGTCGTATCTGGCTCCCTTCACCCTTAGGTAGCGCTAGATTTTTCAAATTTCAGGCAATTTCGACGGTTATTTTTTTGATCTTTAATTTCCTATCACTTTAATTTAGTATGTAAAGGCTTGATATTTGACACTCAATATGTTTACACATTACCCTTCACGAAACACTCGATAAACTAACATATTTTAATAATTAAACATCCCAAAAAAATTAAAAACCCTAATTATTCTATAAATGACAAACTGCATTATCGACTTACTCAGGTAATTCTAGATAAGCTAGAAACATGGAATTAGGCCTATATGTAGCTTGTCTATTGAAACCCCCAGGAAAATTGCAAAAAGGTATATTTTTTTATTTTAACCTCCTCAAAAAAATTCAAAAGGGAGGAAATTTTGAACATCTCCAAAATAGTGCATGTTTTTGTGCTATAGCGGCCGAACGGTTAGTACAATCGAGAAACGGGGACTACTACGACGCACGGGCTTTAGACGATCTATAACTTTAACGAATCTACAACATCACCCTTAGATAGCTCGTTTTTTCAAATTTTGAGATTTTGTGGCGGTTTTTATTTCCTATCACGTTAATATACTTGATGGAGGCCTAATATTGGGCACGCAGTATGTCTACATCACACTTAGTAAATAGCAGTAGAAATATGACCAGTTTTTATTAATTAAACCTGTCGAAAAATGAAAAACTATAAATATCATTAGATATGACCATTTTCTTAGTATAAGTAGTGCTGTATGGGGGGTTCTGGGCCAATTTATATTATTTGACATACACGTGACACCAATAATACTTGAGCTAGAGACGTGAAATTTGGCATGCATGAGCCTTGCACATTTTATTCCCGAATCATACTATTTTTAGTTTGAACTATCTCAACAAAATAAATAATTGTGAATACAAAAATCAAAATGTAGTATTTTTTATTTGAGCTCTAGCGGCCAAACGGGTTGTCCTATCGAAAAACGGAGACCGCCACGTGCTACGGATTTTAGGCAAACTACAACTCTAGTCCTATGACATTTTGCCGTATCTCACCCCCTTCACCCTTAGATAGCGCTAGATTTTTTAAATTTAAAATTTTTCATAGATTTGTTCGTGTTTTTTTATGGTTTGTCGCTCTAATATAGAACTTAGAGGCCTAATACTTATCACACAGTATTCCTACATTACAGTTAGTACTAAGCAATACTCCCACCCCCAGATTAAGTACCTTAAACACACAAAAAATCAAAGTTTTTGAGCTCTTGTAGACTTTTCTTGTTTTTCGGGTATAGTTTTTATGTTGCGCTCTGTCGAGGGTAAAAGACCTTATAAATCATGTCATATTTGTTGCAGTAGGCTTGTAGTTAACCAAAGTCTTAGTATATCAGGTTATTAACGGTGGTCGTATCCCTTATAAGGTTCAAAATACGCCTTTTAAAGGCTACATTATAAATCAGTTAAGGGTATAATTTTTTCCAAGCAATCAGGTAATACATGGAAGCTTAAAATTGAACATACTACGTCTCCATACCAAGTAGTATTCATCAACAGGCATATGGCCAGATGTTATAGGTTAACCCCTCAAAAATAACCAAAGCCTTGGAATAGTTGTAGAATTTAGGTCTTAAATAGAATTTGGACCAATTTACATTAAACTGTGGCCAAACAGCGACCTGGGGGCGAATCCCCCTACAGGGGAGCTGGGGGTGGAGGCGGAGCGATTTTTAAATTGTTATATACTCTAATATTGGACTGCTAGGCCTAAATGTGTTCACTCAATAAGTCTACTTTATATTTTGAGTATACATAAAACCTCGGATTATTATCGTAATTAAACCATGTGCCATAGGTCCTACGACAGGGACCTGGGGGCGAAGCCCCCCACAGGGGTCTGGGGGCGGAGCCCCCAGCGAGCGAAGCGAGTCTAATATACTATACAGCCGCATGTGTAACTCACTCACTCACTCACTCACTCAGGTATACGAATTCTAGACCATTTCTAGAGGAGCTAGAAACCTGAAATTTGACATGCAGGTAGCTTTTACCTTGAAACCCCCAGGAAAATCTTTAAAACTTACAATTTCATGCTTGAAACTCCGTAAAAATAAATATAAATAATTTAGTTCTCGTTTTTTGAGGTTAACTGATGTCGGTAATTCAGTATGCAGTAGAATTGGTATGTTGTACTACGTTACCGACATGCATTATTATGTATTTCAAATTTTCTGTGCAGTATAAAAAAATCTACATGGGTTTTTGCGTATAAGAGTTTTGTGGCAATCCAGTCACAATAAATGTCGTCCTTATTAAATATTTATAATAAACTTAATTAAATATTCTTTCATGATCTCATAATTGCATCGACTAATAAACCTGTTATTTATTCCTTTACATCGAAAAATATAATTTTAGGTTCTCACTGGTAAGAAAACTCATTGTTTTAACCACCCTTTTGATGATTTGAACTAACTTTAATCTTTCGGTGATGAATTATTGTCAAATTGATTACGTACTTTTTGTAGCCATGACAGTTTAATGCGTTACCCGTTTTTTGAATAATATTTAAACACAATTTTTAATTAGTTATAAAACAAATCTATGAGTTACGTAAACTACGTTGTTGACATGCATTATTTTGATTTCAAAATCTTATCGGGACTATAGTGAATGTAATAAGCAGCTTTTGCTGTAATACAAATTTAACTATTTTTCTATTAAATCAATATATTCTTAACGCATTTTAAAGGAATTGGTAAGTTACCCAACTACGTTATAACCTAAGGTTGTGTTTCGAGGGTAATAATATTTTCAAAATTCTGTAGGCAAGTACCCTTGAGGAACTCTGTATTTCATTTTGTTCAAGGTTGTATGACGGTTTTATTATCACTTAAATTTAGTACTTGAGGCTTAATATTTGGCACACAATATCTTCGCATTTATCTTCAAGAAGCGGTAGTTAAACTATCATATTTTACTATTCAAACCCCTCAAACAAATTAAAAGAACCTAATTGTTTTATAACTTAACAATCTGCTTTACCGACTTCTTTACGTAATGTATTTTTAATATAACTCTAGTAGCCAAAGGAATGGTCCTAACGAACAAAGCAGACCACCACATGCCATGGATTTTAGACGATCTACAACTTTGTTCTTATGACCTTTTGCAGTATCTCGCCCCCTTCACCCTTGGGTAGCGCCAGATTTTTTTCATTTCAGCTATTTTTCAAGATTTATTCGTGGTTACAGTTTGTCACTCTAATGGGGAACTTAATGGCCTAATATGTGGCACACAGTCTTATTAAACTACATTAAAAAAGTAGCAGCAGTCAGAATCCCATATCTGACCATTTAAACACCCAAACAAATTAAAGCATTTGAACTTTTCGATGTTTGTTCGTGATTTTTGGGTATATTTTGAATTTTGCGCTCTGCCAAGGGTAAAAACCCTCATAAACTATGCTCTATTTGTTGCAGAAGGCTTGTAGTTACCCAAATACATTAAACGTCTTATAAAGTTTATATTACAATATCAGGGTAGGGTTTTACTTTTTTACAAGCAATTACGTTATACATACAGTCTCCATGCCACGTAGTATTCAGCATCAGGCATATGACTAGTTTTGATTATGTAAACCTATTAATACAGTATAATAAAAACCTTCGAATTTTGTGGGTATTTAGGTCGTAACTTGAATTTGGCCCAAGATAGATCCTTGAGGGACTCTATATATTTCATTTGTTGTAGATTGAATTACATTATTTCTATAAGAGCAATATTTACTGGTTTCTGGTTTTATTTCCACGTATTCTTAGGATGAGTAGTAGTAATATGTCTGCTGATTTATCTGCTTTCTCAAGATGATGCCACTTATACTAGAGCTAGGAATGAGAGGTTTAGCATGCATGTTCCTTGTACTCTCAAATCTCCATAAACATTTCCTAAACCTACTATTTCAACGTACTTACAGTCTTTATATTTTGCAAAAAACATGTCTGCACGAATATTATCTTCACGAATCAGTAGATAAACAAACTTATTTTAAATTTAATGAATTTGAAGTATTTAAAACGCTAAAACCAAATAACTAGCACATTAAGTAGATTTGTTGGTCTATTGGTTGGTTTTTGTTTTACATAATTTGTGGGAAAAACCCTTCATAAATTAGGTTAAATATGTTACAGATGACTTTTATTCGCTACAAACATAATATGTTACTGTTGTAACTTTTATTGATGGAAGTCTAATCCATTTAAAAATACAAGTTGTCAAACGGTACAGTCAACAGCATAGGGAAAAACGAGAAAAAGCGGTATGCAGAGAAGGGGTCTGCAGTATTATGTGATTCAGCAGTCCTTCGTAAAAGAATTTAAACGCCTGAAAAAAACATGACATGTTTTTATTTGTTGCTTAGTGTTATTGTATTTTAGGCCCACTTAAAGAATTAAAAGCATTGTTATTTAGGAAACACAAACAACAGAACCAAGCTACCATATTTGTTATGTTTATGTTGTGATGATTTAAATATTTTCAAATTAGAAAACTTCACATTTAAAAAATATATATTTGTTGTATGGATGTAAATTATTTCTTTACCATGAAATGATACATGGAGGATTGTATTTTGCCTCATACTATTTATTTCTTAGTTCATCGCATCAAAACTCATAATTGTGATTAAATTATTCTTGTAATAAAAGCTTCTCGCGAACGCCACCGTATTCTAGACGATCTACAACGGGGGTTCCCCTACAAAATCAGATACACATTTTGATGGCTTGTGTATAAAAAACAGTTTCATAAAGATTTTACTTAAAAAAATACGCTAGAAGCCTTGTAATCAGAAAACTAGGTGGATTATTTATAGCTATCATATTTGTTACGTTTATGTTGTTATGATTTAAATATTTTCAAATTAGAAAACTTCACATTTAAAAAATATATATATTTGTTGTACGGATGTAAATTATTTCTTTACCATGAAATGATACATGGAGGATTGTATTTTGCCTCATACTATTTATTTCTTAGTTCATCGCATCAAAACTCATAATTGTGATTGAATTATTCTTGTAATAAAAGCTTCTCGCGAACGCCACCGTATTCTAGACGATCTACAACGGGGGTTCCCCTACAAAATCAGAAATCACATTTTTCGGGTATATTTTTTATGTTACGCTCTGTCGAGGGTAAAATCCCTTATAAATCATGTCATATTAGCTACAGAAGGCTTGTAGTTACCCAAAGTCATAGCATTTCAGGTTTTTATCGGTGGTCGTATTCCTTATAAGGTTCAAGAGACGCATTATATAGGCTACATTATACATCAGTTAAGGGTATTAATTTTTTCAAGCACTTAGGTAATACATGGAGGCTTAACATTTAACAATCTACGTCTCCATGCCAAGTAGTATTCATGAACAGGCATATGACCAGATTTTATAGGTTAAACCCTTAAAAATAATCAAAGCCTTGGAATATTTGTAGAATTTAGGTCTTAAATAGAATTTGGACAAATTTACATTAAACTGTGGTCAAACAGCGACCTGGGGGCGAAGCACCCCACAGGGGCCTGGGGGCGAAGGCGGAGCGATTTTGAAATTGTTATATACTCTAATATTGTAATGACAGGCTTAAATTTGTTCACTCAATAATTCTACTTTAAATTTTGAGTATACATAGGACCTCGGATTATTAGCGTAATTAAACCATGTGCCATAAAAAATAATCAAAGCCTTGGAATATTTGTAGAATTTAGGTCTTAAATAGAATTTGGACAAATTTACATTAAACTGTGGTCAAACAGCGACCTGGGGGCGAAGCACCCCACAGGGGCCTGGGGGCGAAGGCGGAGCGATTTTGTAATTGTTATATACTCTAATATTGTAATGACAGGCCTAAATTTGTTCACTCAATAATTCTACTTCTCGTCTCCTTCACCCTTAGGTAGCGCTAGATTTTTCAAATTTCGGCATATTTTCGAAATATTTTGGCCGTTTTTTATTTCCTATCACGTTAATATACTTGATCGAGGCCTAATATTGGGCACGCAGTATGTCTACATCACACTTAGTAAATAGCAGCAGAAATATGACCAGTTTTTATTAATAAAACCTGTCGAAAAATGAAAAACTCTAAATATCTTTAGATATGACCGTTTTCTTAGTATAAGTAGTGGTGTATTGGGGGTTCTATGCCAATTTATATTATTGGACATACACGTGACACCAATAATACTTGAGCTAGAGACGTGAGATTTGGAATGCATGTGCCTTGCACCTTTTCATCCCAAATTCTACTATTTTTCGTTTGAACTATCACAAAACGAAAATTTGGGAGTACAAATTCAAAATGTAGTATTTTTTATTCGAGCTCTAGCGGCCGAACGGGTTGTCCTATCGAAAAACGAAGACCACCATGTGCCACGGATTTTAGACGAACTACAACTTTAGTCCTATGACATTTTGCCGTATTCCACCCCCTTCACCCTTAGATAGCGCTAGATTTTTTAAATTTAAACTTTTTCATAGATTTGTTCGTGGTTTTTAATGGTTTGTCGCTCTAATGTAGAACTTAGAGGCCTAATACTTATCACACAGTATTCCTACATTATAATTAGTACCAAACAACACTCACACGCTCAGATTAAATATCTTAAGCACAAAAAAATCAAAGACTTTGAGCGTTTGTAGATTTTATCGTGTTTTTCGGGTATCTTTTTTATGTTGCGCTCTGTCGAGGGTAAAATCTCTTAATTATGTCATATTTGTTGCAGAAGGCTTTTAGTTACCTATAGTCATAGCATTTCATGTTGTTAACGGTGGTCATATTCCTTATATGGTTCAAAAGACGCCTTATAAAGGCTACATTATACATCAGTTAAGGGTATTAATGTGTTTCAAGCACTTAGGTAATACATGGAGGCTTAACATTTAACATAATAATTCTCCATGCCAAATAGTATTTAGCAACAGGCACATGACCAGATTTTATAGGTTAATCTCTTAAAAATAATCAAAGCCTTGGAATAGAAGAATTTAGATCTTAAATAGAATTGGACCAATTTACAGTAAACTGTGACCCCTTAACCCTTAGATAGCGCTATATTTGTTAAATTTCAAGATTTTTACGTGGTTTTCAATGGTTTGCCGTTCTAATACAGAACTTAGAGGCCTAGTATTTAGCACAAAGTTTTCCTATATTACAATTAATTAGTATTTAGAACCAGTCATACGCCCAGATTATATCACTTAAACACCCGAAAGAAAAAAAAAGACTTTGAACTTTTGTAAATTTATTTGTGTTTTTAGGTGTATTTTTTATGAAGCGCTCCAGCAAGGGTAAAACCCCTTATAAATAATGTTATACTTGTTGCAGAATGCTTATTGTTGACCAAATACATAGCAATTTAGGTTTTTAACTTTGTTTTTTCCCCTTAAAAGGTTTAGGCGACGTCCTATAAAGGCTATATCACAAAATCCAGTGTAGGGTTTCAATTTTCTTTCCAAGGTAATAAATGGAGACTTAAAATTTAACATACAATACGACCTGGGGGCGAAGCCCCCCACAGGGGTCTGGGGGCGGAGCCCCCAGCGAGCAAAGCGAGTCTAATATATATACAGCCGCATGTGTAACTGACTCACTCACTGAGGTATACGAATTCTAGACCACTTCTAGACGAGCTAGAAACCTGAAATTTTGCATGCAGGTAGCTTATAGCTTGTAACCCCCAGGAAAATCGCCAAAACTGACAGTTTTTTATCATAACCCCCCCAAAAAAATATTTAAAACCCCCCCCAAAAAGGCTTATTTTAAAATTACAGTTTTTGAGCTCTAGCGGCCGAACGGATTGATCTATCGAAAAACGGACCCCACCATGTGCCACGGATTTTGCAAGATCTACAACTTTGTTCATATGACTTTTTGTCGTATCTCGCTCCCTTCACCCTTAGGTAGCGCTAGATTTTTCAAATTTCAGGCAATTTCGACGGTTATTTTCGATGTTTTTAATTTCCTATAACATTAATTTAGTATATAAAGGCTTGATATTTTGCACACAATATGTTTACACATTACCCTTCATGAATTAGACTATAAACTAACATATTTTAATATGTAAACACCTCAAAAAAATTAAAAACCCTAATTGTTCCATAAAGGACAATCTGCATTATCGACTTACTCAGGTAATTCTAGACAAGCTATAAACGTAGAATTAGGCCTACATGTAGCTTGTCCATTAAAACCACCAGAAATATTGCAAAAAGGTATAATTTTTAATCAGAACCACATAAAAAAATTAAAAATGGAGGAAAATTTGAATTTATCCAAAATAGTGCATTTTTTTGGGCTGTAGCGGCCAAACGGATTGTCCTATCGAGAAACTGAGACACACGGATCTTGGACGATCTAAAACTTTGGTCCTATGACTTTTTGCGTATCTTGTTTCCTTCACCCTTAGGTAGCGCTAGATGTTTTAAATTTCGGCATATTTTCGAAATATTTTGTCCGTTTTTTATTTCCTATCACGTTAATATACTTGATGGAGGCCCAATATTGGGCACGCAGTATGTCTACATCACACTTAGTAAATAGCACGAAAAATATGACCAGTTTTTAGTAATTAAACCTGTCGAAAAATGAAAAACTCTAAATATCTTTAGATATGACCGTTTTCTTAGTATAAGTAGTGGTGTATTGGGGGTTCTGTCTCAATTATTTTATTGGACATACACGTGACACCAATAATACTTGAGCTAGAGACGTGAGATTTTGCATGCATGTGCCTTGCACCTTTTCTTCCCAAATCCTACTATTTTTAGTTTGAACTATCTCAACTAAATAAATAATTGTGAATACAAATATCAAAATGAAGTATTTTTTTATTTTAGCTCTAGCGGCCAAATGGGTTGTCCTATCAAAAAACGAAGACCACCCCGTGCCACGGATTTCAGACGAACTACAACTTTAGTCCTATGACATTTTGCCGTACCTCACCCCTTTAACCCTTAGATAGCACTAGATTTTTTAAATTTAAACTTTTTTCAAAAATTGGTTTGTGGTTTTTAATGGTTTGTCGCTCTAATATACAACTTAGAGGCCTAATACTTATCACACAGTATTCCTATATTACAATTAGTACCAAGCAATACTACCACGTCCAGATTAAGTATCTTAAAAACCCAAAAAATCAAAGTTTTTGAGCTCGTGTAGACTTTTCGTTTTTTTTTGGTACATTTTTTATGTTGCGCTCTGTCGAGGGTGAAATCCTTTATAAATCATGCCATATTTTTTGCAGAAGGCCTGTAGTTACCCAAAGTCATCAGTTGAGGGTATTATTTTTTTTCAAGCACTTAGGTAATACATGGAGGCTTAAAATTTAACATACTACGTCTCCATGCCAAGTAGTATTCATCAACAGGCAGATGACCGGATTTTATATGTTAAACCTTTAAAAATAATCAAAGCCCTGGAATAGTTGTAGAATTTAAGTCGTAACTAGAATTTGAACCAATTTACATTAAACATGGCTAAACAGCGACCTGGGGGCGAAGCCCCCCACAGGGGTCTGGGGGCGGAGCCCCCAGCGAGCGAAGCGAGTCTATAATATATACAGCCGCATGTGTAACTCACTCACTCACTCACTCACTCACTCACTCACTCACTCACTCACTGAGGTATACGAATTCTAGACCACTTCTAGACTAGCTAGAAACCTGAAATTTTGCATGCAGGTATCTTATAGCTTGTAACCACCAGAAAAGTTGCCGAAACTGACAATTTTTTATTTTAACCCCCCTAAAAAAATATTTAAACCCCCCCAAAAAAGGCTTATTTTAAAATTACAGTTTTTGAGCTCTAGCGGCCGAACGGATTGACCTATCGAAAAACGGACACCACCACGTGCCACGGATTTTGCAAGATCTACAACTTTGTTCCTATGATTTTTTGTCGTATCTCGCTCCCTTCACCCTTAGGTAGCGCTAGATTTTTCAAATTTTAGTCAATTTCGACGTTTATTTTCGTGGTTTTTAATTTCTTATCACTTTAATTTAGTATTTAAAGGCTTGATATTTGGCACTCAATATGTTGACACATTACCCTTCACGAAACACTCGATAAACTAACATGTTTTAATAATTAAACATCCCAAAAAAATTAAAAAACCCTAATTATTCCATAAATGACAAACTGCATTATCGACTTACTCAGGTAATTCTAGATAAGCTAGAAATATGGAATTAGGCCTACATGTAGCTTGTCCATTGAAACCCCCAGAAAAATTGCAAAAAGGTGTAATTTTTTATTTTAACCTCCTCAAAAAAAATCAAAACGGAGGAATTTTTGAACATCTCCAAAATAGTGCATTTTTTGTGGCTGTAGCGGCCGAACGGTTGGTCCTATCGAGAAACAGAGACCACCACGAATAACGGATTTTAGACGATCTACAAATTTGGCCCTATGACATTTTGTCGTATCTCGTCTCCTTCACCCTTAGGTAGCGCTAGATTTCTCTAATTTCGGCATATTTTCTATATTTTGTGGCAGTTTTTTATTTCCTATCACGTTAGTATACTTGATGGAGGCCTAATATTGAGCACGCAGTATGTCTACATCACACTTAGTAAATAGCAGCAGTCATATGACCAGTTTTAATGAATTAAACTTGTCGAAAAATGAAAAACTCTAAATATCGTAAGATATGACCGTTTTCTTGGTATAAGTAGTAATGTATTGGGGGTTCTGTACCAATTTATATTATTGGACATGTACGTGGCACCAATAATACATGAGCTAGAGACGAGAGATTTGGCATACATGTGCTTTGCACCATGTAACCTCACAGAAAATTCCCAAGCATTATTTTTTTGGTTTTAACTACCTCAAAACAATTCATAATAACGGTTATAAACAATCAGATTGTAGTGTTGTTTAAACAGTTCTAGCAGCCAAAAGGATGGTCTTATACTTAAATATCTGCTGATTTGTCTGTTTTCTTAGTATAAGTAGTGGTCTTATTGGGCTTCTGGGCCATTTGAAACTACACCACTTCAATATGAGGCCAAACAGCGACCTGGGGGCGAAGCCCCCCACAGCGACCTGGGGGCGGAGCCCCCAGCGAGCGAAGCGAGTCTATAATATATACAGCCGCATGTGTAACTCACTGACTGACTGACTGACTGAGGTATACGAATTCTAGGCCACTTCTAGAAAAGCTAGAAACCTGGAATTTGGCATGTATGTAGCTTGTACATTGTAACACCCAGGAAAATTCCAAAAAGTTACAATTGTTTATTTTAACCACCTCAAAAAAATTCAAAATGGAGGAAATTTTGAAGATGTCCAAAATAGTGACTTTTTATTTGAGCTGTAGCGGCCGAACGGTTGGTCCTATCGAGAAACGGAGACCACCGTGTGCCACGGATTTTAGACGATCTACAACTTTGATCCTATGACTTTTTGTCGTATCTCGTCTCCTTCACCCTTAGGTAGCGCTAGATTTTTCAAATTTCGGCATATTTTCGAAATATTTTGGCCGTTTTTTATTTCCTATCACATTAATATACTTGATGGAGGCCTAATATTGGGCACGCAGTATGTCTACATCACACTTAGTAAATATCAGCAGAAATATGACCAGTTTTTATTAATTAAACCTGTCGAGAAATGAAAAACTCTAAATATCTTTAGATATGAGCGTTTTCTTAGTATAAGTAGTGGTGTATTGGGGGTTCTATGCCAATTTATATTATTGGACATACACGTGACACCAATAATACTTGAGCTAGAGACGTGAGATTTGGAATGCATGTGCCTTGCACCTTTTCTTCCCAAATTCTACTATTTTTCGTTTGAACTATCTCAACAAAATAAATAATTGTGAATACAAAATGTAGTATTTTTTATTTGAGATCTAGCGGCCAAATGGGTTGTCCTATCAAAAAACGAAGACCACCACGTGCCACGGATTTTAGACGAACTACAACTTTAGTCATATGACATTTTGCCGTATTCCACCCCCTTCACCCTTAGATAGCGCTAGATTTTTTAAATTTAAACTTTTTCATAGATTTGTTCGTGGTTTTTAATGGTTTGCCGCTCTAATATAGAACTTAGAGGTCTAATACTTATCACACAGTATTCCTTCATTACAATTAGTACCAAACAACACTCACACGCTCAGATTAAATATTTTAAGCACACAAAAAATCAATGTCTTTGAGCGTTTGTAGATTTTATCATGTTTTTCGGGTATCTTTTTTATGTTGCGCTCTGTCGAGGGTAAAATCTCTTAATTATGTCATATTTGTTGCAGAAGGCTTTTAGTTACCTATAGTCATAGCATTTCATGTTGTTTACGGTGGTCATATTCCTTATATGGTTCAAAAGACGCCTTACGAAGGCTACATTATACATCAGTTAAGGGTATTAATTTGTTTCAAGCACTTAGGTAATACATGGAGGCTTAACATTTAACATAATAATTCTCCATGCCAAATAGTATTTAGCAACAGGCACATGACCATATTTTATAGGTTAATCTCTTAAAAATAAATCAAAGCCTTGGAATAGTAGAATTTAGATCTTAAATAGAATTGGACCAATTTACATTAAACTGTGACCTGGGGGCGAAGCCCCCCACAGGGGTCTGGGGGCGGAGCCCCCAGCGAGCGAAGCGAGTCTAATATATATACAGCCGCATGTGTAACTGACTCACTCACTGAGGTATACGAATTCTAGACCACTTCTAGACGAGCTAGAAACCTGAAATTTTGCATGCAGGTAGCTTATAGCTTGTAACCCCCAGGAAAATCGCCAAAACTGACAGTTTTTTATCATAACCCCCCCAAAAAAATATTTAAAACCCCCCCAAAAAAGGCTTATTTTAAAATTACAGTTTTTGAGCTCTAGCGGCCGAACGGATTGACCTATCGAAAAACGGACACCACCACGTGCCACGGATTTTGCAAGATCTACAACTTTGTTCCTATGATTTTTTGTCGTATCTCGCTCCCTTCACCCTTAGGTAGCGCTAGATTTTTCAAATTTTAGTCAATTTCGACGTTTATTTTCGTGGTTTTTAATTTCTTATCACTTTAATTTAGTATTTAAAGGCTTGATATTTGGCACTCAATATGTTGACACATTACCCTTCACGAAACACTCGATAAACTAACATGTTTTAATAATTAAACATCCCAAAAAAATTAAAAAACCCTAATTATTCCATAAATGACAAACTGCATTATCGACTTACTCAGGTAATTCTAGATAAGCTAGAAATATGGAATTAGGCCTACATGTAGCTTGTCCATTGAAACCCCCAGAAAAATTGCAAAAAGGTGTAATTTTTTATTTTAACCTCCTCAAAAAAAATCAAAACGGAGGAATTTTTGAACATCTCCAAAATAGTGCATTTTTTGTGGCTGTAGCGGCCGAACGGTTGGTCCTATCGAGAAACAGAGACCACCACGAATAACGGATTTTAGACGATCTACAAATTTGGCCCTATGACATTTTGTCGTATCTCGTCTCCTTCACCCTTAGGTAGCGCTAGATTTCTCTAATTTCGGCATATTTTCTATATTTTGTGGCAGTTTTTTATTTCCTATCACGTTAGTATACTTGATGGAGGCCTAATATTGAGCACGCAGTATGTCTACATCACACTTAGTAAATAGCAGCAGTCATATGACCAGTTTTAATGAATTAAACTTGTCGAAAAATGAAAAACTCTAAATATCGTAAGATATGACCGTTTTCTTGGTATAAGTAGTAATGTATTGGGGGTTCTGTACCAATTTATATTATTGGACATGTACGTGGCACCAATAATACATGAGCTAGAGACGAGAGATTTGGCATACATGTGCTTTGCACCATGTAACCTCACAGAAAATTCCCAAGCATTATTTTTTTGGTTTTAACTACCTCAAAACAATTCATAATAACGGTTATAAACAATCAGATTGTAGTGTTGTTTAAACAGTTCTAGCAGCCAAAAGGATGGTCTTATACTTAAATATCTGCTGATTTGTCTGTTTTCTTAGTATAAGTAGTGGTCTTATTGGGCTTCTGGGCCATTTGAAACTACACCACTTCAATATGAGGCCAAACAGCGACCTGGGGGCGAAGCCCCCCACAGGGGTCTGGGGGCGGAGCCCCCAGCGAGCGAAGCGAGTCTAATATATATACAGCCGCATGTGTAACTGACTCACTCACTCACTCACTCACTCACTCACTCACTCACTCACTCACTGAGGTATACGAATTCTAGACCACTTCTAGACGAGCTAGAAACCTGAAATTTTGCATGCAGGTAGCTTATAGCTTGTAACCACCAGGAAAATCGCCAAAACTGACGGTTTTTTATCTTAACCCCCCCAAAAAAATATTTAAAACCCCCCCAAAAAAGGCTTATTTTAAAATTACAGTTTTTGAGCTCTAGCGGCCGAACGGATTGACCTATCGAAAAACGGACACCACCATGTGCCACGGATTTTGCAAGATCTACAACTTTGTTCCTATGACATTTTGTCGTATCTCGCTCCCTTCACCCTTAGGTAGCGTTAGATTTTTCAAATTTCAGGCAATTTCGACGGTTATTATCGTGGTTTTTAATTTCCTATCACTTTAATTTAGTATGTAAAGGCTTGATATTTGGCACTCGATATGTTTACACATTACGCTTTACGAAACACTCGATAAACTAACATGTTTTAATAATTAAACATATAAAAAAATTAAAAACCCTAATTATTCCATAAATGACAAACTGCATTATCGACTTACTCAGGTAATTATAGATAAGCTAGATACATGGAATTAGGCCTACATGTACCTTGTCCATTGAAACCCCCAGGAAAATTGCAAAAAGGTATATTTTTTTATTTTAACCTCCTCAAAAAAATTCAAAATGGAGGAAATTTTGAACGTCTCCAACTTCCAAAATTAATTATTTTACATTTGAAGAAACTGCTTTATCGACTTCCAAATGAAGACAACGCCAACGAATGGCTCTTATGGTGATTACTGACACTCTGCCTATAATACATTAATGAACAATCACTATAATGTTAACTTTTTACCACTAAACTCTTTTATAATACTGCTTCGATCAGTATCAAGTTCAAATAAATGGGTACTACTATTATTTTTTAAATATATTGTAAGTATAGATACAGGTTCTCGCTTTTAACAATATTAACTGTTTTAGCTACACCCTAGCTGCACACAATATAGAGTATTACTGGTTGTATTTTCCCAGTGTTGCTTGAGTATTTCGTTGAGAAGATGACTTTTGTATTGTGTTGCCCATGGTACATTCCACCAGGGTGATTCACGATTTGCTGTCTTCAGCAACAATGCACAATGCATGGCAAATGCGGCTTGTGCCCTGGCTTGGCAGTTTCTCCGGGGTGAGTTTTCTACGGCCGCCATTGACGAGATCCTTACGACCGGTGATAGTGTCTATGTGTAACTATGATAGATACTTTACAGCCGCATGTGTAACTCACTCACTCACTCACTCAGGTATACGAATTCTAGACCACTTCTAGAGGAGCTACAAACCTGAAATTTGGCATGTTTGTAGCTTGTACCTTGTAACCCCCAGGAAAATCCCAAAAAGTTACAATTTTTTATTTTAACCCCCTCAAAAAAATTCAAAATGGAGGAAATTTTGAACATGTCCAAAATAGTGCCTTTTTATTTGAGCTGTAGCGGCCGAACGGTTGGTCCTATCGAGAAACAGAGACCACCACGTGACACGGGTTTTAGACGATCTACAACTTTGATACTATGACGTTTTGTCGTATCTCGTCTCCTTCACCCTTAGGTAGCGCTAGATTTTTCAAATTTCGGCATATTTTCGAAATATTTTGGCCGTTTTTTATTTCCTATCACGTTAATATACTTGATCGAGGCCTAATATTGGGCACGCAGTATGTCTACATCACAATTAGTAAATAGCAGCAGAAATATGACCAGTTTTTATTAATTAAACCTGTCGAAAAATGAAAAACTCTAAATATCTTTAGATATGACCGTTTTCTTAGTATAAGTAGTGGTGTATTGGGGGTTCTGAGCCAATTTATATTATTGGACATACACGTGACACCAATAATACTTGAGCTAGAGACGTGAGATTTGGCATGCATGTGCCTTGCACCTTTTCTTCCCAAATCCTACCATTTTTAGTTTGAACTATCTCAACAAAATAAATAATTGTGAATACAAAAATCAAAATGTAGTATTTTTTTATTTGAGATCTAGTGGCCAAATGGGTTGTCCTATCAAAAAACGAAGACCACCAAGTGTCACGGATTTTAGACGAACTACAACTTTGGTCCTATGACATTTTGCCGTATCCTACCCCCTTCACCCTTAGATAGCGCTAGATTTTTTAAATTTAAACTTTTTTCATAGATTTGTTCGTGTTTTTAATGGTTTGTCGCTCTAATATAGAACTTAGAGGCCTAATACTTATCACACAGTATTCCTACATTACAATTAGTACCAAACAACACTCACACGCTCAGATTAAATATCTTAAGCACGCAAAAAAATCAAAGTCTTTGAGCGTTTGTAGATTTTATCGTGTTTTTCGGGTATCTTTTTTATGTTGCGCTCTATCGAGGGTAAAATCTCTTAATTATGTCATATTTGTTGCAGAAGGCCTTTAGTTACCTATAGTCATAGCATTTCATGTTGTTAACGGTGGTCATATTCCTTATATGGTTCAAAAGACGCCTTATAAAGGCTACATTATACATCAGTTAAGGGTATTAATTTGTTTTGAGCACTTAGGTAATACATGGAGGCTTAACATTTTACATAATAATTCTCCATGCCAAATAGTATTTATCAACAGGCTCATGACCAGATTTTATAGGTTAATCTCTTAAAAATAATCAAAGCCTTGGAATAGTTGTAGAATTTAGATCTTAAATAGAATTGGACCAATTTACATTAAACTGTGACCTGGGGGGGACATTAAACTGTGACCTGGGGGCGAAGCCCCCCACAGGGGTCTGGGGGCGGAGCCCCCAGCGAGCGAAGCGAGTCTAATATATATACAGCCGCATGTGTAACTGACTCACTCACTGAGGTATACGAATTCTAGACCACTTCTAGACGAGCTAGAAACCTGAAATTTTGCATGCAGGTAGCTTATAGCTTGTAACCACCAGGAAAATCGCCAAAACTGACGGTTTTTTATCTTAACCCCCCCAAAAAAATATTTAAAACCCCCCCAAAAAAGGCTTATTTTAAAATTACAGTTTTTGAGCTCTAGCGGCCGAACGGATTGACCTATCGAAAAACGGACACCACCATGTGCCACGGATTTTGCAAGATCTACAACTTTGTTCCTATGACATTTTGTCGTATCTCGCTCCCTTCACCCTTAGGTAGCGTTAGATTTTTCAAATTTCAGGCAATTTCGACGGTTATTATCGTGGTTTTTAATTTCCTATCACTTTAATTTAGTATGTAAAGGCTTGATATTTGGCACTCGATATGTTTACACATTACGCTTTACGAAACACTCGATAAACTAACATGTTTTAATAATTAAACATATAAAAAAATTAAAAACCCTAATTATTCCATAAATGACAAACTGCATTATCGACTTACTCAGGTAATTATAGATAAGCTAGATACATGGAATTAGGCCTACATGTACCTTGTCCATTGAAACCCCCAGGAAAATTGCAAAAAGGTATATTTTTTTATTTTAACCTCCTCAAAAAAATTCAAAATGGAGGAAATTTTGAACGTCTCCAACTTCCAAAATTAATTATTTTACATTTGAAGAAACTGCTTTATCGACTTCCAAATGAAGACAACGCCAACGAATGGCTCTTATGGTGATTACTGACACTCTGCCTATAATACATTAATGAACAATCACTATAATGTTAACTTTTTACCACTAAACTCTTTTATAATACTGCTTCGATCAGTATCAAGTTCAAATAAATGGGTACTACTATTATTTTTTAAATATATTGTAAGTATAGATACAGGTTCTCGCTTTTAACAATATTAACTGTTTTAGCTACACCCTAGCTGCACACAATATAGAGTATTACTGGTTGTATTTTCCCAGTGTTGCTTGAGTATTTCGTTGAGAAGATGACTTTTGTATTGTGTTGCCCATGGTACATTCCACCAGGGTGATTCACGATTTGCTGTCTTTAGCAACAATGCACAATGCATGGCAAATGCGGCTTGTGCCCTGGCTTGGCAGTTTCTCCGGGGTGAGTTTTCTACGGCCGCCATTGACGAGATCCTTACGACCGGTGATAGTGTCTATGTGTAACTATGATTCTAATATATATACAGCCGCATGTGTAACTGACTCACTCACTGAGGTATACGAATTCTAGACCACTTCTAGACGAGCTAGAAACCTGCAATTTTGCATGCAGGTAGCTTATAGCTTGTAACCCCCAGGAAAATCGCCAAAACTGACAGTTTTTTATCATAACCCCCCCAAAAAAATATTTAAAACCCCCCCAAAAAAGGCTTATTTTAAAATTACAGTTTTTGAGCTCTAGCGGCCGAACGGATTGACCTATCGAAAAACGGACCCCACCATGTTCCACGGATTTTGCAAGATCTACAACTTTGTTCATATGACTTTTTGTCGTATCTCGCTCCCTTCACCCTTAGGTAGCGCTAGATTTTTCAAATTTCAGGCAATTTCGACGGTTATTTTCGATGTTTTTAATTTCCTATAACATTAATTTAGTATATAAAGGCTTGATATTTTGCAAACAATATGTTTACACATTACCCTTCATGAATTAGACTATAAACTAACATATTTTAATATGTAAACACCTCAAAAAAATTAAAAACCCTAATTGTTCCATAAAGGACAATCTGCATTATCGACTTACTCAGGTAATTCTAGACAAGCTATAAACGTAGAATTAGGCCTACATGTAGCTTGTCCATTAAAACCACCAGAAATATTGCAAAAAGGTATAATTTTTAATCAGAACCACATAAAAAAATTAAAAATGGAGGAAAATTTGAATTTATCCAAAATAGTGCATTTTTTTGGGCTGTAGCGGCCAAACGGATTGTCCTATCGAGAAACTGAGACACACGGATCTTGGACGATCTAAAACTTTGGTCCTATGACTTTTTGCGTATCTTGTTTCCTTCACCCTTAGGTAGCGCTAGATTTTTTAAATTTCGGCATATTTTCGAAATATTTTGTCCGTTTTTTATTTCCTATCACGTTAATATACTTGATGGAGGCCCAATATTGGGCACGCAGTATGTCTACATCACACTTAGTAAATAGCACGAAAAATATGACCAGTTTTTAGTAATTAAACCTGTCGAAAAATGAAAAACTCTAAATATCTTTAGATATGACCGTTTTCTTAGTATAAGTAGTGGTGTATTGGGGGTTCTGTCTCAATTATTTTATTGGACATACACGTGACACCAATAATACTTGAGCTAGAGACGTGAGATTTTGCATGCATGTGCCTTGCACCTTTTCTTCCCAAATCCTACTATTTTTAGTTTGAACTATCTCAACTAAATAAATAATTGTGAATACAAATATCAAAATGAAGTATTTTTTTATTTTAGCTCTAGCGGCCAAATGGGTTGTCCTATCAAAAAACGAAGACCACCCCGTGCCACGGATTTCAGACGAACTACAACTTTAGTCCTATGACATTTTGCCGTACCTCACCCCTTTAACCCTTAGATAGCACTAGATTTTTTAAATTTAAACTTTTTTCAAAAATTGGTTTGTGGTTTTTAATGGTTTGTCGCTCTAATATACAACTTAGAGGCCTAATACTTATCACACAGTATTCCTATATTACAATTAGTACCAAGCAATACTACCACGTCCAGATTAAGTATCTTAAAAACCCAAAAAATCAAAGTTTTTGAGCTCGTGTAGACTTTTCGTTTTTTTTTGGTACATTTTTTATGTTGCGCTCTGTCGAGGGTGAAATCCTTTATAAATCATGCCATATTTTTTGCAGAAGGCCTGTAGTTACCCAAAGTCATCAGTTGAGGGTATTATTTTTTTTCAAGCACTTAGGTAATACATGGAGGCTTAAAATTTAACATACTACGTCTCCATGCCAAGTAGTATTCATCAACAGGCAGATGACCGGATTTTATATGTTAAACCTTTAAAAATAATCAAAGCCCTGGAATAGTTGTAGAATTTAAGTCGTAACTAGAATTTGAACCAATTTACATTAAACATGGCTAAACAGCGACCTGGGGGCGAAGCCCCCCACAGGGGTCTGGGGGCGGAGCCCCCAGCGAGCGAAGCGAGTCTATAATATATACAGCCGCATGTGTAACTCACTCACTCACTCACTCACTCACTCACTCACTCACTCACTCACTGAGGTATACGAATTCTAGACCACTTCTAGACTAGCTAGAAACCTGAAATTTTGCATGCAGGTATCTTATAGCTTGTAACCACCAGAAAAGTTGCCGAAACTGACAATTTTTTATTTTAACCCCCCTAAAAAAAATATTTAAACCCCCCCAAAAAAGGCTTATTTTAAAATTACAGTTTTTGAGCTCTAGCGGCCGAACGGATTGACCTATCGAAAAACGGACACCACCACGTGCCACGGATTTTGCAAGATCTACAACTTTGTTCCTATGATTTTTTGTCGTATCTCGCTCCCTTCACCCTTAGGTAGCGCTAGATTTTTCAAATTTTAGTCAATTTCGACGTTTATTTTCGTGGTTTTTAATTTCTTATCACTTTAATTTAGTATTTAAAGGCTTGATATTTGGCACTCAATATGTTGACACATTACCCTTCACGAAACACTCGATAAACTAACATGTTTTAATAATTAAACATCCCAAAAAAATTAAAAAACCCTAATTATTCCATAAATGACAAACTGCATTATCGACTTACTCAGGTAATTCTAGATAAGCTAGAAATATGGAATTAGGCCTACATGTAGCTTGTCCATTGAAACCCCCAGAAAAATTGCAAAAAGGTGTAATTTTTTATTTTAACCTCCTCAAAAAAAATCAAAACGGAGGAATTTTTGAACATCTCCAAAATAGTGCATTTTTTGTGGCTGTAGCGGCCGAACGGTTGGTCCTATCGAGAAACAGAGACCACCACGAATAACGGATTTTAGACGATCTACAAATTTGGCCCTATGACATTTTGTCGTATCTCGTCTCCTTCACCCTTAGGTAGCGCTAGATTTCTCTAATTTCGGCATATTTTCTATATTTTGTGGCAGTTTTTTATTTCCTATCACGTTAGTATACTTGATGGAGGCCTAATATTGAGCACGCAGTATGTCTACATCACACTTAGTAAATAGCAGCAGTCATATGACCAGTTTTAATGAATTAAACTTGTCGAAAAATGAAAAACTCTAAATATCGTAAGATATGACCGTTTTCTTGGTATAAGTAGTAATGTATTGGGGGTTCTGTACCAATTTATATTATTGGACATGTACGTGGCACCAATAATACATGAGCTAGAGACGAGAGATTTGGCATACATGTGCTTTGCACCATGTAACCTCACAGAAAATTCCCAAGCATTATTTTTTTGGTTTTAACTACCTCAAAACAATTCATAATAACGGTTATAAACAATCAGATTGTAGTGTTATTTAAACAGTTCTAGCAGCCAAAAGGATGGTCTTATACTTAAATATCTGCTGATTTGTCTGTTTTCTTAGTATAAGTAGTGGTCTTATTGGGCTTCTGGGCCATTTGAAACTACACCACTTCAATATGAGGCCAAACAGCGACCTGGGGGCGAAGCCCCCCACAGCGACCTGGGGGCGGAGCCCCCAGCGAGCGAAGCGAGTAGATACTATACAGCCGCATGTGTAACTCACTCACTCACTCACTCAGGTATACGAATTCTAGACCACTTCTAGAGGAGCTAGAAACCTGAAATTTGGCATGTATGTAGCTTATAGCTTGTAACCCCCAGGAAAATCCCAAAAAGTTACAATTTTTTATTTTAACCCCCTCAAAAAAATTCAAAATGGAGGAAATTTTGAACATGTCCAAAATAGTGCCTTTTTATTTGAGCTGTAGCGGCCGAACGGTTGGTCCTATCGAGAAACAGAGACCACCACGTGACACGGATTTTAGACGATCTACAACTTTGATACTATGACTTTTTGTCGTATCTCGTCTCCTTCACCCTTAGGTAGCGCTAGATTTTTCAAATTTCGGCATATTTTCGAAATATTTTGGCCGTTTTTTATTTCCTATCACGTTAATATACTTGATCGAGGCCTAATATTGGGCACGCAGTATGTCTACATCACAATTAGTAAATAGCAGCAGAAATATGACCAGTTTTTATTAATTAAACCTGTCAAAAAATGAAAAACTCTAAATATCTTTAGATATGACCGTTTTCTTAGTATAAGTAGTGGTGTATTGGGGGTTCTGAGCCAATTTATATTATTGGACATACACGTGACACCAATAATACTTGAGCTAGAGACGTGAGATTTGGCATGCATGTGCCTTGCACCTTTTCTTCCCAAATCCTACCATTTTTAGTTTGAACTATCTCAACAAAATAAATAATTGTGAATACAAAAATCAAAATGTAGTATTTTTTTATTTGAGATCTAGTGGCCAAATGGGTTGTCCTATCAAAAAACGAAGACCACCAAGTGTCACGGATTTTAGACGAACTACAACTTTGGTCCTATGACATTTTGCCGTATCCTACCCCCTTCACCCTTAGATAGCGCTAGATTTTTTAAATTTAAACTTTTTTCATAGATTTGTTCGTGTTTTTAATGGTTTGTCGCTCTAATATAGAACTTAGAGGCCTAATACTTATCACACAGTATTCCTACATTACATTTAGTACCAAACAACACTCACACGCTCAGATTAAATATCTTAAGCACGCAAAAAAATCAAAGTCTTTGAGCGTTTGTAGATTTTATCGTGTTTTTCGGGTATCTTTTTATGTTGCGCTCTATCGAGGGTAAAATCTCTTAATTATGTCATATTTGTTGCAGAAGGCCTTTAGTTACCTATAGTCATAGCATTTCATGTTGTTAACGGTGGTCATATTCCTTATATGGTTCAAAAGACGCCTTATAAAGGCTACATTATACATCAGTTAAGGGTATTAATTTGTTTCGAGCAATTAGGTAATACATGGAGGCTTAACATTTTACATAATAATTCTCCATGCCAAATAGTATTTATCAACAGGCTCATGACCAGATTTTATAGGTTAATCTCTTAAAAATAATCAAAGCCTTGGAATAGTTGTAGAATTTAGATCTTAAATAGAATTGGACCAATTTACATTAAACTGTGACCTGGGGGGGACATTAAACTGTGACCTGGGGGCGAAGCCCCCCACAGGGGTCTGGGGGCGGAGCCCCCAGCGAGCGAAGCGAGTCTATAATATATACAGCCGCATGTGTAACTCACTCACTCACTCACTCACTCACTCACTGAGGTATACGAATTCTAGACCACTTCTAGACTAGCTAGAAACCTGAAATTTTGCATGCAGGTAGCTTATAGCTTGTAACCCCCAGAAAAATTGCCAAAACTGTCAATTTTGTATTTTAACCCCCCTAAAAAAATATTTAAAACCCCCCCAAAAAGGCTTATTTTAAAATTACAGTTTTTGAGCTCTAGCGGCCGAACGGATTGACTTATCGAAAAACGGACACCACCACGTGCCACGGATTTTACAAGATCTACAACTTTGTTTCTATGACTTTTTGTCGTATCTTGCTCCCTTCACCCTTAGGTAGCGCTAGATTTTTCAAATTTCAGGCAATTTCGACGGTTATTTTTGTGGTCTTTAATTTCCTATCAATTTAATTTAGTATGTAAAGGCTTGATATTTGGCACTCAATATGTTTACACATTACCCTTCACGAAACACTCGATAAACTAACATATTTTAATAATTAAACATCCCAAAAAAATTAAAAACCCTAATTATTCTATAAATGACAAACTGCATTATCGACTTACTCAGGTAATTCTAGATAAGCTAGAAACATGGAATTAGGCCTATATGTAGCTTGTCTATTGAAAACCCCAGGAAAATTGCAAAAAGGATGTGTAACTCACTCACTCACTCACTCAGGTATACGAATTCTAGACCACTTCTAGAGGAGCTAGAAACCTGAAATTTGGCATGTATGTAGCTTGTACCTTGTAACCCCCAGGAAAATCCCAAAAAGTTACAATTTTTTATTTTAACCCCCTCAAAAAAATTCAAAATGGAGGAAATTTTGAACATGTCCAAAATAGTGCCTTTTTATTTGAGCTGTAGCGGCCGAACGGTTGGTCCTATCGAGAAACAGAGACCACCACGTGACACGGATTTTAGACGATCTACAACTTTGATACTATGACTTTTTGTCGTATCTCGTCTCCTTCACCCTTAGGTAGCGCTAGATTTTTCAAATTTCGGCATATTTTCGAAATATTTTGGCCGTTTTTTATTTCCTATCACGTTAATATACTTGATCGAGGCCTAATATTGGGCACGCAGTATGTCTACATCACAATTAGTAAATAGCAGCAGAAATATGACCAGTTTTTATTAATTAAACCTGTCAAAAAATGAAAAACTCTAAATATCTTTAGATATGACCGTTTTCTTAGTATAAGTAGTGGCGTATTGGGGGTTCTGAGCCAATTTATATTATTGGACATACACGTGACACCAATAATACTTGAGCTAGAGACGTGAGATTTGGCATGCATGTGCCTTGCACCTTTTCTTCCCAAATCCTACCATTTTTAGTTTGAACTATCTCAACAAAATAAATAATTGTGAATACAAAAATCAAAATGTAGTATTTTTTTATTTGAGATCTAGTGGCCAAATGGGTTGTCCTATCAAAAAACGAAGACCACCAAGTGTCACGGATTTTAGACGAACTACAACTTTGGTCCTATGACATTTTGCCGTATCCTACCCCCTTCACCCTTAGATAGCGCTAGATTTTTTAAATTTAAACTTTTTTCATAGATTTGTTCGTGTTTTTAATGGTTTGTCGCTCTAATATAGAACTTAGAGGCCTAATACTTATCACACAGTATTCCTACATTACAATTAGTACCAAACAACACTCACACGCTCAGATTAAATATCTTAAGCACGCAAAAAAATCAAAGTCTTTGAGCGTTTGTAGATTTTATCGTGTTTTTCGGGTATCTTTTTTATGTTGCGCTCTATCGAGGGTAAAATCTCTTAATTATGTCATATTTGTTGCAGAAGGCCTTTAGTTACCTATAGTCATAGCATTTCATGTTGTTAACGGTGGTCATATTCCTTATATGGTTCAAAAGACGCCTTATAAAGGCTACATTATACATCAGTTAAGGGTATTAATTTGTTTCGAGCACTTAGGTAATACATGGAGGCTTAACATTTTACATAATAATTCTCCATGCCAAATAGTATTTATCAACAGGCTCATGACCAGATTTTATAGGTTAATCTCTTAAAAATAATCAAAGCCTTGGAATAGTTGTAGAATTTAGATCTTAAATAGAATTGGACCAATTTACATTAAACTGTGACCTGGGGGGGACATTAAACTGTGACCTGGGGGCGAAGCCCCCCACAGGGGTCTGGGGGCGGAGCCCCCAGCGAGCGAAGCGAGTCTAATATACTATACAGCCGCATGTGTAACTCACTCACTCACTCACTCACTCAGGTATACGAATTCTAGACCATTTCTAGAGGAGCTAGAAACCTGAAATTTGACATGCAGGTAGCTTTTACCTTGAAACCCCCAGGAAAATCTTTAAAACTTACAATTTCATGCTTGAAACTCCGTAAAAATAAATATAAATAATTTAGTTCTCGTTTTTTGAGGTTAACTGATGTCGGTAATTCAGTATGCAGTAGAATTGGTATGTTGTACTACGTTACCGACATGCATTATTATGTATTTCAAACTGTCTGTGCAGTATAAAAAAATCTACATGGGTTTTTGCGTATAAGAGTTTTGTGGCAATCCAGTCACAATAAATGTCTTCCTTATTAAATATTTATAATAAACTTAATTAAATATTCTTTCATGATCTCATAATTGCATCGACTAATAAACCTGTTATTTATTCCTTTACATCGAAAAATATAATTTTAGGTTCTCACTGGTAAGAAAACTCATTGTTTTAACCACCCTTTTGATGATTTGAACTAACTTTAATCTTTCGGTGATGAATTATTGTCAAATTGATTACGTACTTTTTGTAGCCATGACAGTTTAATGCGTTACCCGTTTTTTGATTAATATTTGAACACAATTTTTAATTAGTTATAAAACAAATCTATGAGTTACGTAAACTACGTTGTTGACATGCATTATTTTGATTTCAAAATCTTATCGGGACTATAGTGAATGTAATAAGCAGCTTTTGCTGTAATACAAATTTAACTATTTTTCTATTAAATCAATATATTCTTAACGCATTTTAAAGGAATTGGTAAGTTACCCAACTACGTTATAACCTAAGGTTGTGTTTCGAGGGTAATAATATTTTCAAAATTCTGTAGGCAAGTACCCTTGAGGAACTCTGTATTTCATTTTGTTCAAGGTTGTATGACGGTTTTATTATCACTTAAATTTAGTACTTGAGGCTTAATATTTGGCACACAATATCTTCGCATTTATCTTCAAGAAGCGGTAGTTAAACTATCATATTTTACTATTCAAACCCCTCAAACAAATTAAAAGAACCTAATTGTTTTATAACTTAACAATCTGCTTTACCGACTTCTTTACGTAATGTATTTTTAATATAACTCTAGTAGCCAAAGGAATGGTCCTAACGAACAAAGCAGACCACCACATGCCATGGATTTTAGACGATCTACAACTTTGTTCTTATGACCTTTTGCAGTATCTCGCCCCCTTCACCCTTGGGTAGCGCCAGATTTTTTTCATTTCAGCTATTTTTCAAGATTTATTCGTGGTTATAGTTTGTCACTCTAATGGGGAACTTAATGGCCTAATATGTGGCACACAGTCTTATTAAACTACATTAAAAAAGTAGCAGCAGTCAGAATCCCATATCTGACCATTTAAACACCCAAACAAATTAAAGCATTTGAACTTTTCGATGTTTGTTCGTGATTTTTGGGTATATTTTGAATTTTGCGCTCTGCCAAGGGTAAAAACCCTCATAAACTATGCTCTATTTGTTGCAGAAGGCTTGTAGTTACCCAAATACATTAAACGTCTTATAAAGTTTATATTACAATATCAGGGTAGGGTTTTACTTTTTTACAAGCAATTACGTTATACATACAGTCTCCATGCCACGTAGTATTCAGCATCAGGCATATGACTAGTTTTGATTATGTAAACCTATTAATACAGTATAATAAAAACCTTCGAATTTTGTGGGTATTTAGGTCGTAACTTGAATTTGGCCCAAGATAGATCCTTGAGGGACTCTATATATTTCATTTGTTGTAGATTGAATTACATTATTTCTATAAGAGCAATATTTACTGGTTTCTGGTTTTATTTCCACGTATTCTTAGGATGAGTAGTAGTAATATGTCTGCTGATTTATCTGCTTTCTCAAGATGATGCCACTTATACTAGAGCTAGGAATGAGAGGTTTAGCATGCATGTTCCTTGTACTCTCAAATCTCCATAAACATTTCCTAAACCTACTATTTCAACGTACTTACAGTCTTTATATTTTGCAAAAAACATGTCTGCACGAATATTATCTTCACGAATCAGTATATAAACAAACTTATTTTAAATTTAATGAATTTGAAGTATTTAAAACGCTAAAACCAAATAACTAGCACATTAAGTAGATTTGTTGGTCTATTGGTTGGTTTTTGTTTTACATAATTTGTGGGAAAACCCCTTCATAAATTAGGTTAAATAAGTAAGGGGAAATGGGGCATTCAGAACCAGCAAAGGCGCGGTGAGGAGCAAGTGAGGAGCCCCCCCCCCGTCACGTGACCCATTAACCTAACTTAAACCTGGCACCTGGCGTGAGGAGCCTGAGGAGCCCCCCCCCGGACCGAAATCAGCATGTAAGTGAGGAGCCCCCGATGACGTCATTACCTGGAATCAGCATGTAGGTGAGGAGCCCCCAGCTGGCAGCACGCAAGTGAGGAGCCCCTGGTGACGTAATCACCCGGAATCAGCATGTAGGTGAGGAGCCCCCAGCTGCCAGCACGCAAGTGAGGAGCCCCTGGTGACGTCATCACCCGGAATCAGCATGTAGGTGAGGAGCAAGTGAAGAGCCCCCAGCTGGCAGCACGCAAGTGAGGAGCCCCTGGTGACGTCATCACCCGGAATCAGCATGTAGGTGAGGAGCAAGTGAGGAGCCCCCAGCTGGCAGCACGCAAGTGAGGAGCCCCTGGTGACGTCATCACCCGGAATCAGCATGTAGGTGAGGAGCAAGTGAGGAGCCCCCAGCTGGCAGCACGCAAGTGAGGAGCCCCTGGTGACGTCATCACCCGGAATCAGCATGTAGGTGAGGAGCAAGTGAGGAGCCCCCAGCTGGCAGCACGCAAGTGAGGAGCCCCTGGTGACGTCATCACCCGGAATCAGCATGTAGGTGAGGAGCAAGTGAGGAGCCCCCAGCTGGCAGCACGCAAGTGAGGAGCCCCAACTGACAGCGCGCAAGTGAGGAGCCTATTTACTACTATATTTTAATAACTAGCCTATTTACCCACCGATTCCCACGGGACTTTTTCCAGAGTGTAGGCCTATCTCAGACAAAGCGAATGACGAAAGAACCCCATAGATCCGCCATCAAACAAGGCTGCTATTAATTTATAACCGCGTTTTCCTTATGGGATATCAGCTGTTTACCGACCGATTTTGATGAAACTTCACCATATGTCGGGCAGCGACATAAGTAAACCATCCCTTAAAGAAAATTGAAAATCCACCGTTAAACGGACCCGATATTAATTTTTGAACGCGTTTTCCTTATGGGATCTCAGCTGTTTACCGACCGATTTTGATGAAACTTCACCACATGTCGGGCAGTGGTCTAAGTAAACCATCCCTTAAAGAAAATTGAAAATCCGCCGTTAAACGGGCCCGTTATTAATTTTTAAACGCGTTTTCCTTATAGGATCTCAGCTGTTTACCGACCGATTTTGATGAAACTTCACCATATGTCAGGCAGCGGTCTAAGTAAACCATCCCACAGGACTTTTTTCCAGAGTGTAGGCCTATCCCAGAGGAAGCGAATGACGAAAGAACCCCATAGATCCGCCATCAAACAAGACCGCTATTAATTTATAACCGCGTTTTCCTTATGGGATCTCGGCTGTTTACCGCACAACCGCGATGACGTCATAGTTTTCCTGGAAACAGTAGTGATGACGTATTCCGAGAACTGTTTACCACTCGGACCTGTTCACTCATTAGCGAGCTTCTAGAAGCTTCTCCCGGATATGGAAAATCCCCAGCTTATTGCGCAATAGGCAATCTCCCGCGCTTCTAGAAGCTTCTAGAAGGTTCGCTGGAGTGCGCGCGTGACACAGGTATAAAACCGAGGCTCGGCCGCACGCACGCGACCTCAGTGTTGTTCGATACGTCACCATGAACGGAAGCGGTACCGACGTAGTAAACGTGGACCAAACGATCCGCTCTTTCCTAGAGGAGCTGGACGCAATGGACGAGAACGCTAACATACCGTCAGTACAGCAACAGCAGGGATGCGCGTCAAAGAAGAAGCCCGATGGGTGGACTGTAAAGAGGAAGGAAGTGCCTATCGATTCCCCATCACTGTGCTGGTCTGCTGGTGGATGTCAGTATACTGTGAAGAACCCCAGCAACAGCGGTAACGTACTGTTGAAGATGAACGTTTTCCAAGGAGGTCGCTCGACTTGGACCTGCGGCCTGTATTTGGATGAGCGGCGGGACGACGAGATCTGCATGATTCTGACGGATCTGCTGACTAGGCTGCAGAACCTATGGTTGGTCAACAGCGAGACGGGAGAGCCTAGATTCAACGGAATCGTCAGGACCGTCAGTCCGCTGCCCGCCTGGAGGAAGATCGTGGATCGTTGCGTTTCCACCACCGCTGTCGCCATCCCTGAAAAGCGGAAAAAGACGAAAAAATAAATGAAATAAACGAAGTAATTCGATCCTTCCCTTTCCTACTTTTCCTTAATGTACACTATTGTAAAAAAAATAAATAACTAACGTAATAATACGAATGAGCGTGTTCCTCGAGGTACATTTCCAGCCTCACCACCCCTCCACTCCTCCTCCACTCCGCTGTCCCTCCACTCCTCCTCCACTCCGCTGTCCCTCCACTCCTCCTCCACTCCGCTGTCCCTCCACTCCTCCTCCACTCCTCCACTCCTAGTAATTAAATCAACAGAACACCAGTTGTCAAACAACCACGGGCTCATTCTTGTTCAGGAGTTTGAAGTGTGTGTTTGTGTAATAGTGTTGCTGTGTGACGTTCTGTCAGAGTGTTCACCCGACGTTTTGATCTAACCTATAAAATGAACCACTTAAACGCCTATGTGTTTAATGATCAGCCTTTGTCTGTACTGTTTGACAGCAGCGATAATCCATGGTTCAAAGCTAAGGATGTAGCTACAATATTGGGCTACGCTAACCCTAAAGAAGAAATCAGAGTACATGTTAGAGAAAAATATCGCAAAACAATTCCTGAAGTATGGGGGAGCGAAAATCTCCCCCTAACCTATAATGAGAAACATTCAGGGAGTTTGAAGTGTGTGTTTGTGTAATAGTGTTGCTGTGTGACGTTCTGTCAGAGTGTTCACCCGACGTTTTGATCTAACCTATAAAATGAACCAGTTAACCACCTATGTGTTTAATGATCAGCCTTTGTCTGTACTGTTTGACAGCAGCGATAATCCATGGTTCAAAGCTAAGGATGTAGCTACAATATTGGGCTACGCTAACCCTAAAGAAGCAATCAGAGTACATGTTAGAGAAAAATATCGCAAAACAATTCCTGAAGTATGGGGGAGCGAAAATCTCCCCCTAACCTATAATGAGAAACATTCAATCTTTCTTAAAGAGCCGGGATTATATTCGTTACTTATGAAATCTAAAATGCACATTGCCGAGAAGTTTCAAGATTGGATCTTTGAAGAAGTTTTGCCATCCATTAGAAAAAAAAATGGTCAGTACAGACTTATAAACGAGAACCAAAGGCTGCTACAATCACTTACAAAGTCGCTAACAAATAACCGAAAGCTAGATCAAACAAATTCCGAGTTTAAAACTACAAATGATATATTGTGTATGGAAAACCAATCCATGAATCAAACGCTGATCGAACAGACACCTAAAGTGGCAGTGTTGCCTGAAGATGTAAATCTGAAGCATATATTTTGTGTGATGATTAGGGAAACCCTTCTAGAGCAGTACGGAGTTTGTGAATACAAGTGCATTCGAACACAGAGGAGGAATTTCAAACAAGCCTTGAAAAAAAAAGCAAAGGAAGAAGGATTTACAATGTGCTACTGTAGAGAAAATGTCCCCAACGGCATAAACATAGTGAATAAGGCTAAAGAAGTGATGAATAGTTACGGCATGCACATTGACTGCAGATACAACAACATCCTAACCTCGCACAATTTCATGAATATAGTTGAACATATCATTGACAATGTATAGGTCTGCGCTTGTGGACACGTTCCAGAACCTTCAACGCTTGTCAGGTAGTAACAGTCGATACGTGCTTCAAAGATGACCAGTGCGGATGATGCAAGAAAAGTAATCACCATATCAATGAACAAAATACGTTATAAACGTAACAACATCCGAGAAAGGCTCGCAATCAAGTTAGTTTTGGATAGAGCGAGAGATGTGTTTGAGAGAAAATATCATACGAAACAGCATACTTATGAAGAAAACAAAAATATTGAATATCATGTAAAAGAATATAACTATGAAGAAAACAAAACAGACTGTTAAATTTAACGAGGAGCTAAATACACAGTACACTTACGAGCCCTGTGAGGATGTACAACAATTATCGTGGACTCAAATCGCAATAGAGGAAATAAGATTCCGCAGACCGTTGGAACTGATGTTGGGTGAAAAAATCAAACATCTAACCTATTGCAACAAGATGTGTCACAGCGAGTGCATACAGTTTACTTCAAGGGTGAGCAGACGCACCACCAGTCCGTAGTACGGTTGAAGTCACACGGTAAGGACGTGAACATGGACGCTTACGCTTCTGCGGACGACTATATCAAATCGTTTATTCAGGAGATTGAGGTTATGAACAATAATGCTAGTGATCAGACATTGGCATCACCTCAGACGTCATCTGTAAAACCGATCACTGCCTGCAAGAGAGAAAGGAGGTTGAGGACGAAGACAACGGATCAAAGGCGATCAAGCGAGCCAAGGGAGTCGCTAAGGGGGTTGTTAAAAAGTCCTAACCCCCGACGACTACAGGGAATGTCTGTTCGACGGGGTGTTGAAAACCACCGTCAACACCCGTTTCCAGTCGTACCTGCACCGTGTCTTCACCGTACAAGTAGAAAAGCTATCCTTGAGCCCGGCCGATGATAAACGCTACATCTTGGCTGATGGTATCAACACCTTACCTTGGGGGCATAAGGACATTCCACCACTGCGGACAGTCCGCAGCAAGAAGGCGAGGTAATCCCGAGGAGGAGCAAGGCGGGCCTATGGATGTGGACGAGGAGGAGGAGGACATGGACGAAGAGTTCCCGGTGTAGATTTAAGTGTAAATAGAACTAGGTTAACTTTGTAAATATTTTGTAAATAGTATTCGTAAGCAAATATAGTCAAACAGTTTAGTTTACAGCATACATCTGTGTTGTTACTACCCCTTGCATTTCCCTGACATTTACTTTCAAAAGACTCCTCTAATGCAAACCGAATTTGTCGAAACTACTTTCAAAATTAACCTTTTATGAAATTGTAAAACTATCATGTTTTCAAAACAAAACATTTATTGAAACACAAACATATTACAATCAAGAACTCAAAAGGTATTTACACAAAAGTAGTCTTAAGCGAAGATGGAGTCGAAGAGCCTGCGAAGGCGGTGGACAATTCTCGAAATCGCGGCAATTATCGCTAATGAGTAAACAGCCTGGGGCAGTCACGTAGGCACGGGATGATGACGTCACCGCGGTCCACGACTACACTATTTAAGGTAGGTCAATGCGTGCGTGCGTGCGTGCGTGCGTGCGTGCAGGTTTTAGTTAGGTTTACAGACGCAGGTTTAGGTTAGGTTTACAGACGCAGGTTTAAGTTGGAGTCGAAGAGCTGCACGTAGTCGCTGAGTGGTATACCGAGGACCGCCCGACAGTACAGGTAGGTGAGGCAGTAGTGGTCATAAACAGAAGTACCGTAGCCCTGGAGTCGATACCTGTTGTAGAGACCTCCATGTAGCTCAGTCCGGGGATTGCCACCAGGCGCTTCTCAATCTGGGTGGTGTTCATCGCGGGCGGAAGCAGTCCCCGCCGATTGTGTGATACCCTCATTACTACCAGTTGCACACTTTATCACCACAGGCTTCACTGTATGTGTCAAACCAGTGACTCTGGGGACTCCTGAATAACGGTCCACCCAAAGGTTTTCCAATCGCGTTATGATGTTCATAATCATAATGTAGATTTCATAGTCTTTATTTTCATCCAAATATAAGTTGCAACCATGTGTATACTGACCTCTATGATGTAACTGGATGTTCAAGAACACATTACCCTGATTGGCGGGATTATGCACTGTATGTTGATAACCGGAATCGACCCAACTGACAGTCGGTGGTGAATCGTTGGAATCTTTTTCCACAAGCTCCAAGTCTCCAGGTAGTTCCGGGGGATTGACACTTCTACTGTTGTCGTTTATGCAACTGCTATCGGCACATATGCTGGCGTTCTGGGAACCTCCCCCTTCGGTTATTTGGTTGGATGATGGTGATGCGAAGTCTCCAGATATCTCCGGAGCATTGTCACTTTCAATGTCGTTTATGCAACTGCTTTCAATACATGTGTTGACTTTCTGCAGACCTCTTCCTGCCGAGGTTTGTATGAACGATCTCGGTTGTGAGGAACGATTGTTTCTTCGCTTCTTTCTAACACAGAGGTGGTGCTGACGATGATGGCGACGAAGTCTATCTCGCGACGTGAATGACTCCGCACAGTATGGACATTTCCAGGTCACCAGCTTCGATGGTGTGGCGACTGACCGTTTCAGTGATAGTGCTGGCGGTGGTTGTTCAGGACTTCGTGGAGAAAAGTACATGGTGCTGTAGCCTTCCATCGCTTCCAACTCCTTCAACAACGTCTGGACTGATTCATCCACTTCGATTGCACTAGCCATGTTTGTGTTTACTCTACAACATCACTAGACAAACTGAAGGACAGGTTTAAGTTAGGTTTGAGGATGCATGAACGTCGCGCGAAGCGATCACAATCACTGAAGTAATAAAGCTACGTACCGTACAGTAGAAGGCGGTGGACAATTCTCGAAATCGCGGCAATTATCGCTAATGAGTAAACAGCCTGGGGCGGTCACGTAGACACGGGGAGATGACGTCACCGCGGTCCACGACTACACTATTTAAGGTAGGTCAATGCGTGCGTGCGTGCGTGCGTGCAGGTTTAGGTTTAGAGACGCAGGTTTAAGTTAGGTTTGATCCCGCACCTTGAAACACAATGTAATGAGCATGCGACCTTCTAGAAGCTTCTAGAACGTCGTGGACTGCGGTGACGTCATCCCCATGCCTACGTGACCGGCCGGAGCTGTTTACTCATCAGCGGTTAGGTTTAACAATGCGTGTGTGCGCGTGCGTGTACGTGCGTGAGCGTGCGTGGTGTGCATGAGCATAAGTGCGTGTGCGTGTGCGTGCGCGTGCGTGTGCGTGTGTGTCAGGTGCAAGCCTGGAGTCTGCAGACAAGTGCACGCAGGTCTAAGTTAGGTTTACAGACGCAGGTTTAAGTTAGGTTTGAGGATGCATAAACGTCGCGCGCGCGAGGTCTAAGTTAGGTTTACAGACGCAATTGCGCGCGCGCGACGTTTATGCATCCTCAAACCTAACTTAAACCTGCGTCTGTAAACCTAACTTAGACCTGCGTGCACTTGTCTGCAGACTCGAGGCTTGCACCTGACACACACGCACACGCACGTGCACGCACACGCACACGCACTTATGCTCATGCACACGCACGCACGCTCACGCACGTACACGCACGCGCACACACGCATTGTTAAACCTAACCGCTGATGAGTAAACAGCTCCGGCCGGTCACGTAGGCATGGGGATGACGTCACCGCAGTCCACGACGTTCTAGAAGCTTCTAGAAGGTCGCATGCTCATTACATTGTGTTTCAAGGTGCGGGATCAAACCTAACTTAAACCTGCGTCTCTAAACCTAAACCTGCACGCACGCACGCACGCACGCATTGACCTACCTTAAATAGTGTAGTCGTGGACCGCGGTGACGTCATCTCCCCGTGTCTACGTGACTGCCCCAGGCTGTTTACTCATTAGCGATAATTGCCGCGATTTCGAGAATTGTCCACCGCCTTCTACTGTACGGTACGTAGCTTTATTACTTCAGTGATTGTGATCGCTTCGCGCGACGTTCATGCATCCTCAAACCTAACTTAAACCTGTCCTTCAGTTTGTCTAGTGATGTTGTAGAGTAAACACAAACATGGCTAGTGCAATCGAAGTGGATGAATCAGTCCAGACGTTGTTGAAGGAGTTGGAAGCGATGGAAGGCTACAGCACCATGTACTTTTCTCCACGAAGTCCTGAACAACCACCGCCAGCACTATCACTGAAACGGTCAGTCGCCACACCATCGAAGCTGGTGACCTGGAAATGTCCATACTGCGCGGAGTCATTCACGTCGCGAGATAGACTTCGTCGCCATCATCGTCAGCACCACCTCTGTGTTAGAAAGAAGTGAAGAAACAATCGTTCCTCACAACCGAGATCGTTCATACAAACCTCGGCAGGAAGAGGTCTGCAGAAAGTCAACACATGTATTGAAAGCAGTTGCATAAACGACATTGAAAGTGACAATGCTCCGGAGATATCTGGAGACTTCGCATCACCATCATCCAACCAAATAACCGAAGGGGGAGGTTCCCAGAACGCCAGCATATGTGCCGATAGCAGTTGCATAAACGACAACAGTAGAAGTGTCAATCCCCCGGAACTACCTGGAGACTTGGAGCTTGTGGAAAAAGATTCCAACGATTCACCACCGACTGTCAGTTGGGTCGATTCCGGTTATCAACATACAGTGCATAATCCCGCCAATCAGGGTAATGTGTTCTTGAACATCCAGTTACATCATAGAGGTCAGTATACACATGGTTGCAACTTATATTTGGATGAAAATAAAGACTATGAAATCTACATTATGATTATGAACATCATAACGCGATTGGAAAACCTTTGGGTGGACCGTTATTCAAGAGTCCCCAGAGTCACTGGTTTGACACATACAGTGAAGCCTGTGGTGATAAAGTGTGCAACTGGTAGTAATGAGGGTATCACACAATCGGCGGGGACTGCTTCCGCCCGCGATGAACACCACCCAGATTGAGAAGCGCCTGGTGGCAATCCCCGGACTGAGCTACATGGAGGTCTCTACAACAGGTATCGACTCCAGGGCTACGGTACTTCTGTTTATGACCACTACTGCCTCACCTACCTGTACTGTCGGGCGGTCCTCGGTATACCACTCAGCGACTACGTGCAGCTCTTCGACTCCAACTTAAACCTGCGTCTGTAAACCTAACCTAAACCTGCGTCTGTAAACCTAACTAAAACCTGCACGCACGCACGCACGCATTGACCTACCTTAAATAGTGTAGTCGTGGACCGCGGTGACGTCATCATCCCGTGCCTACGTGACTGCCCCAGGCTGTTTACTCATTAGCGATAATTGCCGCGATTTCGAGAATTGTCCACCGCCTTCGCAGGCTCTTCGACTCCATCTTCGCTTAAGACTACTTTTGTGTAAATACCTTTTGAGTTCTTGATTGTAATATGTTTGTGTTTCAATAAATGTTTTGTTTTGAAAACATGATAGTTTTACAATTTCATAAAAGGTTAATTTTGAAAGTAGTTTCGACAAATTCGGTTTGCATTAGAGGAGTCTTTTGAAAGTAAATGTCAGGGAAATGCAAGGGGTAGTAACAACACAGATGTATGCTGTAAACTAAACTGTTTGACTATATTTGCTTACGAATACTATTTACAAAATATTTACAAAGTTAACCTAGTTCTATTTACACTTAAATCTACACCGGGAACTCTACGTCCATGTCCTCCTCCTCCTCGTCCACCTCCATAGGCCCGCCTTGCTCCTCCTCGGGATTACCTCGCCTTCTTGCTGCGGACAGTGGTGGAATGTCCTTATGCCCCCAAGGTAAGGTGTTGATACCATCAGCCAAGATGTAGCGTTTATCATCGGCCGGGCTCAAGGATAGCTTTTCTACTTGTACGGTGAAGACACGGTGCAGGTACGACTGGAAACGGGTGTTGACGGTGGTTTTCAACACCCCGTCGAACAGACATTCCCTGTAGTCGTCGGGGGTTAGGACTTTTTAACAACCCCCTTAGCGACTCCCTTGGCTCGCTTGATCGCCTTTGATCCGTTGTCTTCGTCCTCAACCTCCTTTCTCTCTTGCAGGCAGTGATCGGTTTTACAGATGACGTCTGAGGTGATGCCAATGTCTGATCACTAGCATTATTGTTCATAACCTCAATCTCCTGAATAAACGATTTGATATAGTCGTCCGCAGAAGCGTAAGCGTCCATGTTCACGTCCTTACCGTGTGACTTCAACCGTACTACGGACTGGTGGTGCGTCTGCTCACCCTTGAAGTAAACTGTATGCACTCGCTGTGACACATCTTGTTGCAATAGGTTAGATGTTTGATTTTTTCACCCAACATCAGTTCCAACGGTCTGCGGAATCTTATTTCATCTATTGCGATTTGAGTCCACGATAATTGTTGTACATCCTCACAGGGCTCGTAAGTGTACTGTGTATTTAGCTCCTCGTTAAATTTAACAGTCTGTTTTGTTTTCTTCATAGTTATATTCTTTTACATGATATTCAATATTTTTGTTTTCTTCATAAGTATGCTGTTTCGTATGATATTTTCTCTCAAACACATCTCTCGCTCTATCCAAAACTAACTTGATTGCGAGCCTTTCTCGGATGTTGTTACGTTTATAACGTATTTTGTTCATTGATATGGTGATTACTTTTCTTGCATCATCCGCACTGGTCATCTTTGAAGCACGTATCGACTGTTACTACCTGACAAGCGTTGAAGGTTCTGGAACGTGTCCACAAGCGCAGACCTATACATTGTCAATGATATGTTCAACTATATTCATGAAATTGTGCGAGGTTAGGATGTTGTTGTATCTGCAGTCAATGTGCATGCCGTAACTATTCATCACTTCTTTAGCCTTATTCACTATGTTTATGCCGTTGGGGACATTTTCTCTACAGTAGCACATTGTAAATCCTTCTTCCTTTGCTTTTTTTTCAAGGCTTGTTTGAAATTCCTCCTCTGTGTTCGAATGCACTTGTATTCACAAACTCCGTACTGCTCTAGAAGGGTTTCCCTAATCATCACACAAAATATATGCTTCAGATTTACATCTTCAGGCAACACTGCCACTTTAGGTGTCTGTTCGATCAGCGTTTGATTCATGGATTGGTTTTCCATACACAATATATCATTTGTAGTTTTAAACTCGGAATTTGTTTGATCTAGCTTTCGGTTATTTGTTAGCGACTTTGTAAGTGATTGTAGCAGCCTTTGGTTCTCGTTTATAAGTCTGTACTGACCATTTTTTTTTCTAATGGATGGCAAAACTTCTTCAAAGATCCAATCTTGAAACTTCTCGGCAATGTGCATTTTAGATTTCATAAGTAACGAATATAATCCCGGCTCTTTAAGAAAGATTGAATGTTTCTCATTATAGGTTAGGGGGAGATTTTCGCTCCCCCATACTTCAGGAATTGTTTTGCGATATTTTTCTCTAACATGTACTCTGATTGCTTCTTTAGGGTTAGCGTAGCCCAATATTGTAGCTACATCCTTAGCTTTGAACCATGGATTATCGCTGCTGTCAAACAGGACAGACAAAGGCTGATCATTAAACACATAGGCGGTTAACTGGTTCATTTTATAGGTTAGATCAAAACGTCGGGTGAACACTCTGACAGAACGTCACACAGCAACACTATTACACAAACACACACTTCAAACTCCCTGAATGTTTCTCATTATAGGTTAGGGGGAGATTTTCGCTCCCCCATACTTCAGGAATTGTTTTGCGATATTTTTCTCTAACATGTACTCTGATTGCTCCTTTAGGGTTAGCGTAGCCCAATATTGTAGCTACATCCTTAGCTTTGAACCATGGATTATCGCTGCTGTCAAACAGTACAGACAAAGGCTGATCATTAAACACAGGCGGTTAAGTGGTTCATTTTATAGGTTAGATCAAAACGTCGGGTGAACACTCTGACAGAACGTCACACAGCAACACTATTACACAAACACACACTTCAAACTCCTGAACAAGAATGAGCCCGTGGGTGTTTGACAACTGGTGTTCTGTTGATTTAATTACTAGGAGTGGAGGAGTGGAGGAGTGGAGAGACAGCGGAGTGGAGGAGGAGTGGAGGGACAGCGGAGTGGAGGAGGAGTGGAGGGGTGGTGAGGCTGGAAATGTACCTTGAGGAACACGCTCATTCGTATTATTACGTTAGTTATTTATTTTTTTTACAATAGTGTACATTAAGGAAAAGTAGGAAAGGGAAGGATCGAATTACTTCGTTTATTTCATTTATTTTTTCGTCTTTTTCCGCTTTTCAGGGATGGCGACAGCGGTGGTGGAAACGCAACGATCCACGATCTTCCTCCAGGCGGGCAGCGGACTGACGGTCCTGACGATTCCGTTGAATCTAGGCTCTCCCGTCTCGCTGTTGACCAACCATAGGTTCTGCAGCCTAGTCAGCAGATCCGTCAGAATCATGCAGATCTCGTCGTCCCGCCGCTCGTCCAAATACAGGCCGCAGGTCCAAGTCGAGCGACCTCCTTGGAAAACGTTCATCTTCAACAGTACGTTACCGCTGTTGCTGGGGTTCTTCACAGTATACTGACATCCACCAGCAGACCAGCACAGTGATGGGGAATCGATAGGCACTTCCTTCCTCTTTACAGTCCACCCATCGGGCTTCTTCTTTGACGCGCATCCCTGCTGTTGCTGTACTGACGGTATGTTAGCGTTCTCGTCCATTGCGTCCAGCTCCTCTAGGAAAGAGCGGATCGTTTGGTCCACGTTTACTACGTCAGTACCGCTTCCGTTCATGGTGACGTCTCGAACAACACTGAGGTCGCGTGCGTGCGGCCGAGCCTCGGTTTTATACCTGTGTCACGCGCGCACTCCAGCGAACCTTCTAGAAGCTTCTAGAAGCGCGGGAGATTGCCTATTGCGCAATAAGCTGGGGATTTTCCATATCCGGGAGAAGCTTCTAGAAGCTCGCTAATGAGTGAACAGGTCCGAGTGGTAAACAGTTCTCGGAATACGTCATCACTACTGGTTCCAGGAAAACTATGACGTCATCGCGGTTGTGCGGTAAACAGCCGAGATCCCATAAGGAAAACGCGGTTATAAATTAATAGCGGTCTTGTTTGATGGCGGATCTATGGGGTTCTTTCGTCATTCGATTCCTCTGGGATAGGCCTACACTCTGGAAAAAAGTCCTGTGGGATGGTTTACTTAGACCGCTGCCTGACATATGGTGAAGTTTCATCAAAATCGGTCGGTAAACAGCTGAGATCCTATAAGGAAAACGCGTTTAAAAATTAATAACGGGACCGTTTAACGGCGGATTTTCAATTTTCTTTAAGGGATGGTTTACTTAGACCACTGCCCGACATGTGGTGAAGTTTCATCAAAATCGGTCGGTAAACAGCTGAGATCCCATAAGGAAAACGCGTTCAAAAATTAATATCTGGTCCGTTTAACGGTGGATTTTCAATTTTCATTAAGGGATGGTTTACTTATGTCGCTGCCCGACATATGGTGAAGTTTCATCAAAATCGGTCGGTAAACAGCTGATATCCCATAAGGAAAACGCGGTTATAAATTAATAGCAGCCTTGTTTGATGGCGGATCTATTGGGTTCTTTCGTCATTCGCTTTGTCTGAGATAGGCCTACACTCTGGAAAAAGTCCCGTGGGAATCGGTGGGTAAATAGGCTAGTTATTAAAATATAGTAGTAAATAGGCTCCTCACTTGCGCGCTGTCAGTTGGGGCTCCTCACTTGCGTAGTGCCAGCTGGGGGCTCCTTACTTGCTCCTCACCTACATGCTGATTCCGGGTGATGACGTCACCAGGGGCTCCTCACTTGCGTGCTGCCAGCTGGGGGCTCCTCACTTGCTCCTCACCTACATGCTGATTCCGGGTGATGACGTCACCAGGGGCTCCTCACTTGCGTGCTGCCAGCTGGGGGCTCCTCACTTGCTCCACACCTACATGCTGATTCCGGGTGATGACGTCACCAGGGGCTCCTCACTTGCGTGCTGCCAGCTGGGGGCTCCTCACTTGCTCCTCACCTACATGCTGATTCCGGGTGATGACGTCACCAGGGGCTCCTCACTTGCGTGCTGCCAGCTGGGGGCTCCTCACTTGCTCCTCACCTACATGCTGATTCCGGGCGATGACGTCACCAGGGGCTCCTCACTTGCGTGCTGCCAGCTGGGGGCTCCTCACTTGCTCCTCACCTACATGCTGATTCCGGGTGATTACGTCACCAGGGGCTCCTCACTTGCGTGCTGCCAGCTGGGGGCTCCTCACTTGCTCCTCACCTACATGCTGATTCCAGGTAATGACGTCATCGGGGGCTCCTCACTTACATGCTGATTTCGGTCCGGGGGGGGGGGCTCCTCAGGCTCCTCACGCCAGGTGCCAGGTTTAAGTTAGGTTAATGGGTCACGTGACGGGGGGGGGGCTCCTCACTTGCTCCTCACCGCGCCTTTGCTGGTTCTGTATGCCCTATTTCCCCCTACTTAAATATGTTACAGATGACTTTTATTCGCTACAAACATAATATGTTACTGTTGTAACTTTTATTGATGGAAGTCTAATCCATTTAAAAATACAAGTTGTCAAACGGTACAGTCAACAGCATAGGGAAAAACGAGAAAAAGCGGTATGCAGAGAAGGGGTCTGCTTTATTATGTGATTCAGCAGTCCTTCGTAAAAGAATTTAAACGCCTGAAAAAAACATGACATGTTTTTATTTGTTGCTTAGTGTTATTGTATTTTAGGCCCACTTAAAGAATTAAAAGCATTGTTATTTAGGAAACACAAACAACAGAACCAAGCTACCATATTTGTTATGTTTATGTTGTGATGATTTAAATATTTTCAAATTAGAAAACTTCACATTTAAAAAATATATATTTGTTGTATGGATGTAAATTATTTCTTTACCATGAAATGATACATGGAGGATTGTATTTTGCCTCATACTATTTATTTCTTAGTTCATCGCATCAAAACTCATAATTGTGATTAAATTATTCTTGTAATAAAAGCTTCTCGCGAACGCCACCGTATTCTAGACGATCTACAACGGGGGTTCCCCTACAAAATCAGATACACATTTTGATGGCTTATGTATAAAAAACAGTTTCATAAAGATTTTACTTAAAAAAATACGCTAGAAGCCTTGTAATCAGAAAACTAGGTGGATTATTTATAGCTATCATATTTGTTACGTTTATGTTGTTATGATTTAAATATTTTCAAATTAGAAAACTTCACATTTAAAAAATATATATATTTGTTGTACGGATGTAAATTATTTCTTTACCATGAAATGATACATGGAGGATTGTATTTTGCCTCATACTATTTATTTCTTAGTTCATCGCATCAAAACTCATAATTGTGATTGAATTATTCTTGTAATAAAAGCTTCTCGCGAACGCCACCGTATTCTAGACGATCTACAACGGGGGTTCCCCTACAAAATCAGAAATCACATTTTTCGGGTATATTTTTTATGTTACGCTCTGTCGAGGGTAAAATCCCTTATAAATCATGTCATATTAGCTACAGAAGGCTTGTAGTTACCCAAAGTCATAGCATTTCAGGTTTTTATCGGTGGTCGTATTCCTTATAAGGTTCAAGAGACGCATTATATAGGCTACATTATACATCAGTTAAGGGTATTAATTTTTTCAAGCACTTAGGTAATACATGGAGGCTTAACATTTAACAATCTACGTCTCCATGCCAAGTAGTATTCATGAACAGGCATATGACCAGATTTTATAGGTTAAACCCTTAAAAATAATCAAAGCCTTGGAATATTTGTAGAATTTAGGTCTTAAATAGAATTTGGACAAATTTACATTAAACTGTGGTCAAACAGCGACCTGGGGGCGAAGCACCCCACAGGGGCCTGGGGGCGAAGGCGGAGCGATTTTGAAATTGTTATATACTCTAATATTGTAATGACAGGCCTAAATTTGTTCACTCAATAATTCTACTTTAAATTTTGAGTATACATAGGACCTCGGATTATTAGCGTAATTAAACCATGTGCCATAAAAAATAATCAAAGCCTTGGAATATTTGTAGATTTTAGGTCTTAAATAGAATTTGGACAAATTTACATTAAACTGTAGTCAAACAGCGACCTGGGGGCGAAGCACCCCACAGGGGCCTGGGGGCGAAGGCGGAGCGATTTTGTAATTGTTATATACTCTAATATTGTAATGACAGGCCTAAATTTGTTCACTCAATAATTCTACTTCTCGTCTCCTTCACCCTTAGGTAGCGCTAGATTTTTCAAATTTCGGCATATTTTCGAAATATTTTGGCCGTTTTTTATTTCCTATCACGTTAATATACTTGATCGAGGCCTAATATTGGGCACGCAGTATGTCTACATCACACTTAGTAAATAGCAGCAGAAATATGACCAGTTTTTATTAATTAAACCTGTCGAAAAATGAAAAACACTAAATATCTTTAGATATGACCGTTTTCTTAGTATAAGTAGTGGTGTATTGGGGGTTCTATGCCAATTTATATTATTGGACATACACGTGACACCAATAATACTTGAGCTAGAGACGTGAGATTTGGAATGCATGTGCCTTGCACCTTTTCTTCCCAAATTCTACTATTTTTCGTTTGAACTATCACAAAACGAAAATTTGGGAGTACAAATTCAAAATGTAGTATTTTTTATTCGAGCTCTAGCGGCCGAACGGGTTGTCCTATCGAAAAACGAAGACCACCATGTGCCACGGATTTTAGACGAACTACAACTTTAGTCCTATGACATTTTGCCGTATTCCACCCCCTTCACCCTTAGATAGCGCTAGATTTTTTAAATTTAAACTTTTTCATAGATTTGTTCGTGGTTTTTAATGGTTTGTCGCTCTAATGTAGAACTTAGAGGCCTAATACTTATCACACAGTATTCCTACATTACAATTAGTACCAAACAACACTCACTCGCTCAGATTAAATATCTTAAGCACACAAAAAAATCAAAGACTTTGAGCGCTTGTAGATTTTATCGTGTTTTTCGGGTATCTTTTTTATGTTGCGCTCTGTCGAGGGTAAAATCTCTTAATTATGTCATATTTGTTGCAGAAGGCTTTTAGTTACCTATAGTCATAGCATTTCATGTTGTTAACGGTGGTCATATTCCTTATATGGTTCAAAAGACGCCTTATAAAGGCTACATTATACATCAGTTAAGGGTATTAATGTGTTTCAAGCACTTAGGTAATACATGGAGGCTTAACATTTTACATAATAATTCTCCATGCCAAATAGTATTTAGCAACAGGCACATGACCAGATTTTATAGGTTAATCTCTTAAAAATAATCAAAGCCTTGGAATAGAAGAATTTAGATCTTAAATAGAATTGGACCAATTTACAGTAAACTGTGACCTGGGGGCGAAGCCCCCCACAGGGGTCTGGGGGCGGAGCCCCCAGCGAGCGAAGCGAGTCTATAATATATACAGCCGCATGTGTAACTCACTCACTCACTCACTCACTCACTGAGGTATACGAATTCTAGACCACTTCTAGACTAGCTAGAAACCTGAAATTTTGCATGCAGGTAGCTTATAGCTTGTAACCACCAGAAAAATTGCCGAAACTGACAATTTTTTATTTTAACCCCCCTAAAAAAAATATTTAAACCCCCCCAAAAAAGGCTTATTTTAAAATTACAGTTTTTGAGCTCTAGCGGCCGAACGGATTGACCTATCGAAAAACGGACACCACCATGTGCCACGGATTTTGCAAGATCTACAACTTTGTTCCTATGACATTTTGTCGTATCTCGCTCCCTTCACCCTTAGGTAGCGTTAGATTTTTCAAATTTCAGGCAATTTCGACGGTTATTATCGTGGTTTTTAATTTCCTATCACTTTAATTTAGTATGTAAAGGCTTGATATTTGGCACTCGATATGTTTACACATTACGCTTTACGAAACACTCGATAAACTAACATGTTTTAATAATTAAACATATAAAAAAATTAAAAACCCTAATTATTCCATAAATGACAAACTGCATTATCGACTTACTCAGGTAATTATAGATAAGCTAGATACATGGAATTAGGCCTACATGTACCTTGTCCATTGAAACCCCCAGGAAAATTGCAAAAAGGTATATTTTTTTATTTTAACCTCCTCAAAAAAATTCAAAATGGAGGAAATTTTGAACGTCTCCAACTTCCAAAATTAATTATTTTACATTTGAAGAAACTGCTTTATCGACTTCCAAATGAAGACAACGCCAACGAATGGCTCTTATGGTGATTACTGACACTCTGCCTATAATACATTAATGAACAATCACTATAATGTTAACTTTTTACCACTAAACTCTTTTATAATACTGCTTCGATCAGTATCAAGTTCAAATAAATGGGTACTACTATTATTTTTTAAATATATTGTAAGTATAGATACAGGTTCTCGCTTTTAACAATATTAACTGTTTTAGTTACACCCTAGCTGCACACAATATAGAGTATTACTGGTTGTATTTTCCCAGTGTTGCTTGAGTATTTCGTTGAGAAGATGACTTTTGTATTGTGTTGCCCATGGTACATTCCACCAGGGTGATTCACGATTTGCTGTCTTCAGCAACAATGCACAATGCATGGCAAATGCGGCTTGTGCCCTGGCTTGGCAGTTTCTCCGGGGTGAGTTTTCTACGGCCGCCATTGACGAGATCCTTACGACCGGTGATAGTGTCTATGTGTAACTATGATAGATACTATACAGCCGCATGTGTAACTCACTCACTCACTCACTCAGGTATACGAATTCTAGACCACTTCTAGAGGAGCTAGAAACCTGAAATTTGGCATGTATGTAGCTTGTACCTTGTAACCCCCAGGAAAATCCCAAAAAGTTACAATTTTTTATTTTAACCCCCTCAAAAAAATTCAAAATGGAGGAAATTTTGAACATGTCCAAAATAGTGCCTTTTTATTTGAGCTGTAGCGGCCGAACGGTTGGTCCTATCGAGAAACAGAGACCACCACGTGACACGGATTTTAGACGATCTACAACTTTGATACTATTACTTTTTGTCGTATCTCGTCTCCTTCACCCTTAGGTAGCGCTAGATTTTTCAAATTTCGGCATATTTTCGAAATATTTTGGCCGTTTTTTATTTCCTATCACGTTAATATACTTGATCGAGGCCTAATATTGGGCACGCAGTATGTCTACATCACAATTAGTAAATAGCAGCAGAAATATGACCAGTTTTTATTAATTAAACCTGTCGAAAAATGAAAAACTCTAAATATCTTTAGATATGACCGTTTTCTTAGTATAAGTAGTGGTGTATTGGGGGTTCTGAGCCAATTTATATTATTGGACATACACGTGACACCAATAATACTTGAGCTAGAGACGTGAGATTTGGCATGCATGTGCCTTGCACCTTTTCTTCCCAAATCCTACCATTTTTAGTTTGAACTATCTCAACAAAATAAATAATTGTGAATACAAAAATCAAAATGTAGTATTTTTTTATTTGAGATCTAGTGGCCAAATGGGTTGTCCTATCAAAAAACGAAGACCACCAAGTGTCACGGATTTTAGACGAACTACAACTTTGGTCCTATGACATTTTGCCGTATCCTACCCCCTTCACCCTTAGATAGCGCTAGATTTTTTAAATTTAAACTTTTTTCATAGATTTGTTCGTGTATTTAATGGTTTGTCGCTCTAATATAGAACTTAGAGGCCTAATACTTATCACACAGTATTCCTACATTACAATTAGTACCAAACAACACTCACACGCTCAGATTAAATATCTTAAGCACGCAAAAAAATCAAAGTCTTTGAGCGTTTGTAGATTTTATCGTGTTTTTCGGGTATCTTTTTTATGTTGCGCTCTATCGAGGGTAAAATCTCTTAATTATGTCATATTTGTTGCAGAAGGCCTTTAGTTACCTATAGTCATAGCATTTCATGTTGTTAACGGTGGTCATATTCCTTATATGGTTCAAAAGACGCCTTATAAAGGCTACATTATACATCAGTTAAGGGTATTAATTTGTTTCGAGCACTTAGGTAATACATGGAGGCTTAACATTTTACATAATAATTCTCCATGCCAAATAGTATTTATCAACAGGCTCATGACCAGATTTTATAGGTTAATCTCTTAAAAATAATCAAAGCCTTGGAATAGTTGTAGAATTTAGATCTTAAATAGAATTGGACCAATTTACATTAAACTGTGACCTGGGGGGGGACATTAAACTGTGACCTGGGGGCGAAGCCCCCCACAGGGGTCTGGGGGCGGAGCCCCCAGCGAGCGAAGCGAGTCTAATATACTATACAGCCGCATGTGTAACTCACTCACTCACTCACTCACTCAGGTATACGAATTCTAGACCATTTCTAGAGGAGCTATAAACCTGAAATTTGACATGCAGGTAGCTTTTACCTTGAAACCCCCAGGAAAATCTTTAAAACTTACAATTTCATGCTTGAAACTCCGTAAAAATAAATATAAATAATTTAGTTCTCGTTTTTTGAGGTTAACTGATGTCGGTAATTCAGTATGCAGTAGAATTGGTATGTTGTACTACGTTACCGACATGCATTATTATGTATTTCAAATTTTCTGTGCAGTATAAAAAAATCTACATGGGTTTTTGCGTATAAGAGTTTTGTGGCAACCCAGTCACAATAAATGTCTTCCTTATTAAATATTTATAATAAACTTAATTAAATATTCTTTCATGATCTCATAATTGCATCGACTAATAAACCTGTTATTTATTCCTTTACATCGAAAAATATAATTTTAGGTTCTCACTGGTAAGAAAACTCATTGTTTTAACCACCCTTTTGATGATTTGAACTAACTTTAATCTTTCGGTGATGAATTATTGTCAAATTGATTACGTACTTTTTGTAGCCATGACAGTTTAATGCGTTACCCGTTTTTTGATTAATATTTGAACACAATTTTTAATTAGTTATAAAACAAATCTATGAGTTACGTAAACTACGTTGTTGACATGCATTATTTTGATTTCAAAATCTTATCGGGACTATAGTGAATGTAATAAGCAGCTTTTGCTGTAATACAAATTTAACTATTTTTCTATTAAATCAATATATTCTTAACGCATTTTAAAGGAATTGGTAAGTTACCCAACTACGTTATAACCTAAGGTTGTGTTTCGAGGGTAATAATATTTTCAAAATTCTGTAGGCAAGTACCCTTGAGGAACTCTGTATTTCATTTTGTTCAAGGTTGTATGACGGTTTTATTATCACTTAAATTTAGTACTTGAGGCTTAATATTTGGCACACAATATCTTCGCATTTATCTTCAAGAAGCGGTAGTTAAACTATCATATTTTACTATTCAAACCCCTCAAACAAATTAAAAGAACCTAATTGTTTTATAACTTAACAATCTGCTTTACCGACTTCTTTACGTAATGTATTTTTAATATAACTCTAGTAGCCAAAGGAATGGTCCTAACGAACAAAGCAGACCACCACATGCCATGGATTTTAGACGATCTACAACTTTGTTCTTATGACCTTTTGCAGTATCTCGCCCCCTAGTAGGGTAATTTGGACAGTCCGAGGCCAGGAGGGACAGGAGGGACGCCCCCCCCCCCGAGGTCTCGTCTGTGACACTTTGCGAATTTTTTTTTTTGCGAACTTTTTTGCAAACTTTTTTTGCGAATTTTTTTTTGCGAATTTTTTTTTTTTGCGAATTTTTTTTTTTGCGAATTTTTTTTTTTGCGAAATTTTTTTTTTTGCCAATTTTTTTTTTTTTGCCAAATTTTTTTTTTTTTGCGAAATTTTTTTTTTTTGCGAATTTTTTTTTTTGCGAATTTTTTTTTTTGCGAATTTTTGTTGTTGCGAATACTAACCTAACCTAACCTAACGTAACGTAACCTAACCTAACCTAACCTAAGGTAACCTAACCTAACCTAACGTAACCTAACCTAACCTAACCTAACCTAACCTAACCTCGGATCAGATTTCTGATTGCAGATTCTTGTTCGTCTAGTCGAGCCGAGTCATTTGAGTACCCACATCGTACACTTTGGATGATGTTTACAAAAAAGGGGCCCGCACCACACTTTTGACCTTTTTTTTTTTGCATTTTTGGAATCTCCTCGTCAAGCCGAGTATTCTCAGTACCCACATGACATACTTTGGATAATTAATACAAGAGTTGAACAGGGTAACGCTACAACCAACAGAGCTAGCCCATCAGCGCTTGCGGTCAATTGAACTAACAGTGAATGCAAATTTTAAGGAGAATATAATTGCAATGCTTTGAACATATACTGCAAAGGGGGGTGTATCGATACACCCCCCTTCAAGTACTCTGCACCGAGGCAGCTGTTCGCACAACCGACTGCCGCGTCCAGTCTACTGTCTGGGAATGCGGATGTTGTAATTTGATACCTCGACTGGAGGGTGCAGGTGTTCACACAAAAAACCGACAAGTCGAGACCTGTCTGGGAATGCGGATGCTGTAATTTGATACCTCGACGGGAAGACGGCTGACCCTTCCAGGAACCCATTATAGTCCGCCCGTATCGAATTCCGAGCAATAAATCACCAGTTGTCAAACACCCACGGTATCATTCTTGTTTTAGGCTTCAACAATTCCTGACGTATGGGGGAGCGAAAATCTCCCCCTAGTAATTAAATCAACAGAACACCAGTTGTCACGGTCTCATTCTTGTTCTAGTCTTCAACAATTCCTGACGTATGGGGGAGCGAAAATCTCCCCCTAAGCCATTATGTGTTAGGGGGAGCGAAAATCTCCCCCTAGTAATTAAATCAACAGAGCTAGCCCATCAGCGCCTGCGGACAATTGAACTACCAGTGAATGCAAATGCGGATGTTGTAATTTGATACCTCGACTGGAGGGTGCAGGTGTTCACACAAAAAACCGACAAGTCGAGACCTGTCTGGGGTGCAGCTGCGCCCGACCTCAGGAGGGCCAGGAGGAGCAGAGGAGCAGGAGGGGCAGGAGGAGCAGGAGGAGCAGGAGGAGCAGGAGGAGCAGGATTAGCAGGAGGAGCAGGAGGGGCAGGAGGGGCAGGAGGAGCAGGAGGAGCAGGAGGAGCAGGAGGAGCAGGAGGAGCAGGAGGGGCAGGCGGAGCAGGAGGAGCAGGAGGAGCAGGAGGGGCAGGAGGAGCAGGAGGAGCAGAAGGGGCAGGAGGGGCAGGAGGAGCCCCCCCCCCCCCTCCGACCGGGCAAGGTTTCGTCTGTGACACTTTTGCCAGCCAAGACGCCTGCGGACAATTGAACTACCAGTGAATGCAAATGCGGATGTTGTAATTTGATACCTCGACTGGAGGGTGCAGGTGTTCACACAAAAAACCGACAAGTCGAGACCTGTCTGGGGTGCAGCTGCGCCCGACCTCAGGAGGGCCAGGAGGGACAGGAGGAGCCCCCCCCCCAGACGCCTGCACCAACACTTGGAAGAAAATCCTCCTACATTAGAAGGATTTCCTTCTGTTCCCTAACATGAAAAGCTTTTGTGGCCTTGAAAAAGGCCGATTATGATGGTGGGATCAGGTGGAGGCTAAGGTGTTGGAAAACGTTTATTTTTTACTGTTGAAAAACTTTGTTACTTCATCAGGGTGCAGTTCATCGGTCCGCCGATTCCACCACATTTCAACAAGCATCATGTACTTCTGCTCATGTTCAATGGCGTAGAAGTGCTCCTCTTCAATGGGGTAGAAATTCATCTTGTAGTCCATGTCACGCTGCCAATATTCCCACTCCAAGCCGTCCAGCGGGCAATGGTTCCACATGCTGTTGATTCCCCGTCGTCTGGAGTACAGAGCGTCGTCAATATCTTGAGTAGTTGAATACATTTTTGGTTCATGAACGTACTTGAACTTTTTGTCAATGCGCCATAGCCTCTTCTTATGGAAATGCTTCAAGGTGCATTCATCGTCGTCTTTTCGGTTGTAGAATTCATCACCTTCGAAGTAATCATCTTCATCGTCAAACGGTCTCTTCTTATTATTGCTATTCATTGTCGTTTCCGCTGCAACACATACATCCTCCAACTCAACGTCTGTGATGTCACAATCCCACTCGATGTTGGCCATGATCTCTTCGTAGCTGTTGACGCTTCGAAACTCAAGACTAAACTAAACTTTACTGCTAGGGGCGGGCTGTGCGTCGTGGGATGATGGGCGCAGGTGTACAGACAAAAAACCGTCGCATCACCCTACTGTCTGGGAATGCGGATGTTGTAATTTGATACCTCGACTGGAGGGTGCAGGTGTTCACACAAAAAACCGACAAGTCGAGACCTGTCTGGGAATGCGGATGCTGTAATTTGATACCTCGACGGGAGGGCTACCGACCCTTGCAGGAACCCATAATTATAGACCACCCGCGTCGAATTCCGAGCAATAGTACACCAGCTGTCAAACACCCACGGTCTCATTCTTGTTCTAGTCTTCAACAATTCCTGACGTATGGGGGAGCGAAAATCTCCCCCCTAAGCCATTATGTGTTAGGGGGAGCGAAAATCTCCCCCTAGTGATTAAATCAACAGAACACCAGTTGTCAAACACCCACGGTCTCATTCGTGTTCGGGAGTTTGAAGTGTGTGGCTGTGTAATAGTGTTGCTGTGTGACATTCTGTCAGAGCGATCGCCCGACGTTTTGACCTAACCTACAAAATGAACCACTTAACCGCCTATGTGTTTAATGATCGGCCTTTGTCTGTACTGTTTGACAGCAGCGATAATCCATGGTTCAAAGCTAAGGATGTAGCTACAATATTGGGATACGCTAACCCTAAAGAAGCAATCAGAGCACATGTTAGAGAAAAATATCGCAAAACAATTCCTGAAGTATGGGGGAGCGAAAATCTCCCCCTAACCTATAACGAGAAACATTCAATCTTTCTTAACGAGCCGGGATTATATTCGTTACTTATGAAATCTAAAATGCCCATCGCCGAGAAGTTTCAAGATTGGATCTTTGAAGAAGTTTTGCCATCCATTAGAAAAAATGGTCAGTACAGACTTATAAACGAGAACCAAAGGCTGCTACAATCACTTACAAAGTCGCTAACAAATAACCGAAAGCTAGATCAAAGAAATTCCGAGTTTAAAACTACAAATGATATATTGTGTATGGAAAACCAATCCATGAATCAAACGCTGATCGAACAGACACCTAAAGTGGCAGTGTTGCCTGAAGATGTAAATCTGAAGCATATATTTTGTGTGATGATTAGGGAAACCCTTCTAGAGCAGTACGGAGTTTGTGAATACAAGTGCATTCGAACACAGAAGAGGAATTTCAAACAAGCCTTGAAAAAAGCAAAGGAAGAAGGATTTACAATGTGCTACTGTAGAGAAAATGTCCCCAACGGCATAAACATAGTGAATAAGGCTAAAGAAGTGATGAAGAGTTACGGCATGCACATTGACTGCAGATACAACAACATCCTAACCTCGCACAATTTCATTAATGTAGTTGAACATATCTTTGACAATGCATAGGTCTGCGCTTGTGGACTCGTTCCAGAACCTTCGACGCTAGTCAGGTAGCAACAGTCGATACGTGCTCCAAAGATGACCAGTGTGGATGACGCAAGAAAAGTAATCACCATATCAATGAACAAAATACGTTATAAACGTAACAACATCCGAGAAAGGCTCGCAATCAAGTTAGTGTTGGATAGAGCGAGAGATGTGTTTGAGAGAAAATATCATATGAAACAGCATACTTATGAAAAAAAAAACAAAAATATTGAATATCATGTGAAAGAATATAACTATGAAGAAAACAAAACAGACTGTTAAATTTAACGAGGAGCTAAATACACAGTACACTTACGAGCCCTGTGAGGATGTACAACAATTAACGTGGACTCAAATCGCAATAGATGAAATGAGATTCCGCAGACCGTTGGAACTGATGTTGGGTGAAAAAATCAAACATCTAACCTATTGCAACAAGATGTGTCACAGCGAGTGCATACAGTTTACTTCAAGGGTGAGCAGACGCACCACCAGTCCGTAGTACGGTAGAAGTCACACGGTAAGGACGTCAACATGGACGCTTACGTTTCTGCGGACGACTATATCAAATCGTTTATTCAGGAGATTGAGGTTATGAACAATAATGCTAGTGATCAGACATTGGCATCACCTCAGACGTCATCTGTAAAACCGATCACTGCCTGCAAGAGACGAAGGAGGCCAACTCTCATCGAAGTGGAAACCAAGAAACCAGGAGGGGTGCCAAAACCAACAGATGATTGTCCCATAGTGTCATGGATGGAGGATGGGAATACTTTTGCTGTTCAAAACCCGGGAAACAAAGGACAAATTTTATTGAAAATGGAAATGTACGATGGTACAGATATGGTGTTCATGTGCAGTTTATTTTTGGACAAAGATGGTGAAATGCTCCAAAGTGTTAGACAAGTAGTTGATAAAGTGGAAAACATGTGGATCGATAAATCAACAGGAGTACCGAAAATTACAGGCTTAACTCAAACTGTTACACAACGCAGTGCAGTTTCGCAACCAACGTCGAAGAAGCGAGCTGTGAGGAAGAAACAACGAGTGTCGCCAGCAGTCAATTAAAGCATCAGCATTCCCAGACAGGAGGGCGACGCGTCGGTTTTTTGTGTGTGAACACCTGCGCCCGGCCAACTACTAGAGATGTCGAGCAGCAGCACTTTCAAGCTAGAGTTTCCGAGCGTGAACGGCACTGCAGCAACCGAGGACCTGAGAGCTACCCTCAACAACTGCAAGTCCGACTCTCCGCTCTACACCAGGATAGACGATCTCAGAGAGGAATGCGGCTATCTCATCACTGCGATGGAGCGAGCCACAACACCCTTTGGCGAGACGATCATCGTGATCCTGGAGGGACAGGTCGGGGACGACTTCTTTCTGCGAGTCTACCCGCCTAGGCGCTTCAACGAGGTCCTGAGCAACACCGACATCGAGCGCTACAACAGCGGGTTTGGAGAACGCCTTCGCTTGGTGAAGCGCAGCCCGAGGGGTTCCAATAGCAGATTCACACCTTTGGAGTTTATGTAAAGCAAGACTTGAAGATTATGTAAATACCTTTGTAAATTAGTTTTCGTAGTCAATACTTATAGTCACGTTCAGAACATAACCACTGTGTTATTTATTTCACTTAACCCCAAAAATGTCCTTTGGTAGTAAGTTTAAGAGCGTGAGTATGGTAACTGTGAGGTGTTTAGCTCATCAGCGTCATCATCAGAATCATCGATATTTGTACATAGATGTAACCCACCGCGTAATGCGATACAATTGATTGGAGCGCATCGTGTGTGAGCTGTCTTGTGATGGCGACATCGCACTGCGTTTGTAACAAAATAACGTGTACATTAACACGACGATCACTTTTCTTGCTTAAGTCACGATGGGCATTATGGCGTACGGGACGATTGGTAATAACAGCGTTTAAAGTAAACTGTGCACATTCGTTGTGATACGTCTTGTCACAGCACGTTAGATTTCACATTCTCACATTCTACATCAATTACAATTGTAGACGTAATCTCATTCCATCTGTTGTGATTTAAGTCCACGTTAACCGTTGTACATCCTCACGCGGCTCATAAGTGTAATGAGTATTTAGTATGACAATAAACTTCTCGAATGTTAGTACGTTAAATCGTAGCCTGTTCATTGACGCATCGATCCCTATTCTTGTTTCAGTCTCAATATGCATTATGGCGTACGTGCCAGATGGTACTAACAACGCTTGAAATAAACTGCACACATGTGTTGCGATACATCCAAACACAACAAGTTAGATGCATCATTCAATCATTCAGCATCAATTGAAATGTTATGCGTGGCATCATTTCATCTGGTGTAATTTGAGGGAATAACTCGACTACGAACCTTTATCGTATGTTAGTTCGTTAACAACGTAAATTGTACATTAACACGACGATCGCTTTTCTTGCTTAAGTCACGATGTGCATTATGGCGTACGGGACGATTGGTAATAACAGCGTTTAAAGTAAACTGTGCACATTCGTTGTGATACGTCTTGTCACAGCACGTTAGATTTCACATTCTAACATTCAACATCAATTACAATTGTAGACGTAATCTCATTTCATCTGTTGTGATTTAAGTCCACGTTAACCGTTGTACATCCTCACGCGGCTCGTAAGTGTAATGAGTATTTAGTATGACAATAAACTTCTCGAATGTTAGTACGTTAAATCGTAGCTTGTTCATTGACGCATCGATCCCTATTCTTGTTTCAGTCTCAATAGACATTATGGCGTACGTGCCAGATGGTACTAACAACGCTTGAAATAAACTGCCCACGTGTGTTGCGATACATCCAAACACAGCAAGTTAGATGCATCATTCTAACATTCAGCATCAATTGAAATGTTATGCGTGGTATCATTTCATCTGGTGTAATTTGAGGGAATAACTCGACTACGAACCTTTATCGTATGTTAGTTCGTTAACAACGTAACTTGTACATTGACGCATCGATCACTTTTCATGCTTAAGTCACAATGTGCATTATGTTGTATGTGACGACTGGTAATAGCAATGCTTGAAGTAAACTGAGCACATGTGTTGCTATACGTCTTGTCACAGCAGGTTATATTGCTCATTTCCCCTTTCAACATCAGTTACAATTGTATGCGTAATCTCATTTCATCGGTTGTAATTCAAGTCCGCGTTAGCTGTTGTACATCCTCACGAGGTTCGTAAGTGTAACGAGTATTTAGTTTTACATTAAACTTCTCGTATGTCAATCCCAAGTAATCGGTGTTTGAAGAAGTTTGCCTTTCCCTCAAGAATTGTCACTAGCATTATAACATACGCGTTTAATAACCAGATCGCACTTGTAATATTTTTGTATACCAATAACAATTCCAAGTAATCGAGGTTTGAAGAAGTTCGCACATTGATAAAAAAAAAAAAAATCCAAGTAAACGATGTTTGAAGACGTTTGAGTTTTCGCCATCACACAAGTTCCAATCTTGAGTAATGTCAACCCAAGAAAATGAAAGCTAACAGCATCACGTAGTTGTGTTAAGTTACGATAGGTATAGTTAGGTTTATTAAGACTGTTTCAAGTTAGAAAGGGGAAACATGGAGAGACTTATCTCATTGTTAGGTTACGATATCCAGTGTAAAGTTAGGTCCCTGCATAGAAATAGGAAACGTAGGCAATTGTATCTCATCCTTAGGTTATGTTATGCTCTGTTAAGTTAGGTTTGTGCTTATAGATAGGAAATATTGCCAGTAGTATCTCGTCGTTAGGTTAAGTCATGCTCTGTTAAGTTAGGTTTGTTGTTGATTAAAAAAAAAAATCTGTACCTTAATGTCTGCGCGCGCATTATGATTATACCCTTTTTAAAATGCGCGCGCAGACATTAAGGTACAGATTTTTTTTTTTAATCAACAACAAACCTAACTTAACAGAGCATGACTTAACCTAACGACGAGATACTACTGGCAATATTTCCTATCTATAAGCACAAACCTAACTTAACAGAGCATAACATAACCTAAGGATGAGATACAATTGCCTACGTTTCCTATTTCTATGCAGGGACCTAACTTTACACTGGATATCGTAACCTAACAATGAGATAAGTCTCTCCATGTTTCCCCTTTCTAACTTGAAACAGTCTTAATAAACCTAACTATACCTATCGTAACTTAACACAACTACGTGATGCTGTTAGCTTTCATTTTCTTGGGTTGACATTACTCAAGATTGGAACTTGTGTGATGGCGAAAACTCAAACGTCTTCAAACATCGTTTACTTGGATTTTTTTTTTTTTATCAATGTGCGAACTTCTTCAAACCTCGATTACTTGGAATTGTTATTGGTATACAAAAATATTACAAGTGCGATCTGGTTATTAAACGCGTATGTTATAATGCTAGTGACAATTCTTGAGGGAAAGGCAAACTTCTTCAAACACCGATTACTTGGGATTGACATACGAGAAGTTTAATGTAAAACTAAATACTCGTTACACTTACGAACCTCGTGAGGATGTACAACAGCTAACGCGGACTTGAATTACAACCGATGAAATGAGATTACGCATACAATTGTAACTGATGTTGAAAGGGGAAATGAGCAATATAACCTGCTGTGACAAGACGTATAGCAACACATGTGCTCAGTTTACTTCAAGCATTGCTATTACCAGTCGTCACATACAACATAATGCACATTGTGACTTAAGCATGAAAAGTGATCGATGCGTCAATGTACAAGTTACGTTGTTAACGAACTAACATACGATAAAGGTTCGTAGTCGAGTTATTCCCTCAAATTACACCAGATGAAATGATACCACGCATAACATTTCAATTGATGCTGAATGTTAGAATGATGCATCTAACTTGCTGTGTTTGGATGTATCGCAACACACGTGGGCAGTTTATTTCAAGCGTTGTTAGTACCATCTGGCACGTACGCCATAATGTCTATTGAGACTGAAACAAGAATAGGGATCGATGCGTCAATGAACAAGCTACGATTTAACGTACTAACATTCGAGAAGTTTATTGTCATACTAAATACTCATTACACTTACGAGCCGCGTGAGGATGTACAACGGTTAACGTGGACTTAAATCACAACAGATGAAATGAGATTACGTCTACAATTGTAATTGATGTTGAATGTTAGAATGTGAAATCTAACGTGCTGTGACAAGACGTATCACAACGAATGTGCACAGTTTACTTTAAACGCTGTTATTACCAATCGTCCCGTACGCCATAATGCACATCGTGACTTAAGCAAGAAAAGCGATCGTCGTGTTAATGTACAATTTACGTTGTTAACGAACTAACATACGATAAAGGTTCGTAGTCGAGTTATTCCCTCAAATTACACCAGATGAAATGATGCCACGCATAACATTTCAATTGATGCTGAATGATTGAATGATGCATCTAACTTGTTGTGTTTGGATGTATCGCAACACATGTGTGCAGTTTATTTCAAGCGTTGTTAGTACCATCTGGCACGTACGCCATAATGCATATTGAGACTGAAACAAGAATAGGGATCGATGCGTCAATGAACAGGCTACGATTTAACGTACTAACATTCGAGAAGTTTATTGTCATACTAAATACTCATTACACTTATGAGCCGCGTGAGGATGTACAACGGTTAACGTGGACTTAAATCACAACAGATGGAATGAGATTACGTCTACAATTGTAATTGATGTAGAATGTGAGAATGTGAAATCTAACGTGCTGTGACAAGACGTATCACAACGAATGTGCACAGTTTACTTTAAACGCTGTTATTACCAATCGTCCCGTACGCCATAATGCCCATCGTGACTTAAGCAAGAAAAGTGATCGTCGTGTTAATGTACACGTTATTTTGTTACAAACGCAGTGCGATGTCGCCATCACAAGACAGCTCACACACGATGCGCTCCAATCAATTGTATCGCATTACGCGGTGGGTTACATCTATGTACAAATATCGATGATTCTGATGATGACGCTGATGAGCTAAACACCTCACAGTTACCATACTCACGCTCTTAAACTTACTACCAAAGGACATTTTTGGGGTTAAGTGAAATAAATAACACAGTGGTTATGTTCTGAACGTGACTATAAGTATTGACTACGAAAACTAATTTACAAAGGTATTTACATAATCTTCAAGTCTTGCTTTACATAAACTCCAAAGGTGTGAATCTGCTATTGGAACCCCTCGGGCTGCGCTTCACCAAGCGAAGGCGTTCTCCAAACCCGCTGTTGTAGCGCTCGATGTCGGTGTTGCTCAGGACCTCGTTGAAGCGCCTAGGCGGGTAGACTCGCAGAAAGAAGTCGTCCCCGACCTGTCCCTCCAGGATCACGATGATCGTCTCGCCAAAGGGTGTTGTGGCTCGCTCCATCGCAGTGATGAGATAGCCGCATTCCTCTCTGAGATCGTCTATCCTGGTGTAGAGCGGAGAGTCGGACTTGCAGTTGTTGAGGGTAGCTCTCAGGTCCTCGGTTGCTGCAGTGCCGTTCACGCTCGGAAACTCTAGCTTGAAAGTGCTGCTGCTCGACATCTCTAGTAGTTGGCCGGGCGCAGGTGTTCACACACAAAAAACCGACGCGTCGCCCTCCTGTCTGGGAATGCTGATGCTTTAATTGACTGCTGGCGACACTCGTTGTTTCTTCCTCACAGCTCGCTTCTTCGACGTTGGTTGCGAAACTGCACTGCGTTGTGTAACAGTTTGAGTTAAGCCTGTAATTTTCGGTACTCCTGTTGATTTATCGATCCACATGTTTTCCACTTTATCAACTACTTGTCTAACACTTTGGAGCATTTCACCATCTTTGTCCAAAAATAAACTGCACATGAACACCATATCTGTACCATCGTACATTTCCATTTTCAATAAAATTTGTCCTTTGTTTCCCGGGTTTTGAACAGCAAAAGTATTCCCATCCTCCATCCATGACACTATGGGACAATCATCTGTTGGTTTTGGCACCCCTCCTGGTTTCTTGGTTTCCACTTCGATGAGAGTTGGCCTCCTTCGTCTCTTGCAGGCAGTGATCGGTTTTACAGATGACGTCTGAGGTGATGCCAATGTCTGATCACTAGCATTATTGTTCATAACCTCAATCTCCTGAATAAACGATTTGATATAGTCGTCCGCAGAAACGTAAGCGTCCATGTTGACGTCCTTACCGTGTGACTTCTACCGTACTACGGACTGGTGGTGCGTCTGCTCACCCTTGAAGTAAACTGTATGCACTCGCTGTGACACATCTTGTTGCAATAGGTTAGATGTTTGATTTTTTCACCCAACATCAGTTCCAACGGTCTGCGGAATCTCATTTCATCTATTGCGATTTGAGTCCACGTTAATTGTTGTACATCCTCACAGGGCTCGTAAGTGTACTGTGTATTTAGCTCCTCGTTAAATTTAACAGTCTGTTTTGTTTTCTTCATAGTTATATTCTTTCACATGATATTCAATATTTTTGTTTTTTTTTTCATAAGTATGCTGTTTCATATGATATTTTCTCTCAAACACATCTCTCGCTCTATCCAACACTAACTTGATTGCGAGCCTTTCTCGGATGTTGTTACGTTTATAACGTATTTTGTTCATTGATATGGTGATTACTTTTCTTGCGTCATCCACACTGGTCATCTTTGGAGCACGTATCGACTGTTGCTACCTGACTAGCGTCGAAGGTTCTGGAACGAGTCCACAAGCGCAGACCTATGCATTGTCAAAGATATGTTCAACTACATTAATGAAATTGTGCGAGGTTAGGATGTTGTTGTATCTGCAGTCAATGTGCATGCCGTAACTCTTCATCACTTCTTTAGCCTTATTCACTATGTTTATGCCGTTGGGGACATTTTCTCTACAGTAGCACATTGTAAATCCTTCTTCCTTTGCTTTTTTCAAGGCTTGTTTGAAATTCCTCTTCTGTGTTCGAATGCACTTGTATTCACAAACTCCGTACTGCTCTAGAAGGGTTTCCCTAATCATCACACAAAATATATGCTTCAGATTTACATCTTCAGGCAACACTGCCACTTTAGGTGTCTGTTCGATCAGCGTTTGATTCATGGATTGGTTTTCCATACACAATATATCATTTGTAGTTTTAAACTCGGAATTTGTTTGATCTAGCTTTCGGTTATTTGTTAGCGACTTTGTAAGTGATTGTAGCAGCCTTTGGTTCTCGTTTATAAGTCTGTACTGACCATTTTTTCTAATGGATGGCAAAACTTCTTCAAAGATCCAATCTTGAAACTTCTCGGCGATGGGCATTTTAGATTTCATAAGTAACGAATATAATCCCGGCTCGTTAAGAAAGATTGAATGTTTCTCGTTATAGGTTAGGGGGAGATTTTCGCTCCCCCATACTTCAGGAATTGTTTTGCGATATTTTTCTCTAACATGTGCTCTGATTGCTTCTTTAGGGTTAGCGTATCCCAATATTGTAGCTACATCCTTAGCTTTGAACCATGGATTATCGCTGCTGTCAAACAGTACAGACAAAGGCCGATCATTAAACACATAGGCGGTTAAGTGGTTCATTTTGTAGGTTAGGTCAAAACGTCGGGCGATCGCTCTGACAGAATGTCACACAGCAACACTATTACACAGCCACACACTTCAAACTCCCGAACACGAATGAGACCGTGGGTGTTTGACAACTGGTGTTCTGTTGATTTAATCACTAGGGGGAGATTTTCGCTCCCCCTAACACATAATGGCTTAGGGGGGAGATTTTCGCTCCCCCATACGTCAGGAATTGTTGAAGACTAGAACAAGAATGAGACCGTGGGTGTTTGACAGCTGGTGTACTATTGCTCGGAATTCGACGCGGGTGGTCTATAATTATGGGTTCCTGCAAGGGTCGGTAGCCCTCCCGTCGAGGTATCAAATTACAGCATCCGCATTCCCAGACAGGTCTCGACTTGTCGGTTTTTTGTGTGAACACCTGCACCCTCCAGTCGAGGTATCAAATTACAACATCCGCATTCCCAGACAGTAGGGTGATGCGACGGTTTTTTGTCTGTACACCTGCGCCCATCATCCCACGACGCACAGCCCGCCCCTAGCAGTAAAGTTTAGTTTAGTCTTGAGTTTCGAAGCGTCAACAGCTACGAAGAGATCATGGCCAACATCGAGTGGGATTGTGACATCACAGACGTTGAGTTGGAGGATGTATGTGTTGCAGCGGAAACGACAATGAATAGCAATAATAAGAAGAGACCGTTTGACGATGAAGATGATTACTTCGAAGGTGATGAATTCTACAACCGAAAAGACGACGATGAATGCACCTTGAAGCATTTCCATAAGAAGAGGCTATGGCGCATTGACAAAAAGTTCAAGTACGTTCATGAACCAAAAATGTATTCAACTACTCAAGATATTGACGACGCTCTGTACTCCAGACGACGGGGAATCAACAGCATGTGGAACCATTGCCCGCTGGACGGCTTGGAGTGGGAATATTGGCAGCGTGACATGGACTACAAGATGAATTTCTACCCCATTGAAGAGGAGCACTTCTACGCCATTGAACATGAGCAGAAGTACATGATGCTTGTTGAAATGTGGTGGAATCGGCGGACCGATGAACTGCACCCTGATGAAGTAACAAAGTTTTTCAACAGTAAAAAATAAACGTTTTCCAACACCTTAGCCTCCACCTGATCCCACCATCATAATCGGCCTTTTTCAAGGCCACAAAAGCTTTTCATGTTAGGGAACAGAAGGAAATCCTTCTAATGTAGGAGGATTTTCTTCCAAGTGTTGGTGCAGGCGTCTGGGGGGGGGGCTCCTCCTGTCCCTCCTGGCCCTCCTGAGGTCGGGCGCAGCTGCACCCCAGACAGGTCTCGACTTGTCGGTTTTTTGTGTGAACACCTGCACCCTCCAGTCGAGGTATCAAATTACAACATCCGCATTTGCATTCACTGGTAGTTCAATTGTCCGCAGGCGTCTTGGCTGGCAAAAGTGTCACAGACGAAACCTTGCCCGGTCGGAGGGGGGGGGGGGCTCCTCCTGCCCCTCCTGCCCCTTCTGCTCCTCCTGCTCCTCCTGCCCCTCCTGCTCCTCCTGCTCCTCCTGCTCCGCCTGCCCCTCCTGCTCCTCCTGCTCCTCCTGCTCCTCCTGCTCCTCCTGCCCCTCCTGCCCCTCCTGCTCCTCCTGCTAATCCTGCTCCTCCTGCTCCTCCTGCTCCTCCTGCTCCTCCTGCCCCTCCTGCTCCTCTGCTCCTCCTGGCCCTCCTGAGGTCGGGCGCAGCTGCACCCCAGACAGGTCTCGACTTGTCGGTTTTTTGTGTGAACACCTGCACCCTCCAGTCGAGGTATCAAATTACAACATCCGCATTTGCATTCACTGGTAGTTCAATTGTCCGCAGGCGTCTTGGCTGGCAAAAGTGTCACAGACGAAACCTTGCCCGGTCGGAGGGGGGGGGGCTCCTCCTGCCCCTCCTGCCCCTTCTGCTCCTCCTGCCCCTCCTGCTCCTCCTGCTCCTCCTGCTCCGCCTGCCCCTCCTGCTCCTCCTGCTCCTCCTGCTCCTCCTGCTCCTCCTGCCCCTCCTGCTCCTCCTGCTAATCCTGCTCCTCCTGCTCCTCCTGCTCCTCCTGCTCCTCCTGCCCCTCCTGCTCCTCTGCTCCTCCTGGCCCTCCTGAGGTCGGGCGCAGCTGCACCCCAGACAGGTCTCGACTTGTCGGTTTTTTGTGTGAACACCTGCACCCTCCAGTCGAGGTATCAAATTACAACATCCGCATTTGCATTCACTGGTAGTTCAATTGTCCGCAGGCGCTGATGGGCTAGCTCTGTTGATTTAATTACTAGGGGGAGATTTTCGCTCCCCCTAACACATAATGGCTTAGGGGGAGATTTTCGCTCCCCCATACGTCAGGAATTGTTGAAGACTAGAACAAGAATGAGACCGTGACAACTGGTGTTCTGTTGATTTAATTACTAGGGGGAGATTTTCGCTCCCCCATACGTCAGGAATTGTTGAAGCCTAAAACAAGAATGATACCGTGGGTGTTTGACAACTGGTGATTTATTGCTCGGAATTCGATACGGGCGGACTATAATGGGTTCCTGGAAGGGTCAGCCGTCTTCCCGTCGAGGTATCAAATTACAGCATCCGCATTCCCAGACAGGTCTCGACTTGTCGGTTTTTTGTGTGAACACCTGCACCCTCCAGTCGAGGTATCAAATTACAACATCCGCATTCCCAGACAGTAGACTGGACGCGGCAGTCGGTTGTGCGAACAGCTGCCTCGGTGCAGAGTACTTGAAGGGGGGTGTATCGATACACCCCCCTTTGCAGTATATGTTCAAAGCATTGCAATTATATTCTCCTTAAAATTTGCATTCACTGTTAGTTCAATTGACCGCAAGCGCTGATGGGCTAGCTCTGTTGGTTGTAGCGTTACCCTGTTCAACTCTTGTATTAATTATCCAAAGTATGTCATGTGGGTACTGAGAATACTCGGCTTGACGAGGAGATTCCAAAAATGCAAAAAAAAAAGGTCAAAAGTGTGGTGCGGGCCCCTTTTTTGTAAACATCATCCAAAGTGTACGATGTGGGTACTCAAATGACTCGGCTCGACTAGACGAACAAGAATCTGCAATCAGAAATCTGATCCGAGGTTAGGTTAGGTTAGGTTAGGTTAGGTTAGGTTAGGTTAGGTTAGGTTACCTTAGGTTAGGTTAGGTTAGGTTACGTTACGTTAGGTTAGGTTAGGTTAGGTTAGGTTAGTATTCGCAACAACAAAAATTCGCAAAAAAAAAAATTCGCAAAAAAAAAATTCGCAAAAAAAAAAATTTCGCAAAAAAAAAATTTGGCAAAAAAAAAAAAATTGGCAAAAAAAAAAAATTTCGCAAAAAAAGAAAATTCGCAAAAAAAAAAATTCGCAAAAAAAAAAAATTCGCAAAAAAAATTCGCAAAAAAAGTTTGCAAAAAAGTTCGCAAAAAAAAAAATCGCAAAGTGTCACAGACGAGACCTCGGGGGGGGGGGGGGCGTCCCTCCTGTCCCTCCTGGCCTCGGACTGTCCAAATTACCCTACTCCCCCTTCACCCTTGGGTAGCGCCAGATTTTTTTCATTTCAGCTATTTTTCAAGATTTATTCGTGGTTATAGTTTGTCACTCTAATGGGGAACTTAATGGCCTAATATGTGGCACACAGTCTTATTAAACTACATTAAAAAAGTAGCAGCAGTCAGAATCCCATATCTGACCATTTAAACACCCAAACAAATTAAAGCATTTGAACTTTTCGATGTTTGTTCGTGATTTTTGGGTATATTTTGAATTTTGCGCTCTGCCAAGGGTAAAAACCCTCATAAACTATGCTCTATTTGTTGCAGAAGGCTTGTAGTTACCCAAATACATTAAACGTCTTATAAAGTTTATATTACAATATCAGGGTAGGGTTTTACTTTTTTACAAGCAATTACGTTATACATACAGTCTCCATGCCACGTAGTATTCAGCATCAGGCATATGACTAGTTTTGATTATGTAAACCTATTAATACAGTATAATAAAAACCTTCGAATTTTGTGGGTATTTAGGTCGTAACTTGAATTTGGCCCAAGATAGATCCTTGAGGGACTCTATATATTTCATTTGTTGTAGATTGAATTACATTATTTCTATAAGAGCAATATTTACTGGTTTCTGGTTTTATTTCCACGTATTCTTAGGATGAGTAGTAGTAATATGTCTGCTGATTTATCTGCTTTCTCAAGATGATGCCACTTATACTAGAGCTAGGAATGAGAGGTTTAGCATGCATGTTCCTTGTACTCTCAAATCTCCATAAACATTTCCTAAACCTACTATTTCAACGTACTTACAGTCTTTATATTTTGCAAAAAACATGTCTGCACGAATATTATCTTCACGAGTATCTTCAGTAGATAAACAAACTTATTTTAAATTTAATGAATTTGAAGTATTTAAAACGCTAAAACCAAATAACTAGCACATTAAGTAGATTTGTTGGTCTATTGGTTGGTTTTTGTTTTACATAATTTGTGGGAAAAACCCTTCATAAATTAGGTTAAATATGTTACAGATGACTTTTATTCGCTACAAACATAATATGTTACTGTTGTAACCTTTATTGATGGAAGTCTAATCCATTTAAAAATACAAGTTGTCAAACGGTACAGTCAACAGCATAGGGAAAAACGAGAAAAAGCGGTATGCAGAGAAGGGGTCTGCAGTATTATGTGATTCAGCAGTCCTTCGTAAAAGAATTTAAACGCCTGAAAAAAACATGACATGTTTTTATTTGTTGCTTAGTGTTATTGTATTTTAGGCCCACTTAAAGAATTAAAAGCATTGTTATTTAGGAAACACAAACAACAGAACCAAGCTACCATATTTGTTATGTTTATGTTGTGATGATTTAAATATTTTCAAATTAGAAAACTTCACATTTAAAAAATATATATTTGTTGTATGGATGTAAATTATTTCTTTACCATGAAATGATACATGGAGGATTGTATTTTGCCTCATACTATTTATTTCTTAGTTCATCGCATCAAAACTCATAATTGTGATTAAATTATTCTTGTAATAAAAGCTTCTCGCGAACGCCACCGTATTCTAGACGATCTACAACGGGGGTTCCCCTACAAAATCAGATACACATTTTGATGGCTTATGTATAAAAAGCAGTTTCATAAAGATTTTACTTAAAAAAATACGCTAGAAGCCTTGTAATCAGAAAACTAGGTGGATTATTTATAGCTATCATATTTGTTACGTTTATGTTGTGATGATTTAAATATTTTCAAATTAGAAAACTTCACATTTAAAAAATATATATATTTGTTGTACGGATGTAAATTATTTCTTTACCATGAAATGATACATGGAGGATTGTATTTTGCCTCATACTATTTATTTCTTAGTTCATCGCATCAAAACTCATAATTGTGATTGAATTATTCTTGTAATAAAAGCTTCTCGCAAACGCCACCGTATTCTAGACGATCTACAACGGGGGTTCCCCTACAAAATCAGAAATCACATTTTTCGGGTATATTTTTTATGTTACGCTCTGTCGAGGGTAAAATCCCTTATAAATCATGTCATATTAGCTACAGAAGGCTTGTAGTTACCCAAAGTCATAGCATTTCAGGTTTTTATCGGTGGTCGTATTCCTTATAAGGTTCAAGAGACGCATTATATAGGCTACATTATACATCAGTTAAGGGTATTAATTTTTTCAAGCACTTAGGTAATACATGGAGGCTTAACATTTAACAATCTACGTCTCCATGCCAAGTAGTATTCATGAACAGGAATATGACCAGATTTTATAGGTTAAACCCTTAAAAATAATCAAAGCCTTGGAATATTTGTAGAATTTAGGTCTTAAATAGAATTTGGACAAATTTACATTAAACTGTGGTCAAACAGCGACCTGGGGGCGAAGCACCCCACAGGGGCCTGGGGGCGAAGGCGGAGCGATTTTGAAATTGTTATATACTCTAATATTGTAATGACAGGCCTAAATTTGTTCACTCAATAATTCTACTTTAAATTTTGAGTATACATAGGACCTCGGATTATTAGCGTAATTAAACCATGTGCCATAAAAAATAATCAAAGCCTTGGAATATTTGTAGAATTTAGGTCTTAAATAGAATTTGGACAAATTTACATTAAACTGTGGTCAAACAGCGACCTGGGGGCGAAGCACCCCACAGGGGCCTGGGGGCGAAGGCGGAGCGATTTTGTAATTGTTATATACTCTAATATTGTAATGACAGGCCTAAATTTGTTCACTCAATAATTCTACTTCTCGTCTCCTTCACCCTTAGGTAGCGCTAGATTTTTCAAATTTCGGCATATTTTCGAAATATTTTGGCCGTTTTTATTTCCTATCACGTTAATATACTTGATCGAGGCCTAATATTGGGCACGCAGTATGTCTACATCACACTTAGTAAATAGCAGCAGAAATATGACCAGTTTTTATTAATTAAACCTGTCGAAAAATGAAAAACTCTAAATTTCTTTAGATATGACCGTTTTCTTAGTATAAGTAGTGGTGTATTGGGGGTTCTATGCCAATTTATATTATTGGACATACACGTGACACCAATAATACTTGAGCTAGAGACGTGAGATTTGGAATGCATGTGCCTTGCACCTTTTCTTCCCAAATTCTACTATTTTTCGTTTGAACTATCACAAAACGAAAATTTGGGAGTACAAATTCAAAATGTAGTATTTTTTATTCGAGCTCTAGCGGCCGAACGGGTTGTCCTATCGAAAAACGAAGACCACCATGTGCCACGGATTTTAGACGAACTACAACTTTAGTCCTATGACATTTTGCCGTATTCCACCCCCTTCACCCTTAGATAGCGCTAGATTTTTTAAATTTAAACTTTTTCATAGATTTGTTCGTGGTTTTTAATGGTTTGTCGCTCTAATGTAGAACTTAGAGGCCTAATACTTATCACACAGTATTCCTACATTACAATTAGTACCAAACAACACTCACACGCTCAGATTAAATATCTTAAGCACACAAAAAAATCAAAGACTTTGAGCGTTTGTAGATTTTATCGTGTTTTTCGGGTATCTTTTTTATGTTGCGCTCTGTCGAGGGTAAAATCTCTTAATTATGTCATATTTGTTGCAGAAGGCTTTTAGTTACCTATAGTCATAGCATTTCATGTTGTTAACGGTGGTCATATTCCTTATATGGTTCAAAAGACGCCTTATAAAGGCTACATTATACATCAGTTAAGGGTATTAATGTGTTTCAAGCACTTAGGTAATACATGGAGGCTTAACATTTAACATAATAATTCTCCATGCCAAATAGTATTTAGCAACAGGCACATGACCAGATTTTATAGGTTAATCTCTTACCCAGCGAGCGAAGCGAGTCTAATATACTATACAGCCGCATGTGTAACTCACTCACTCACTCAGGTATACGAATTCTAGACTACTTCTAGAAGAGCTAGAAACCTGAAGTTTGGCATGTATGTAGCTTGTACCTTGTAACCCCCAGGAAAATCCCAAAAAGTTACAATTTTTCATTTTAACCCCCTCAAAAAATTCAAAATGGAGGAAATTTTGAACATGTCCAAAATAGTGCCTTTTTATTTGAGCTGTAGCGGCCGAACGGTTGGTCCTATCGAGAAACGGAGACCACCATGTGCCACGGATTTTAGACGATCTACAACTTTGGTCCTATGACTTTTTGTCGTATCTCGTCTCCTTCACCCTTAGGTAGCGGTACATTTTTCAAATTTCGGCATATTTTCGAAATATTTTGGCCGTTTTTTATTTCCTATCACGTTAATATACTTGATCGAGGCCTAATATTGGGCACGCAGTATGTCTACATTACACTTAGTAAATAGCAGCAGAAATATGACCAGTTTTTATTAATTAAACCTGTCGAAAAATGAAAAACTCTAAATATCTTTAGATATGACCGTTTTCTTAGTATAAGTAGTGGTGTATTGGGGGTTCTATGCCAATTTATATTATTGGACATACACGTGACACCAATAATACTTGAGCTAGAGACGTGAGATTTGGCATGCATGTGCCTTGCACCTTTTCTTCCCAAATCCTACTATTTTTAGTTTGTACTATCTCAACAAAATAAATAATTGTGAATACAAAAATCAAAATGTAGTATTTTTTTATTTGAACTCTAACGGCCGAACGGGTTGTCCTATCGAAAAACGAACAACATTATGTGCCACGGATTTTAGACGAACTAAAACTTTAGTGCTATAACATTTTGCCGTATATCACCCCCTTCACCCTTAGATAGCGCTAGATTTTTAAAATTTAAACTTTTTCATAGATTTGATCGTGGTTTTTAATGGTTTGTCACTCTAATATAGAACTTAGAGGTTTAATACTTATCAAACAGTATTTCTACATTACAATTAGTACCAAGCAATACTCCTACGCCCAGATCAAGTAACTTAAACACCCAAAAAAATCAAAGTTTTATGAGCTCTTGTAGACTTTTCGTGTTTTCGGGAGTATTTTTTATGTTGGCTCTGTTGAGGGTAAAATCCCTTATAAATCATGTCATACTTGTTTCAGAAGGTTTCTAGTTACCCAAAGTCATGGCATTTCAGGTTGTTAACGGTAGTCGTATTCCTTATCTGGTTTAAACGACGCCTTATAAAGGCTACATTATACATCGGTTAAGGGTATTAATTTTTTTTAAGCACTTAGGTAATACATGGAGGCTTACTATTTAACATACTACGTCTCCATGACAAGTACTATTCATAAACAGAATTTACATTAAACTCTGGCCAAACAGCGACCTGGGGGCGAAGCCCCCCACAGGGGTCTGGGGGCGGAGCCCCCAGCGAGCGAAGCGAGTCTATAATATATACAGCCGCATGTGTAACTCACTCACTCACTCACTCACTGAGGTATACGAATTCTAGACCACTTCTAGACTAGCTAGAAACCTGAAATTTTGCATGCAGGTAGCTTATAGCTTGTAACCACCAGAAAAATTGCCGAAACTGACAATTTTTTATTTTAACCCCCCTAAAAAAAATATTTAACCCCCCCCAAAAAAGGCTTATTTTAAAATTACAGTTTTTGAGCTCTAGCGGCCGAACGGATTGACCTATCGAAAAACGGACACCACCACGTGCCACGGATTTTGCAAGATCTACAACTTTGTTCCTATGACTTTTTGTCGTATCTCGCTCCCTTCACCCTTAGGTAGCGCTAGATTTTTCAAATTTTAGTCAATTTCGACGTTTATTTTCGTGGTTTTTAATTTCTTATCACTTTAATTTAGTATTTAAAGGCTTGATATTTGGCACTCAATATGTTGACACATTACCCTTCACGAAACACTCGATAAACTAACATGTTTTAATAATTAAACATCCCAAAAAAATTAAAAAACCCTAATTATTCCATAAATGACAAACTGCATTATCGACTTACTCAGGTAATTCTAGATAAGCTAGAAATATGGAATTAGGCCTACATGTAGCTTGTCCATTGAAACCCCCAGAAAAATTGCAAAAAGGTATAATTTTTTATTTTAACCTCCTCAAAAAAAATCAAAATGGAGGAATTTTTGAACATCTCCAACCTATCGAGAAACAGAGACCACCACGAATAACGGATTTTAGACGATCTACAAATTTGGCCCTATGACATTTTGTCGTATCTCGTCTCCTTCACCCTTAGGTAGCGCTAGATTTCTCTAATTTCGGCATATTTTCTATATTTTGTGGCAGTTTTTTATTTCCTATCACGTTAGTATACTTGATGGAGGCCTAATATTGGGCACGCAGTATGTCTACATCACACTTAGTAAATAGCAGCAGTCATATGACCAGTTTTAATGAATTAAACTTGTCGAAAAATGAAAAACTCTAAATATCGTAAGATATGACCGTTTTCTTGGTATAAGTAGTAATGTATTGGGGGTTCTGTACCAATTTATATTATTGGACATGCACGTGGCACCAATAATACTTGAGCTAGAGACGAGAGATTTGGCATACATGTGCTTTGCACCATGTAACCTCACAGAAAATTCCCAAGCATTATTTTTTTGGTTTTAACTACCTCAAAACAATTCATAATAACGGTTATAAACAATCAGATTGTAGTGTTGTTTAAACAGTTCTAGCAGCCAAAAGGATGGTCTTATACTTAAATATCTGCTGATTTGTCTGTTTTCTTGGTATAAGTAGTGGTCTTATTGGGCTTCTGGGCCATTTGAAACTACACCACTTCAATATGAGGCCAAACAGCGACCTGGGGGCGAAGCCCCCCACAGGGGTCTGGGGGCGGAGCCCCCAGCGAGCGAAGCGAGTCTAATATACTATACAGCCGCATGTGTAACTCACTCACTCACTCACTCAGGTATACGAATTCTAGACCACTTCTAGAGGAGCTAGAAACCTGAAATTTGGCATGTATGTAGCTTGTACCTTGTAAACCCCAGGAAAATCCCAAAAAGTTACAATTTTTTATTTTAACCCCCACAAAAAAATTCAAAATGGAGGAAATTTTGAACATGTCCAAAATAGTGCCTTTTTATTTGAGCTGTAGCGGCCGAACGGTTGGTCCTATCGAGAAACGGAGACCACCAAGTGCTACGGATTTTAGACGATCTACAACTTTGGTCCTATGACTTTTTGTCGTATCTCGTCTCCTTCACCCTTAGGTAGCGCTAGAGTTTTCAAATTTCGGCATATTTTCGAAATATTTTGGCCGTTTTTTATTTCCTATCACGTTAATATACTTGATCGAGGCCTAATATTTGGCATGCAGTATGTCTACATCACACTTAGTAAATAGCAGTAGAAATATGACCAGTTTTTATTAATTAAACCTGTCGAAAAATGAAAAACTCTAAATATCTTTAGATATGACCGTTTTCTTAGTATAAGTAGTGGTGTATTGGGGGTTCTATGCCAATTTATATTATTGGACATACACGTGACACCAATAATACTTGAGCTAGAGACGTGAGATTTGGAATGCATGTGCCTTGCACCTTTTCTTCCCAAATTATACTATTTTTCGTTTGAACTATCTCAACAAAATAAATAATTGTGAATACAAAAATCAAAATGTAGTATTTTTTTATTTGAGATCTAGCGGCCAAATGGGTTGTCCTATCAAAAAACGAAGACCACCATGTGCTACGGATTTTAGACGAACTACAACTTCAGTCCTATGACATTTTGCCGTATTCCACCCCCTTCACCCTTAGATAGCGCTAGATTTTTTAAATTTAAACTTTTTCATAGATTTGTTCGTGGTTTTTAATGGTTTGTCGCTCTAATATAGAACTTAGAGGCCTAATACTTATCACACAGTATTCCTACATTACAATTAGTACCAAACAACACTCACACGCTCAGATTAAATATCTTAAGCACACAAAAAAATCAAAGACTTTGAGCGTTTGTAGATTTTATCGTGTTTTTCGGGTATCTTTTTTATGTTGCGCTCTGTCGAGGGTAAAATCTCTTAATTATGTCATATTTGTTGCAGAAGGCTTTTAGTTACCTATAGTCATAGCATTTCATGTTATTAACGGTGGTCATATTCCTTATATGGTTCAAAAGACGCCTTATAAAGGCTACATTATACATCAGTTAAGGGTATTAATGTGTTTCAAGCACTTAGGTAATACATGGAGGCTTAACATTTAACATAATAATTCTCCATGCCAAATAGTATTTAGCAACAGGCACATGACCAGATTTTATAGGTTAATCTCTTAAAAATAATCAAAGCCTTGGAATAGAAGAATTTAGATCTTAAATAGAATTGGACCAATTTACAGTAAACTGTGACCTGGGGGCGAAGCCCCCCACAGGGGTCTGGGGGCGGAGCCCCCAGCGAGCGAAGCGAGTCTAATATACTATACAGCCGCATGTGTACCTCACTCACTCACTCAGGTATACGAATTCTAGACTACTTCTAGAAGAGCTAGAAACCTGAAGTTTGGCATGTATGTAGCTTGTACCTTGTAACCCCCAGGAAAATCCCAAAAAGTTACAATTTTTCATTTTAACCCCCTCAAAAAATTCAAAATGGAGGAAATTTTGAACATGTCCAAAATAGTGCCTTTTTATTTGAGCTGTAGCGGCCGAACGGTTGGTCCTATCGAGAAACGGAGACCACCATGTGCCACGGATTTTAGACGGTCTACAACTTTGGTCCTATGACTTTTTGTCGTATCTCGTCTCCTTCACCCTTAGGTAGCGCTACATTTTTCAAATTTCGGCATATTTTCGAAATATTTTGGCCGTTTTTTATTTCCTATCACGTTAATATACTTGATCGAGGCCTAATATTGGGCACGCAGTATGTCTACATTACACTTAGTAAATAGCAGCAGAAATATGACCAGTTTTTATTAATTAAACCTGTCGAAAAATGAAAAACTCTAAATATCTTTATATATGACCGTTTTCTTAGTATAAGTAGTGGTGTATTGGGGGTTCTATGCCAATTTATATTATTGGACATACACGTGACACCAATAATACTTGAGCTAGAGACGTGAGATTTGGCATGCATGTGCCTTGCACCTTTTCTTCCCAAATCCTACTATTTTTAGTTTGTACTATCTCAACAAAATAAATAATTGTGAATACAAAAATCAAAATGTAGTATTTTTTTATTTGAACTCTAACGGCCGAACGGGTTGTCCTATCGAAAAACGAACAACATTATGTGCCACGGATTTTAGACGAACTAAAACTTTAGTGCTATAACATTTTGCCGTATATCACCCCCTTCACCCTTAGATAGCGCTAGATTTTTAAAATTTAAACTTTTTCATAGATTTGATCGTGGTTTTTAATGGTTTGTCACTCTAATATAGAACTTAGAGGTTTAATACTTATCAAACAGTATTTCTACATTACAATTAGTACCAAGCAATACTCCTACGCCCAGATCAAGTAACTTAAACACCCAAAAAAAATCAAAGTTTTATGAGCTCTTGTAGACTTTTCGTGTTTTCGGGAGTATTTTTTATGTTGGCTCTGTTGAGGGTAAAATCCCTTATAAATCATGTCATACTTGTTTCAGAAGGTTTCTAGTTACCCAAAGTCATGGCATTTCAGGTTGTTAACGGTAGTCGTATTCCTTATCTGGTTTAAACGACGCCTTATAAAGGCTACATTATACATCGGTTAAGGGTATTAATTTTTTTTAAGCACTTAGGTAATACATGGAGGCTTACTATTTAACATACTACGTCTCCATGACAAGTACTATTCATAAACAGAATTTACATTAAACTCTGGCCAAACAGCGACCTGGGGGCGAAGCCCCACACAGGGGTCTGGGGGCGGAGCCCCCAGCGAGCGAAGCGAGTCTAACATATATACAGCCGCTTGTGTAACTGACTGACTCACTGAGGTATACGAATTCTAGACCACTTCTAGAAAAGCTATCGACGTGAAATTTTGCATGCAGGTAGATTTAACTTTGTAACCCCCAGAAAAATTGCCAAAACTCACAATTTTTAATTATTAAATATTTTTAAAAGAATATTTTAAAATATATTAGTTACGTAGACTACGTTACCGACATGCATTATTTCGAATTGTAACCGTTTTGGTAATGTACTTTATAAAAATCTAAATCGGCTTTCTCGTGTAAGCGTTATGTGGCAACCCAGTCACAAAAAATGTGTTTCTTATTAAATATTAATAATTTTAAACTTAACTAAATATTTTTAAATAAACTCATGATTATGCTTATTGCTCAACATCGAAACATATAAGTTAGGTTCTCGCTGGTAAGAAAACTTGTTGTTTCAACCACACCCTTTGATGATGTTTAGTCCAGTTTTAACGTATTTTTGGTAGTCATGGTATTTTCTTGCGTTACCCGCGGATCAGTTTACTAGGCCTAGGGTTATTCTCAGCTTGCTTCTTTTAGCAACTACGCGCAGTGCATGGCGAATTCTGCTTGTGCTTGGGGGTGAGTGGGGCCATAAATTAAACGTACTCCTTAGGGATATGCTTAATCTATGGTTGTGCGTGTGCGCCATTGACGAGATTCTCGAAGCTTGCGACCAGTTGTATACGAGCTCGGTGTAACTGACTCAGTTATACGAATCTTACCCCACTTCTAGATGAACTAACCAGGGAGTGACATTTTGTACACTATTGCCTTGGCCACTTACGGATGAGCTAGACATTTTGTACACTTTTGCCTTGGCCACTTACGGATGAGCTAGGAACGTGACTTTTGGCATACAGTGTAGCTTGTAACTCCCAGTGATTAATTACTAACCTTAACAAAAATATAGAAATCTATGAGTACGTAAACTACGTTATTTAAATGCATTATTTGGATTTCAAAATGTTTTCGGTAATATCGGTAATGTAGTATGCAGCTTATGCTGTAGTAACATTTTAACTCTTTTAATATTAAACCTATTATTTTTCTATTAGACCTATTTATTTTTAAACATTTCAAAAGAATTGGTAGTAACTAAACTATGTTCTAACTTAAGATGGTAACTGATGGTTTTATCCTTTAAGACTATTTATTCTATTTCATTATATATTCTATTCTATTTTCATTATTCACAAGCCCTTAATAATATATGGGTGCATATACCTATACAGTACACACAATACGTCTGCATGCCAGGGCCAACAACAGTCATAGAAACAATTTTATTTATTATAACCCATAAGAAATGTCTAAATTGTTGTGGATTTTTTGGTCTTTTGGTCATAACAGGTGGGAAAAGCCCCACTTGAATTAGGTTATATTTTTTACAGATTACTTTTATTCGGCACGAACATAATATTTTATGTTATTATAGTGTTTTTCCCTTTAACAACACAATTTTTTCAAATAAGGACAGTTAAAAGTAAGGATTTAAATTATTTCACGCACTTGCATAGTGTCTGGCGGCGTAAAAAATTGCATACGATGTAGCCTTAAACTGTAACCTGGAATATCATCATTTCATATCCGATTTCTGAATACTATGACCTATACGTAGTATGCAGCATGCATATGAACAATTTGTATGATTTAACCCTCTATGAGAAAGCTAAGCCTTAAAATTTGTGTACTTTTAATACATTTACCTTATTAAATAGATCCTTGAGGAACTCTGTATTTTATTTATTGAAGTTGTATGACGATTTTTAAAATGTTTACTGGTTATTTATTTATTTATTTGTTTTATTTCCATATATTCTGCATGATTTTCAGGATTGGTTTTGACCGAATTTGGAGAATTTTCAAGGTTTCAGGTTCTGAAATCGTGTTCTACTTCAATATTGTTCTGAGAGGCCTAATTTTTTGCACATAATATTTGCAGATTTCACTATATGAACTACAGATTAAAGGTTTTTGTACGATTTTTTAATTACGTACATAAACTACAACTTATCGATGGTTACCACATTTCCTAGGTTTTTAGTTGTTTGTGATGATTTTAACCCTTGGAACAAAAAATATATTTCATAATTATTGTTTGACAGAAGAAGAGTTGTATTTTGGTACAACTAGATTTTTCAAATTTCGGCATATTTTCGAGATTTTGTGGTGGTGTTTTATTTTGTATCATGTTAAATATAATTGATGAAGGCCTAATATTGGGCACGAAGTATGCCTATAAAATATGTCTTAGTAAATAACAGCAGTAATTTGACCAGTCTTGATTAATTAAACCTGTCGGAAAATCAAAAACTGTAAATATCTTAAATTTGACCATTTTCTTTGTACAAGTAGTAATGCTATGATGGTTCTATGCCAATTGACATGCACGTGACACCATTTATACTTGAGCTATGAACTTGATATTTAGCATGGTGGTGTTTTTCACCTATTAACCCCAGAGAAAATTTCCAAATTTTACTTTTGTCAGTTTAAATTCCCTTAATAAAAATTAATAATGGCAAATTAAATTAAAAAAGTGTCGTTTTATTTGAGTTCTAGCGGCCAAACAGATTGTCCTATAAAAAACGGAGACTACCACGTCCCACGGTTTTAGGCGATCTACAATTTTCTTCCTATGACTTTTTGCCGTATCTCGACCCCTTAACCCTTAGATAGCGCTATATTTGTTAAATTTCAAGATTTTTACGTGGTTTTCAATGGTTTGCCGTTCTAATACAGAACTTAGAGGCCTAGTATTTGGCACAAAGTATTCCTATATTACAATTAATTAGTATTTAGAACCAGTCATACGCCCAGATTATATCACTTAAACACCCGAAAGAAAAAAAAATACTTTGAACTTTTGTAAGTTTATTTCTGTTTTTAGGTGTATTTTTATGTAGCGCTCCAGCAAGGGTAAAAACCCTTATAAATAATGTTATATTTGTTGCAGAATGCTTATTGTTGACCAAATACATAGCAATTTAGGTTGTTAACTTTGTTTTTCCCCCTTATAAGGTTTAGGCGACGTCCTAGAAAGGCTATATCACAAAATCCAGTGTAGGGTTTCAATTTTTTTTCTAAGGTAATAAATGGAGACTTAAAATTTAACATACAATATCACCTGGAGGCGAAGCCCCCACAGGGGTCTGGGGGCGGAGCCCCCAGCGAGCGAAGCGAGTCTAATATACTATACAGCCGCATGTGTAACTCACTCACTCACTCACTCAGGTATACGAATTCTAGACCACTTCTAGAGGAGCTAGAAACCTGAAATTTGGCATGTATGTAGCTTGTACCTTGTAAACCCCAGGAAAATCCCAAAAAGTTACAATTTTTTCTTTTAACCCCCTCAAAAAAATTCAAAATGGAGGAAATTTTGAACATGTCCAAAATAGTGCCTTTTTATTTGAGCTGTAGCGGCCGAACGGTTGGTCCTATCGAGAAACGGAGACCACCAAGTGCTACGGATTTTAGACGATCTACAACTTTGGTCCTATGACTTTTTGTCGTATCTCGTCTCCTTCACCCTTAGGTAGCGCTAGATTTTTCAAATTTCGGCATATTTTCGAAATATTTTGGCCGTTTTTTATTTCCTATCACGTTAATATACTTGATCGAGGCCTAATATTTGGCACGCAGTATGTCTACATCACACTTAGTAAATAGCAGTAGAAATATGACCAGTTTTTATTAATTAAACCTGTCGAAAAATGAAAAACTCTAAATATCTTTAGATATGACCGTTTTCTTAGTATAAGTAGTGGTGTATTGGGGGTTCTATGCCAATTTATATTATTGGACATACACGTGACACCAATAATACTTGAGCTAGAGACGTGAGATTTGGAATGCATGTGCCTTGCACCTTTTCTTCCCAAATTATACTATTTTTCGTTTGAACTATCTCAACAAAATAAATAATTGTGAATACAAAAATCAAAATGTAGTATTTTTTTATTTGAGATCTAGCGGCCAAATGGGTTGTCCTATCAAAAAACGAAGACCACCACGTGCTACGGATTTTAGACGAACTACAACTTCAGTCCTATGACATTTTGCCGTATTCCACCCCCTTCACCCTTAGATAGCGCTCGGGTTTTTTTTAAAATTAAACTTTTTCATAGATTTGTTCGTGGTTTTTAATGGTTTGTCGCTCTAATATAGAACTTAGAGGCCTAATACTTATCACACAGTATTCCTACATTACAATTAGTACCAAACAACACCCACACGCTCAGATTAAATATCTTAAGCACACAAAAAAATCAAAGTCTTTGAGCGTTTGTAGATTTTATCGTGTTTTTCGGGTATCTTTTTTATGTTGCGCTCTGTCGAGGGTAAAATCTCTTAATTATGTCATATTTGTTGCAGAAGGCTTTTAGTTACCTATATTCATAGCACTTCATGTTGTTAACGGTGGTCATATTCCTTATATGGTTCAAAAGACGCCTTATAAAGGCTACATTATACATCAGTTAAGGGTATTAATTTGTTACAAGCACTTAGGTAATACATGGAGGCTTAACATTTAACATAATAATTCTCCATGCCAAATAGTATTTAGCAACAGACACATGACCAGATTTTATAGGTTAATCTCTTAAAAATAATCAAAGCCTTGGAATAGTAGAATTTAGATCTTAAATAGAATTGGACCAATTTACATTAAACTGTGACCTGGGGGCGAAGCCCCCCACAGGGGTCTGGGGGCGGAGCCCCCAGCGAGCGAAGCGAGTCTAATATATATACAGCCCCATGTGTAACACACCAGACATAAGAATTCAAACCATTTCCAGACGAACTAGAAACGTGATATTTAGCAAGCAGGTAGCTTGTACCTTGAAACCCCCGGTAAAATTGCCAAAATATACAATTTTTAATTTTAAAACCAACAATTTTGATCTTGAAAATTGGATATTTTAACATTGGGCTTATGGAGTTTCAAATAAAAACAAAAGAAATCGTAACAGCTGTAAACAAATATCCAGTAAACTGTCAAAGCAACTTTCACATGGTAGAGTATAAACAAATTATAAAACTATCGAACAATGAAAACATCTAGAGTGGATTTAACCATAATGAATCTAAATAGTATACTATGTAAAAAATACTTGAAGGGTCATTGACCAATAATAACAACTGGAGCGACCCCAAGCGGGGGTCTGGGGGCGGAGCCCCCAGCGAGCAAAGCGAGTCTAATATATATACAGCCGCATGTGTAACTGACTCACTCACTCACTCACTCAGTCTATAATATATACAGCCGCATGTGTAACTCACTGACTGACTGGCTGACTGACTGACTGAGGTATACGAATTCTAGACCACTTCTAGATGAGCTAGAAACCTGAAATTTTGCATGCAGGTAGCTTATAGCTTGTACCCCCCGGGAAAATCGCCAAAACCAACAATATTTTATTTTAACCCCCCTAAAAAAATATTTAAAACCCCCCAAAAAGGCTTATTTTAAAATTCCAGTTTTTGAGCTCTAGCGCGCGAACGGATGGTCCTATCAAAAAACGGACACCACCACGTGCCACGGATTTTGCAAGATCTACAACTTTGGTCCTATTTTTTTTTTGTCGTATCTCGTCTCCTTCACCCTCAGATAGCTCTAGATTTTTTCAAATTTTGAGATTTTGTGGCGGTTTTTTATTTCCTATCACGTTAATATACTTGATGAAGGCCTAATATTGGGCATGCAGTATGTCTACATCACACTTAGTAAATAACTGCAGAAATATGACCAGTTTTTATTACTTAAACCTGTCGGAAAATAAAAAAAACTCTTAAATTTTATAGATTTGACCGTTTTCTAAGTATAAGTAGTAAGGAAATGCCGGTTCCGGAACAATTGTTATTAATTAGAATGCACTTATCACCATTTATACTTTAACTAGGATCGTGATATATGGCTTGCGTGTGCGTTGCTCCTTTTCTTCCCAAATCCTACTATTTTTTGTTTGGCCTATCTCAAAAAGAAAATTTGGGAATACAAAATCAAAATGTAGTATTTTTTATTTGAGCTCTAGCGGCCAAACGGGTTGTCCTATCGAAAAACGAAGACCACTATGTGCCACGGATTTTAGACGAACTACAACTTTAGTTCTGTGACATTTTACCGTATCTCACCCCCTTCACCCTTAGTTAGCGCTAGATTTTTTAAATTTAAGCTTTTTTCTAAGATTTTCTGTGGTTTTTTTAATGGTTTTTCGCTCTAATATAGAACTTAGAGGCCTAATATTTATCACACAGTATTCCTACATTACAATTAGTACCAAGCAACACTCACACGCCCAGATTAAATATCTTATACACCAAAAAAAAAATCAAAGTCGTTGAGCTTTTGTAGATTTATTCGTGTATTTCGGGTATATTTTCTATATTGCGCTTTGTCGAAGGTAAAATCTCATATAAATCATGTCATATTTGCTGCAGAAGGATTGTAGAAACCCAAAGTCATAGTATTTCAGGTTGTTAACGGTGGTCGTTTTCCTTATAAAGTTCAAAAGACGGCTTATAAAGGCTACATTATACATCAGTTAAGGGTATTCATTTTTTCGAGCACTTAGGTAATACATTGAGGCTTAAAATTTAACATACTACGTCTCCATGCCAAGTCGTACTCAGCAACAGGCACAGGACCGGGTTTTATAGGTTAACCCCTTAAAATAATCAAAGCCTTGGAATAGTTGTAGAATTTAGGTCTTAAATAGAATTTGGACCAGTTTACATTAAACTGTGGCCAAACAGCGACCTGGGGACGAAACCCCCCACAGGGGTCTGGGGGCGGAGCCCCCAGCGAGCGAAGCGAGTCAATACTATATGCACTTAAATTTGGAGCGAGGTTATCAGATCTGGCATTGGGAATAGTCTACCCTTTGCTTTATTAATATTTTATTTTTATTTCTCTGAGACTACACAAGAGAAGTTGTTTGTTTGTTAACAATTAAAACTTGTTTCATTCGTCTTTTTTTTGAATTTTCTGTTTTTTTGGCCAATGGTAAAACAAAAATTTGACTATTTCCAAAATTATATGTAAAAAGTTCAAAAAACCCATTTTTGGGGTACAAAACCCCCAAAAATACCCCTTCGGATAGAGCGATCTGGCTGGTTTTCGAACTTAGTCATAAATGTTGCTTTACACGTTTATACCAAGTTTTGTCAAAATGGGATCATTTTTACGAGAGTTATCGTACTCACACACACACACACACACACACACACACACACACACACACACACACACACACACACACACACACACACACACACACACACACACACACACACACAAATATACATATCAGGGTGTCACAAAAATCCGGAACTGGCTATACATAACCATATTCTACATACAAAAATAAATCGAAAATGTACAGTAACATTTTTTCGATTTCAACTTCGTTTAGCCGCTATCCGCCATTTTTTTCACTTAAACATTTCTATTTCCATAATGGATTAATGTATCAAGTAAAAATTTGGTATGGAGCTTTACAGGATAAGTGTCTAAATTCACAAAAAAATATTTTTTCCGACGTTTATTTTCAAAATGGCGGCCACTTTAAATTTTTAAAGTCAAATTCCATGAAAACTAGCGACTGAAACAAAATTTTACAAGATATACAATTTAAAGCACTTTGTAATCCAAATCTAATGACATTTTTACTGTAAAAATCGGTTAATAAATAAAAAAATATGGTAATTTTTTATAATAAATTTCAAAATGGCGGCCATATACAAATTTCAAAGTCAAATTCCTGGAAAACTAGCAACTAAAACAAAATTTTACAAGACATAAAATTTAAAGGACTTGGTCAAATGCACTAGGGAATTTGACTTTGAAAATGTTATATGACCGCCATTTTGAAATTTATTATAAAAAATTGCCATAACGTTTTTATTTATTAACCGATTTTTACGGTAAAAATGTCATTAGATTTGGATTACAAAGTGCTTTAAATTGTATATATTGTAAAATTTTGTTTCAGTTGCTAGTTTTCATGGAATTTGACTTTAAAAATTTAAAGTGGCCGCCATTTTGAAAATAAACGTCGGAAAAAAATAATTTTTTTTGTGGATTTAGACATTTATCCTGTAAAGCTCCATACCAAATTTTTACTTGATTCTTTAATCCATTACGGAAATAGAAATGTTTAAGTGAAAAAAACAAAATGGCGGATAGCGGCTAAACGAAGTTGAAATCGAAAAAATTTTACTGAACATTTTCGATTTATTTTTGTATGTAGAATATGGTTATGTATAGCCAGTTCCGGATTTTTGTGACACCCTGTATATACAGGATGAGTCAGACCACCCGTCCAGCATGTATAACGGGAGAACGGTTTGGTCTAAAGTCATCAAACAAAATTCTTCCCCACTAAAACGCATGTGGGCTATCTATTAAAAATATTTTCATCAAAATCTATGTACAGGATGTTCCAAAACTGAAGGTCACGGGTTCGGATCTCAAAATGTTCTTATGTAAACATAGGGCATATTATACATCATTTTAATGGTCTCATTAAAAGAAACATTTTGGCAAAAACAGAATTCACTTATCTTTATCCGTTTCAAAATGGTGGCCATTTTTGTGTAAAATATTGACATTTACGGAATACCCTGTATTTTCTAAACCACTACTCATGTCATTTTTCCGACTTAAGGGTGCGCCCTACCCAGATTGAATTCATCGTTGTTTAGCGCCGCGCCGGCGCCGCCAACAAACAGGGCCATGCATATTTACGCTCGAAGACCATTTTGTTCTCCTCGATCGCACTGTTATTTTACAGATTTCTACCAAACTATTTGCAGTTTCACACTTCTCAGATTCTAATCTAGGGATCATACGGTTCCTTTTCTCCAAAATAATTTTTCTCCATACGTTAGGAATCTTTAGAAAAACGCTTAATTTGAGAACATTACTAATGGCCTACCACTTATTAGTGAATTTCCTATGGAAAGTGAACTATTAGCATGACTCGCACGGTGAAACTTAAGCCCGGGACCACCATAGAAGTTCCTAACGTGACCCCCTGAACACGTTTTGGGGGGTCGTTCAAAATTATATATATATATATATATATATATCTATATATATATATATATATATATATATGGGTGTGTGTGTATGCACTCTAGTGGTCGCATATTTTGTCCGATTTACTTCAAATTTGGTAGGGACATTCCTTTCTATAATCAGTTGGACAAGTTCGTTGGGCAAAACAATCGAAAAACTCTAAACCCCTTTTATGGGGATTAATCTTTGAAATTTTGAGTTTTTGGGCCCAAAAAGGGTCAGAAAAGCCCCGGATGTAAAATTAATCCATGTAGAAAGATGGGAATTAGTAAGGCGAAACTTTTAAGCCCTCTCCTGTCATTTTAGCATAACTATTTACCAATTTAAAGAAGAAAATGTGTATTGACCAAACACAGTACGTTGTCTTATGGGGGTTTTACATTAGAAAATCCTGTTATTCATTTGTTGGTGTACCCCAACAAACTTTAAATTCATTTGTTGCATCATCCCCAGCAACCTCACGCCTACTTTCAAGCCTAACTGGACCTTCTCCTAACCTTATAATGCGCAAAATTGTATTCTCAGCATTGCAGGTAAATGAAACCAGGAGCATCAGAACAGCCAAAAAATCAATGTTTTCAGAATTCAATAAAAATTGAAATAAATGTATGTTTTACACTGATTTTGAGTTTTAAAAGTTTTTTATGTGGAAATTCACTTCCCTCACGTCAGCGTGCTGCGTGCGAACTCGTTTTGAATTAAAATCACGATTTTTAAATCGTATGATCTCTAGATGAACATTTATTGAATTAAATAACATCAAATTATTTTTAATTAGTTAACAATTTAGCCTACAATGAGGGAGATGCAAACCCCTTACTTGAGCGTGCGGCGCACCCTTAAATTTCTTACTCGTGATAAAGTCAGCTTTACTCTGATATGCTACAAGATAGGCTTTTTTTAGAAAATCTATATTTCAAAAAAATATTATTTTTCAAAATGCTTATATGCCCAAAATTCAAAAAAGTCAAATGGTAGAGTATGTCAAAAAGTATATCATTGAAAAGGTCTTGTAAATCCTAGCATTTTTCTAATTTACACCAACCTTGTATCTTTTCTCGTTTTTCTGCAATCAGCAAAAAACATTATTTGTCCATATGAAATGCATGTTAATTTGCATAACACTTGCATGAATTTTGTGGTCACGTTAGTTTTATGTGTTATGTACATATATACCAGTATGTTGCCAGTATTATACATATATTGCATACATATATGCATACATATATATATACATATATTGCCAGTATTACCGATTTAGTCTTAGAATATGCCAGAAAAATATATGTACTAAGCAATTTAATTTGCTACAACCAATGATCGTTTAAATCACTATTATCAGCCACAAAGTACTGTCTTCTGTGGCTGTCAAGTTTTGGAACATTCTGTACATAGATTTTGATGAAAATATTTTTAATAGATAGCCCATATGCGTTTTAGTGGGGAAGAATTTTGTTTGATGACTTTAGACCAAACCGTTCTCCCGTTGTACATGCTGGACGGGTGGTCTGACTCACCCTGTATATATATATATATATATATATATATATATATATATATATATATATGTATATATATATTTATTTATATGTATATACAGTTTCGAACGAATGGTGTTTTTGGGGTCTGGGGACCTCAAAACGAAAAGTTATCATAGTCCCGGGCCTAGGTCTTACCATGCCGACTACGGTAATAGCTTCTGCCCTATAGGGGAAATTCGCTAAAAAACAAAGGAGCAAAATAAAATATTGTTGTGATTGAAAAACAATCATATTTTGGCAATGAACAACCCAGCTCGTCTTTTGAATAAACAACGTTAATTAATATGTGATAAAAACAAATTTCATTTACTTCCTATAAAAATATCATTGCACATCGATCTACGTTGGCCTTAAATATAACTGTATACTTTAGCAAGTTTTAATTAGGTAAATACTGTAAGACCTTATATTATTGCCGTAATAAATATAATAAAACTGTGTAGAAAAATACAAATTTCTAACTCAAAAAGAAACAAATTTTTGTTCTATATAACTCCCTGTCACTAAAACTGGTATTCCGGTACCGCAATCTCGTGGAAGAATAATATGCGATCCTACGGTAGAGTTCTGTTAATTTTGCGAATGACTCAACAATTCATCACAATCGAACATTCCTATTTCATTTTATCGCGAGCATAGTATGCATTGCAATTTCATCGAATAGCGTATCAGCCTAATGGAAGCCATAAAACAATAAGTCATTATGCCAAGCGATTGCGTGTTTATTATACCGTGTCACATTTTGACACGGACGTAATTGGCTATTTACCATAGGAAATCCGCTAGAATCCCTCAATATGAACAACCAAACCTGTCCAACGTGGGCGTGTTAGAATATAACTGTAAGTAAAACACATTTGATCATAACCCCAGTACACAAACAGAAAGAGAAATAACAAATTGTCCCACTTAAAAACGAGAAACGAGGCCAAACTTCACTTTAACGTCTGAGGCCAAACTTCACTTTAACGTCTATTATGTATCTATACTTATAATCTTTAAAACAATAACGGTCTGAGAAATGAAATAAACAGACGTAAAAAAAATATGTGTTAAACGAAACTATTCGTAGTCAAACAATTCGCATGCCAAGATATTGTTTCCAATAAATAATTAACAACAAATAAATACATTAATACTGTAATAACATGCTTGACATTTTCTTGCATACTTGAGCTTTTTTACTGTTTCATAAACGTTTCAATACCTCTTTGGACGGACATTTTCATCGGTTGGAAGGATATAAACAAGTTTAGGAAGAAAACGTTTAAGTAGCAAGAAATTTCAAAAAACGTTATCGTCTTCTTCTTCTCCTTCTTCTATATCTATAAATCGAAAACCTGATCATTTCCCAGGCCAAACCTTTACACCTACAACCGCGAAATTTGGCATATATACTCTTTCCATAACATAGGTTAAGAAAAGATTTTAAGAAATTCCCATAGAGCTCCACCTCACCGGGAGTCAATCCAGTGTAATGCAGCAAATATCACGTCAATTATATCACAAGCTTTCTTCCCGGGTGAAACCGGGCACGATGGCAGCTAGTTATTAATATTAATATCAATGGCTTACTCAAGTTTGAGAATTAAAAAAAATGCTTATTAAAAGCTTTTCCCAGTTAAAGCTACCAACAGATAATAAACGGTATCAGGAAAATGACACATACTTGCTCCCTTTTAGCCAGACGTTAATGAAAAAATGTTTTGTATTTACTAAATATAGAATATGAAGAATACAGATAAATGTACAGAAAATTGTCTAATATAGTTTTTTTTTCAGAAATATCCACCTAAATACCTTTTTGGGAGGCACTATAGAGTCTGTTGCTACACACAGTGGTTTTGAGAGGGGAAATGCCCTCTTGTCCCCCCCAGGGTTAAATGGAAACATATTTCGAACATCTTCTGTTGGTCAATGCTCACTTGACCTGCATATCAAGTTAATTGATCAGTAAATAAGAGAGAACTAGTTATTTTTGTATCCCCCATAAGAATAACATTGGACAACGTACTGCGTTTACCACTAGGCCTAAATGAAAATTTCAATTTTATCCGCAACTAGCAATCGTAGAATAGTAATTCAAAATACCAATTTATTTAGTTTTTTGATCCCTTTTTAATGGTGAATAGTGATTTTTTTAAATTTAAGATTTTATATGAAAAATAAAAAAACTGAATTTTGAATGTTTTAAGTCCTGTAATTTCTGAACCTGAAATTTTCCAGAAATTCGGGTGGTGTCATTTTGTTGGAAACCTAAAGCTCTACAAACCGCTAAAGTTTAATCAAAATCGTTGGAGCCGTTTTTGAGAAATTTGGATTTTACATGTTTTTTGGCGCTTTTTGGGGGATAATTACCCTTAAAAATCAAAAATGAAAAAATGAAAAAATGCCTGGAGATATCGAGGATTAGCACCTACAAACCAAATTTCATAAAAATCGGTCCATTGGTTAGGGCTCTAGCTCTGTACAAATTCACACAGACACACACAGACACACACACACGCACACACACAGACATCACGTAAAAACCACTTTTTTGGGTTCAGGGAGCACCAAAACGAATATTACCACTAACAACTCAAATTCGAAATTTTTGACGAAAACAATACTTTCTCCATACACTATGCACAGGGGGGGAAAGTAAAAAACTACTAGCAAACAGAAGTTGACGAAATCAGTGTAGTTCTCACTAAACAAGGAATCCTTATAAATGACGTATCTCCAATCGCCGATTCGCTATTGCCGCAACAATGCGCAACACCGGCTACGGGCTAGGGTCTGGCGGCGCAGACCAAAGGTTGGGGTTATCAGTCATTCATAATGCGCCAGATAATGACCGCTATGATAAGGTGGGGCGGTCGTTAATGATAATGATTAATGGACGCCGGCGCCACGCGGACGCCGCGACCGGGGGAGGGGAGGGAGTTGCCCCAGACCCCCTTCCGAGAGGCGATTTCCAATCGTGGAAATTCCACGGGAAATTCTTCGCTACCGCCGAGCAGATTAATCAAGTGGTGACAGATTCGTCAGTTTGCAATCGTCGTCTTTTCTTTATTACAGTACACGAATAAACCAATTTTTCTACAGAGGCTACGACGAAACTGTTATGTCATATGATCATTTATGTTATTTAGGATATTATTGCGGATATGTCCCATCACTGATTAGTCCAAACAAGATTTCACGACGTTTCGGGATCTGGAATCTGATCAAGCGTAGCATATTGAATAAATTGACTTAGAACATTAGGACATTGTCAGGATATAATTAAACTAAATTATTCAAACAACATTTGAATGCATTTTTGAAGCACTATGCGATCAAACTAAAACACAAATTCACATTTGAATACTGTACCTGACCTAGTTTACAACTTCATCCACTGAATAATACATGCGATCAAACTAAAACACAACTTCACATTTGAATACTGTACCTGACCTAGTTTACAACTTCATCCACTGAATAACACATGCGATCAAACTAAAACACAACTTCACATTTGAATACTGTACCTGACCTAGTTTACAACTTCATCCACTGAATAATACATTTGTTCCAAAAGTAAGTTTTACAATTAATATTTAAAGCTGCTTTAATTTATTACAAATTGCAGGTAATTTAGAAGTTTGTTAAATAGCTTTCCCCATATGTTGTGGTGTCTTTTGTACTAATGTCAAGCGGTGTCTTGGATACTGGAAATCTTTATTAAGCCTTGTAGTGTACCTACTGATGTTCATGTTGTGTGTTTTATAAATTGACTACATTGTTTTTAATTCAAACTAAGAATCTTAATATACAACAGGGAACTGTTAGTGGACCAAAATCTTTAAAAAATTGTTTAGGCCGACATTATTTTCTTTATGAGGAAAATTGCATAAGTCTTCAAAAGACCTTAAAGTCTAGATGTACGTTTTGGGTAATGTTAACCCAAGGGTCCAAAAATTATTGGGAAGCCCTCAAAGCGCAAATTTAATCTTTTAAATAACACTGGTTAGCTGATTTAATTGTAATGTTTTCATTAAGGGTGCGCCCTACCCAGATTGAATTCATTGTTGTTTAGCGCCGCGCCGGCGCCGCCAACAAGCAGGGCCATGCATATTTACGCTTGAAGACCATTTTGTTCTCCTCGATCGCACTGTTTTTTTACAGATTTCTACCAAACTATTTGCAGTTTCACACTTTTCAGATTCCAATCTAGGGATCATACGGTTCCTTTTCTCCAAAATAATTTTTCTCCATACGTTAGGAATCTTTAGAAAAACGCTTAATTTGAGAACATTACTAATGGCCTACCACTTATTTTGAATTAAAATCACGATTTTTAAATCGTATGATCTCTAGATGAACATTTATTGAATTAAATAACATCAAATTATTTTTAATTGGTTAACAATTTAGCCTACAATGAGGGAGATGCAAACCCCTTACTTGAGCGTGCGGAGGGGAGGTACGGCGCACCCTTAATATGTAATCATTACTCTTTTTATTTAAATAATAAACAGATTTCTGTTGCAGTGTAGTGTAAAAAACTAAAACTAATAGAAGCGGACACATGCATGGTTTGTATCGAAGGCATGGCTCACAGATTTGCCTTTTGAAAGTTATGAAAGTTGAAAGCATACTTTTCACTACCCTTCTCGCTCATAGGCCTTTAACAACTACCAATGTTAGTTCTTACGGAAACCTTCTGAATTTGTTTTTTAATTTTTATTTTAGCTTTCCCAACTGATCATCCTAGAAAATTTATTAGTTTGCTGATAATATTAATCGTTGGTACATGAAGCCACATACGATTAAGTATTAACTAAGAGATATATTATTTTGAATATTGCGAAGTTTTTGAGATTACATGGAAAAATATATGATAGTAGTAATCCTTCTCCATCTAAAAGATTTACCCAAATATGTAAATTGTTTTACGAGCATAACAGATTGCAGGGCTTCACGTTGTTGGAATTATTGGCATTTTACCATCGATAGCTTAGTAGGAACTTCTATTAATAATAAAATCCAATCTGAGTTCTTTTACACGCTACCAACTCGACTCGCAACAAAATACCCTCCCAAGTTCAATTACCGAACACTATTTCAGATTACTGAAACATGAATCAGATGTAATTCTCGATCGCTTTTAGTGTTTACAAGTTTTACATAGGTACAAAACCACGCTATCATGTCTGCGGAATAATACTGAAGTTGGATAATGAATAATTAAATTGCAATGAGATTTCGCCACGTGTGTTATTATTTTTGAATCGAGAATTGTTCAAAGGAAAAACTGCTGTAACACGAAACCCTTCATTTATAATTAATACCATGATAATTACAAAACACACGATAATAAATTCCACTAATAAAGAATTATCGATCATGGCGCACATTAATTCATACTAAAACTGAACATAGCTGCATTCTACATTAGTTTTCATACAGTTTTCCTCTTAGAAACAAATTTCAAGATTGTCGTTTAAACAGAATGGCACAGAAAATATTTATTATTTTCAAAAACAAGTCAACAATCCAGGTTCGTTTGTTTAGCTGTTAATAACACAATACCCTGTAAAAAGTCCTGTATATATTGCCATTTAAATATCACAGAAATTACGAGCCAGTATTTTGAGATGGCCTAATAATAAGAAACGCGAAAGTCCGCACAGACTAAAGAACATTTCTTCCATTTTCAAAATAATGACAAAAATAAAATTTTACATAATTCCTGTTGGTATCAAGGCGAAAAAATCCATTCCTCTCCTACTGCATAGCTGATTTTTTTGCTTATTATAATTATTTTATTTTATTAATAAAACTTCGGAAAAATTGTTTAGCACTAAATAATTTGTTATCGAGGTAGCCAAATATTTAATGGTTAAAACTACAAACTATCCATCCTGACTAGGGAATCCAATCCCGGATGATATTTTCAATCCCGGGATTTCGGGATTACGTTGAAGAATCCCGGGATCCCGGGACTAATCCCGGAATTAACATTAATTTGCGTACAAATAACAGTGACAAATTAATTTTTTGTTTTTCATGTTTAACGTTACCAAGTTATAACATTGTAATCATCTAGGCAATTGTGTACACATTAGGAATCTATTTAATCAGATATATGCTAAGAAAAATTATTTTTTACATTGTTTAGAATGTTACGAAATTAATTTTTGTGTTAGTATGGCCCAGGACCACTTTTTGAATACTTAAACGGATTAAATTATCTTTGTCCGTCAATGATCCTATTCGTCCTCAACATAGGCACTCAACCGACCACGCCGCGTCGCCCTTCGTCGTGATTAGTTGGCCAAACGTTAATGTATTCGTCCTCAATATAGGCACTCAACCGACCACGCCGCGTCGCCCGTCGTCGTGATTAGTTGGCCAAACGTTAATGTATTCGTCCTCAATATAGGCACTCAACCGACCACGCCGCGTCGCCCGTCGTCGTGATTAGTTGGCCAAACGTTAATGTATTCGTCCTCAATATAGGCACTCAACCGACCACGCCGCGTCGCCCGTCGTCGTGATTAGTTGGCCAAACGTTACTGTATTCGACCTCAATATAGGCACTCAACCGACCACGCCGCGTCGCCCGTTGTCGTGATTAGTTGGCCAAACGTTAATGTATTCGTCCTCAACATAGGCACTCAACCGACCACGCCGCGACGCCCGTCGTCGTGATTAGTTGGCCAAACGTTAATGTATTCGTCCTCAATATAGGCACTCAACCGACCACGCCACGTCGCCCGTCGTCGTGATTAGTTGGCCAAACGTTAATGTATTCGTCCTCAACATAGGCACTCAACCGACCACGCCACGTCGCCCATCGTCGTGATTAGTTGGCCAAACGTTAATGTATTCGTCCTCAATATAGGCACTCAACCGACCACGCCACGTCGCCCGTCGTCGTGATTAGTTGGCCAAACGTTAATGTATTCGTCCTCAATATAGGCACTCAACCGACCACGCCGCGTCGCCCGTCGTCGTGATTAGTTGGCCAAACGTTAATGTATTCGTCCTCAATATAGGCACTCAACCGACCACGCCGCGTCGCCCATCGTCGTGATTAGTTGGCCAAACGTTAATGTATTCGACCTCAATATAGGCACTCAACCGACCACGCCGCGTCGCCCGTCGTCGTGATTAGTTGGCCAAACGTTAATGTATTCGTCCTCAACATAGGCACTCAACCGACCACGCCGCGACGCCCGTCGTCGTGATTAGTTGGCCAAACGTTAATGTATTCGTCCTCAATATAGGCACTCAACCGACCACGCCACGTCGCCCGTCGTCGTGATTAGTTGGCCAAACGTTAATGTATTCGTCCTCAACATAGGCACTCAACCGACCACGCCACGTCGCCCATCGTCGTGATTAGTTGGCCAAACGTTAATGTATTCGTCCTCAATATAGGCACTCAACCGACCACGCCACGTCGCCCGTCGTCGTGATTAGTTGGCCAAACGTTAATGTATTCGTCCTCAATATAGGCTCTCAACCGACCACGCCGCGTCGCCCGTCGTCGTGATTAGTTGGCCAAGCGTTAATGTATTCGTCCTCAACATAGGCACTCAACCGACCACGCCGCGTCGCCCGTTGTCGTGATTAGTTGGCCAAACGTTAATGTATTCGTCCTCAATATAGGCACTCAACCGACCACGCCGCGTCGCCCGTCGTCGTTATTAGTTGGCCAAACGTTAATGTATTCGTCCTCAATATAGGCACTCAACCGACCACGCCACGTCGCCCGTCGTCGTGATTAGTTGGCCAAACGTTAATGTATTCGTCCTCAACATAGGCACTCAACCGACCACGCCGCGTCGCCCGTTGTCGTGATTAGTTGGCCAAACGTTAATGTATTCGTCCTCAATATAGGCACTCAACCGACCACGCCGCGTCGCCCGTCGTCGTGATTAGTTGGCCAAACGTTAATGTATTCGTCCTCAACATAGGCACTCAACCGACCACGCCACGTCGCCCGCCGTCGTGATTAGTTGGCCAAACGTTAATGTACTCGTCCACAATATAGGCACTCAACCGACCACGCCGCGTCACCCGCCGTCGTGATTAGTTGGCCAAACGTTAATGTCAAGGTGTAAGTTGTTCATTCTTTGTTATTTCGTGCGTCCGTGAAATGTGTAATAGTTGTTTAATGCACCCCGATATAAATTGTATCGTAAGCGATTTTGGTCGAGCCGAGCCGCGGCAAGTGAGGCAAGGTCGGGCGAGATTGCCGGCTGGCGCCAACTCCCAGCACTGCCACATAATCATTGTGATTACCGCCACCTTATCACTCCCGACGCCGCTCGCCGCTCCTTATCGCGGACACAACACGGGGCGGGCACTGTCGACTGTCGAGTGCCAGTGAACCCGGCGGCACGGAATGCTGGATGCATGGTGTGCCACGGGGATGCTAGAGCGCGTCACGAGCGCTGCTGCTATACATTTCTCGGGGGGAGGGGGAGGGGGGGAGTGCAAAATTCCCCAAAAACGTTGACCAATTTCCCAACTAACTATGGCAGCCGAAAACTGAAATACCTACTGAGGACCTCTGAAACGCTCCGTTTTACCTATGCACTTTTACGCGGCGACGACGTAAACATTTCCGTGATGGGTAGACTAGTAGACGGAAGTATTCAAATCATTATTTTCTATATTCCCCATTCCCTTTTTCCTTAACTGCTCCACGAATACTATATGCTAAACTATAGACCACATTTAAGAAATTAATTCGGGCATTCGCCTTAGCAAAGATCCATCACTAAGTATATGGGTGGAGAGGACCGTTTCCACGATGTTTCTGTTTACTACGGGACAACAATACCTTCGGGATCTGGAATCTGATCGTGCCTTCTGGCGAGACGAATATCTCATAAATTTGCAATAATATAGCAATGATATGCGCAAAGCTCTCTCTTTGCTCTTGACTCTCCTCTCGCTGTGACGTAGCACCGAGTCCTGAGTGTTTCTCCAATATGTTTTCAAAGCCATTTAAACTATATCCAGCATAACCAGCTTCCCTTTCATGTTGGTTTTTGTTCCATCGATTACTGATTTCTCCTACTTCTGCTGAGCGTGGATATCTATTAATCATATTCAATATTCACGATTTGTTATGAGCGAACTGTAAATCATAGGAATTTTGCTCACTGAAATCGCTAGGTATGTTTTGCTCTTTAAAGTGAGCCATAAATCAACGATGTATACTCCGTTGTGGAGAGACGAGCTTTGAAAGTTAACATTGGCCTTATGCAGGAAGCAGGTACAGAAAATATGAAGGTAATATAAATAATGATTCTTCTATGAAAGGTTTCTTGAATTCGCCCTTGTAATCCTACAATGGACCTTCTACCTGTCCGGTACCGTATGGGAGGGCGCTCTCCGGAGGAAAACGTTTATCCGACAACCACAGAAATGTTTAAAAAACTAGAAAACAAACCGAGCTGGGGAAGAATCACATGTCGGATTGTGGAAGGCAGATAGGTTTTAGACCCTTTTTTCTCCCCCCGTGAGGGATGGTCCTTGCCTGATCATCCGAGGAGAGCATCTGGGTTAAATACATTTTGTTAGTTGCATTTCCCTAAACATTTAATTTCCTTTACATTTACAAGCAAATCCAGTTGCTCAAATTCGAGCACATAGTTTCCTTTTGGGATTACTCAGCTCATACGGTCGTATAAGTTTATAATATTGTGATGCTGTTATAATTTATCATGGAACAGCTCTATTTTTTCAGAACTGTGTTTTTTGATTATCAAGAGCTGATATTAAATGTTCAATTAAATTAATTTCTATTCTTCTATAAGATTATCGTTGGAACCGTGAAAGCCCAGGGGGCGAAATCCAGAAGGCGGGTGCTTTCCAAAACCCCAAAACGCTTTCAAATAACTCAATAAACCATGATTCGAGACGACAGTTTCGTCAGTAAGCTTGTCATAAAAATCGGCTTATTATTTTAATAAATAGATAAATTTGTTCAGCTTTTGTAATTTTTAGCATTACCGGCGTTACTGCTAAAACTTCTTTAAGTTCTAGGCAATCGCCCACCTGAAGACGGGGGTTAGATTGAACAACCCGAAACTTCATGAAATTTTTCCGACCTCACTCACTCCTTGCTCACAACAGTGAATAAACGATTGAACGTAATAGTGAGAGGAAACAGAAACTGTCATTCGTAGGAAATAACAGAGCTATCGATAGTCGAACAATACAGCCCAGCGCGAGGCGGGGCCCGGGCAAGACGGAGGAAACGCCTCCACCGCTATTGTCTGCCGCTGGCTTCCGCCTGCAGGAGGCTTCCGGTTCACACCTCAGTGGGCCCGGGACAAAGCCGATCTGATTAGAGTGGAGGAATCGCTCCATGAATAACATTAACATTCCATCAGTCGAACAACGCGATCGGAATGGGGAAAGCGGATATTTGATGTTAATAACGAGAAGAATTCGGAGGCGAGTTTCCCAAAATGCAGAAAAATGTAATTTAATTCAACTACTTGTTTTTGGCTGGGATTAGACAAATTTATCGATTTGTTAAATAACTAATGTAAACAAAATCAATTTAAAGTAATTCGGAAACTAATTAGGCTAATAATATAAGCATTTAGTGGCCAGACAACTGCCAAGTTAAATACCCCCGTCGCAGCAAACCTGCATACTCAGCGAATTTCCAATGAATATATAACATAACACATTATAACACTTAACAGGATTCATAAGAAATGTATTCCCAAACAAACGATATTTAAATATTAATTATTCTCCATAAGAATAACATTGGGGATGAGTACGCAGGTTTGCTGCAACAAGGCACACAAAATAATGGGTTTTATGCAAATAACAATAGAACTCATCTTAGTGAAGTCACATACCAAGTTTCATCCATATACATTCATAAATAAGCGGATATACAACATTTTAAATATTTTCCATACAAATAACATGGGGACCAAGTACCTAGGTTTGCTGCTACAGGAACCATAGGTGAAAAATTGTTTTTTGTGCAAACAACAATAAACCATAACCAGATCAAGCCATATACCAAATTTCGCCAGTTTATGTTCATAAATAAGCGAGATATACAATTTTTCTTTTTCTCCATAAGAATAACATTAGACAACGTACTGTATTTAGCACTTTCAATATCTCGGTAACCAATTGACGTAGAGCAATGATCAAAATACCAAATTGTTTGTTTTTTTAAGCTGAATTCAATTGTAAACATTAAAATTTGATTTAAATTAAAATTACATGTGAAAACCCCAAAAAACACATTTTTGGGGTACAAAACCCCCCACAAACCCCCCTTCGGATGGTGCGATTCATCTGGTTTTCGAACTCGTTCAAATAAATGGTACTTTACACATCTGTACCAAATTTCATTAAGATCGGACCTTTTTTACGAGAGTTATCGTGCTTACGGACACACACACACACACACACACACACACACACACACACACACACACACACACACACACACATATATATATATATATATATATATATATATATATATATATATAAATTTGAACGAATGGTGTTTTTGGCATCTGGGGAAGTCAAAATGAAAAGTTATCATGGTCTCGGGCTTAAGTCTTACCATGAGACCTACGGTAATAGCTTCTTCCCTATAGGGGAAATTCGCTAAAAGTACATCGCAAATTAATCGTAAGCAAATTAATATCGCCAACACTGTATGATTTGTCGACACAAATTGTGACGGTCATGGAATAAGAAGGATCAAGATTAAATTGAATACGATGGTCTGTGGCAATATTATAAGGATCCACAGTTTTTGTTGAAGCATAGCCAAATACCACTACTCATCAGAATGTTTACTCTGGTTGGATTAAGATAACATCATAATTGTATACCTTCTTCCGATTACCATTGTACAACAAATAAGTATTGTTTTTGTAAAGATTTTCGAACATAGATGCACATATGTGTTTTGAATCTTAACCAAAAAGTGGCCTGTCCGCCTATAAGTGTGATTGCGGATTCCCTATTTGACAGTTGTGTTGAGGCAAAACAAACCACTGTTCCAATTTTGATTAAATTTGATATGCAGTCACAATTTTACGGTTTATCCAGATATTTTAGCGAATTTACCATATGGGGAAGAAGCTATTAATTTTAGTTTGCTGTGCTATTACCGTAGGTGGCATGGTAAGCCCAAAGCCCAAGACCATGATAACTTTTTGTTTTGAGGTCCCGAGATGCCAAAAAACACTATTCGTTCAAATTTGTAAATATAAATACAAATCTAATTTTTTCTCATTTACATCACCAGGTATCAATTGTTTTACAGCCACACAGCAACGGTCAACGGTATCGAATACTCCAATAAGGAGGGACGGGCTTTGAAGGTTAACATTGGCCTTTGGTGGAAGCATGTGGAAACTCCAAATGTTTCCTGACTGGAGGCCACTCGAACGGGATACGTGTACAGTAAAGGAGTGTCCATTCAGAGATTACAGCCCAAAACTCTTGACCCAATTTTAGGAATTATCCTACTAATCCTGTGCTTCCAAACATTCACGAAGTCTTTTTTCCACTACATCTCTCAGCTTGCATGTACTGGGTTAGCGCTATTCCCGGCCTGAATGTAGATCGGCCTGCGTTAAGGAGGTCTGGATTTAGAGAATTTGTATCAAAATCGCGAGCGTTTGTTGACTTTGCTAATTCGGTTGCTGGAAGACCGCCAGTGACGTCGAGTCGGTTTAGATGTTTGTTACGAAAAAGGAACCTACAGACCGCGTTTATGTTGTATCACGACAACCAGGTAGTCTTTAGTTCACAGAAGCGTCGGACTACACGTTTATAACAACTAAGAAAGACGTCCCACAAGACAAATATGCAAAGACATTCTTATTTAAACCTGTATCAAATTGACTATCGATACAAATATTAAAACATACAAATATTCAACTAAGTACCGATTAAATGGGGACAACTTTTCATTTACACACTGATAAAGAAGTTGTTTTAGAAAATTGAAAGTCACTTGGTAACTGTATTTTTGAAACTCAATTCACTTGGTAAGTTTGAGTTGGCACGTGCAGTGGCGTAGATAGACCTTTGTCAAGGGGGGGGCATATCTCATTAGGGAATGCAAAACAAAAAGCTGTGTTAGTGACTAGAGCTGATACCGGTATACAAAACTGAAGACATCATTGACGTGACCCTTATATTTATAATTATTGATATGCCTACACATCCTAGACACAAAACTTTGATACAAAGTAAACAGTATTTATACCAAGACTAAAAGGTTCTTGTATCAGTTATACGTATATTATTTAGTACTGGAAAGTAATCGTTTAGCTAGGGTTACCAATTCACCGGATTTCCCCGGAGTTTTAAGGTAAAAATATAGCTCCGGGGAATTTCCGTGAAAAATTACAAATCTCCCCTTTTTGAAATTTTTTTCCAAAAATGTGTTGAATAGTTGAATAACGCAAATTTTGTGTTGAAATCCTATCTGTGAACGCAAATGTATTTACGTTTGCAACTTGATCGTCATGCAAGGATTGCCAAATAAGCTAAAACCTGTTTCACTATAACCTCTATTATTTGTTACTCTTTGGCTTTTATTTCGACGGGAAATTTTGTTGAATTTTACATATATTTGCCCTTACAGAACGCTGACAGTCAGTATGAAGATTTATGGCTCTCCGCAGTTTATTTAATTACACTAATATGGCAACCGTAAGTTAAGCACATCACTAGGACCGTCTAGACGTCAAGGTCAAGGTTATATGCGCTAGTTGGTAAAACTGGCCGCTAGAGGGTGAGGGTAGACGTATTAATAGAGTTCTATGGGGTAGACTGTTTCATGGTGACGTGACCATAGAACTGTATTAATAGATTTATATGGACGTGACTCACGTCCCACTTGTGGCGCGCAAATACCGTGCCGCTTATCGGTGCAGTTCATCTTCTACTATTTATTGTACGCGAACAATATTCTTAATATATAAATAAGATATTTTGGAGATATTGCACATATATTTTGTTTTGTTTTTTAGTAACAGCATTTCTTTTGAATCAAAAGGCATAAACTTGATTTCAGGAAGATATCAATTATAAATTTTCCAAGTAACAAGGGGGGGGGGGATATATCCCCCTGAACCCTTCCGTATCTACGCCACTGGGCACGTGTAAAGTATATACTGGATATAATCACTATACACCAATGCTTAAATTAGTTATCCATGTAATTGCACTCATTTTTTACAACGAGTAGTTTCTTGTAAAGGAAACTATCTATTCGTTATTAGTGCGGTTCACTCATTGTTATTCAAATTATTTTATGGTTTATTAATTACGACAAAAGAGTGCTTCGATAGCTTCAATCGGATTTGTATGTTCCTTTCGCTATCCTAGAACCCCGGAATCCCGTGTTAATCTCTTATATGATCAACTTGTTACAAGACATTCTCGCCGGTAGCCCCCGCACAAACCTACGAGAGTACATCCTTGGAAAATGCTCCCCTCTAGGGAGTAAAAGCTTTGGATTTAAATAAAATATGCCTACACAAATACAGTTTTAAAGGATGAACAGCATCATTCAAAAATGAAGAAATTCTAATAAGAACATTAACAGATTATAACAAATTCTACACAAGTGAAAGACAGAAGAGAGCAAGAAAGGCGACGTGGGGGACGGCGGATGACTCGACGGATGGCTGGGACACAATGGTGAGTGGGCTGAGGACATCCTCATTGGCTGAATCTCTTCCCTTCCAGGAGTCACTGAGACTGACATCACCGTCACCGCCACTGACACTACTTCACAGATTCAGGAAATCCTCATCATTCAGTGTTTCCTCATGATGTGCAAACAGTCCATCTTCTACAAACAGTTTTGATGCTAAATTCGGTTTATCTAGTTCTGGCAACTCAGGAACTCTCCCAAGCTTGACAAAAGCTGATAGTTGCACAGAAAAGAGACGAAGTGTTAAAATTAAGCAACAGAATGACACCACAAATGGGGTGAGGAAATTTTCACTGGAACCAGGTATTTGTGGTACGCAGGTTTGCTGCTTCGGGAGCCTTTTGCTAAAATATTGTTATCAAATATCAATAGACCACAACCAGATGAAGCCACATACCAAGTTTCGTCAGTATGCGTTAATAAATAAGCGGGATATAATTTTTGTCTTTTCCTCCATAAGCATAACATTAGACAACGTACTGTGTTTAGCACTTTCAATATCTCGGTAACCAATTGACGTAAAGAAATGATCAAAATACCAAATTGTGTGTGTTTTTAAGCTGAATCCAATGGTAAAAACTGAAATTTGACTAATTCAAAAATAATATGTGACAAATTAAAAAAAAAACATTTTTTGCGGTACAAACCCCCCCCCCCAAAAAAAAAATACCCCTTCGAATGGAGCGATCTGGCTGGTTTTCGAACTTAAAGTCATAAATGTTGCTTTACACGTTTATACCAAATTTCATCAAAATCGGATCATTTTTATGAGAGTTATCGTGCTCACGACGGACCATTTCCTACTGTACCTCCCGCCGGAGATTATCCAATGAAGGGACGCGACCATCCTAACGTCACCGGTGACCGCCGGGTCTGCCCCAGGCATCATATGGAAATAAAATGACAACACAATAACACAAAAATGCTATACGGGTTAAAGGACAACCACGGTCTCTGGTTCGTTTCTGCAAGTTTTTTGGTTCAATTTTCCGATAAACGTAACATTACGGAGGACTATTATCATAACATTTTTGTGAAGGTTTGAGTGTCCTATAAATTGCATTTAAAACGCATCAATAGACTTTTAAGGATAGAACAAATATATTGTGTTTTAAAGTAGGATACCTCTATACCTCTAAGAGTGTTTCCATAAACTTGTCTACTTTTAGCGAATTTCCCCTATAGGGAAGAAGACATTACCGTAAGTGGCATGGTAAGACCTAGGACCGGGACCTTTATAACTTTTCGTTTTGAGGCCCCCAGAAGCCAAAAATATCATTCGTTCAAATTCATATATATATATATAGTTTAGAACGAATGATGATGTTTTGGGGTCTGGAGACCCCAAAACGAAAAGTTATCATGGTCTCGGGCCTAGGTCTTACCATGCCGACTACGGTAATAGCTTCTTCCCTACAGGGGAAATTCGCTAAAAGCCCTATTTATTAAAGTGGATAGAAGTCAAGTGGCAACTTCAGCACAAATGGAAACAGAAGGCTTCAACAAGCTCTACGGCATCAGGCAGCACACCGAGAGGAATAAACTCCAGAAAGAAGAACAGCAACCTCGACGTGAAGAGCAAGCTCAGCGGCAGTCCAGTTTGAGAGCAACTGAGATGCCACTATTTCAGATTTGAGGCTAATGCCACACTAGGCGATTTCTGTCGCGCGATAATTATTGCGGCTGAAATAGTCGCTGAGGGGTGCCACACTTGAAGCGATTTTAATCGCGGTCGCGGCGGATTTTGTCGCGCAAAAATAAAAGGGCTAGTTACACTTGCGGTAAAATCGTTGGCTTTGGCATCTTGCTTGCAACGACCTTGAAAGGCGTACCATGCAAGATGAGTTGTCACTCTACATTTTAACGCCCTCATTACCCCCAAGTGTTGTATTCTTTTAGGTAGATTGTTAAATCATTTCAAACTCATGTGCAATGAAGAATTTTTAATTTTACTCATAAAATCATAAAATAAGTACATCAAAGTATTTTTTTATAGAATTATTAGCCTTAGATTGATCACAATTTAATGTACAAATTTATAGCATATTAGTTATGTTGTATTGTAAATTATAAATTATTATGACTGCAATTTTATAAATTACAAACACAATTATTTAATTTAAAACATTGTTTTGCAGCAAGGTGTTATGTAAACAATAAAGAATTTGAATTTGTTTTATGAATCGTCGAATGAAAGGAGATGAAGTTTTATCACATAAGAAACTCCGGGGTAAATATTTTATTAGTGCGGCATGATCGTATCATCTTCCGACGTGCTATTGTCAAGTAATATAACGAATTTACATTAGACTAAAATGGCTACGTTTAAGAGAAGAACTTACAGTAATACTGAGGTAAATATTAATAAAACATGAACTGAACAAAATATAACATTAACAACAAGGTTGTATAATAAACAACTTTATGTTACAAGTTCATGGTAGTTTCTTTAATCGTACGTAGTTAATATTTATCAAATGACAAAACTGACTCTTCATCATCCACTTTAGTAAATGATTAAAAATAAGTACACGAAAAGGGCAACGAAACATAGTTTAGTTCAACTCGTGGCTGCTGCGCGACTGGCGATAAAAACAGCCGAGTGTTGCAGGGATGCCGGCCACAGTTACCGCCGAAGAAATAGGCCCAGGCCGATTCCCCAGCGACATCGCTGGGCGGAAACTCCACCGAGCAACAATAACCGCCCAATGTGGCATCCTCCGTTTGACCAGTTGAGTCTTATATCTGGCGCGACAAAAGTCGCTGGACTTGCGACAGAAATCGCCTAGTAGCATCGACAGTGTAGCATTAGCGATCTACACAAACTGTGTGTGAGCAGTGATCTACAGAAACTGTTGAGGAAGTTGATAAGCTCGCAGAAAAGCTATTGTTGTAAGGGCTGCCCAACAGAGTCAAACGTTTACCAGAAATACGTGGGGCGTCTTTGAAAACGCTGCCTTGGAATACGATGCGAGAGTAAACATATATCTTATTGACGCCATGTAGTGGTGCGAACGAAGCCGCGACGGAACAGCTAGTATTCCAATAAAAGTTGCCCCTATTATTTAAGGGTGGGGGGCAAGTAGAGTCAAACAATGAGAATACCAAGAGCATTTCTTGGAAACCAGCAGACATGGCGACCCAAGATATGGTGGTAGTTCAAGCTGCCGCGCTTTACACTACAGCTAGACACTAGACAGCCCATGTAACGGGGCCGGGCCGCTGGGTCGCCTCAGTGGCGTAACTGATTTTTTGGGACCCCCTCAAACTTATTTTTAACCCCCCTCCCATTTTACATGATCGTAAAGTTTCACCCTATCCGTATACATTTACTAGAATCTGGGATAAGGTTGCATGAGCCAGACGTCTCCTAAACCTTCGGATACGTAACTTCAATTCCAGCAATGTTTATTATTAGTGATTTATTATCGCCAAAAGGTTCTTATTTAGGTCATAATGTTTTTAATAAAGTTTGCATCACGTCAATGAAGTATAAAATACCTAAGAGTTATGTAGACAAGAGTCAACACTCTCAAATAATAAAGCTTCGTAGCATCCAGGTCCCAGGTCAGTAACTCGCTCTGTTCCAGTCCAAATGATCACAACGTATTTGGAGTGGATTCAGATTCAGTGAAATCGCCGCTATAGCGTTTATGGTTGTACCATTGATATTCAATGGTTGTACCTTGAGATTTTGAAACGGATCCTATCACAAGCCACCGATTTATCATTGATCACTATCATATACTTGTCCTGATTACTTGTCATATACTTGTCCTTGAAAGTGAGTTTACATCACAGAATTTGCACTAAACAGTTCAAAATCTTGACTGACATCACTAACAACTGTATTTTAAAATTGTCATGCAGAATGGTGACATTTGTTAAAATACCTCACTCTAAATTTTACTTTTAAAATAATTAGAGTTGAGTATAAAATTAAAATAAAGATTTTATTTCAGTTTTAAAGTGTGTAATTTATTAAACAGTAAGCACAACGAATCAAATATTAAATAATTCTTAAGTTTACTAAGATTATTATTTGAATTTTTTAAATTAAATGTAACAATTTAATCTCGCTATGCGGGCCCACCAGAGCTTTTACTTCGTTTCGCAGCACCCCCCCCCATCACGGAATGTGGACCCCTTAGGCCCGTGGACCCCCCAGTTCCGCGGGCCCGGCAGTTACGCCACTGGGTCGCCTACTCACACAGTGGGCAGCGGCGCGACGGATGCACTTCATTTGACCCGCCGTTAATTCAGATACGTTACCGTTTCCTCAAGAAGTCTCCAGTCTCCATTCAATTGTGCAATCCGACGCCGTCACCACGCTTCCCTACTCTACAGCCCACATCCTGGACTGTTCCGGGTTGCAACTGCAGAATAATTTATTTGCTGATAAAACAGAGCGGCCCGCTAACGGCTGGCTTCTTGGATTTTGCAAGAGGCCACGGGTTCGATTCCCGGGGCTCCCCAGTGACTGAGAGGTTTGGATCGTTTTCCTCTAAAACATTTACACCCACAAAAAAAGCCACTGGCGTATAGACAAGCAAAAAATACAACCTAACAAGAAGAGCTCTTTATACTCTTTTGAATAATGAGAAAAGTGTGGGATTATAAACGTCGGTATCTACAGAGGGATTGGGAGTGACGCGACATGTATCAAGTATGCCATAGAGGGGTCACAGACCAGCAGAACAGCCCTGATGTGTCGCAGGCTCTTATAACGCGTCTTATAGCGCGTCAGCTGTCACAACCCACGTGAACCAAGTGATAATACGTGAACCACTACTTTTCACTTGGGATAACATGATTTTATAGGGCCCTGGGATATCAGGCGTTTACTGCTGAAGTAGTATCGGCAACACCGCATCATTGTGACGAGCGCCGTTTGTCTTATCGCCCTGGATCGCAGGTGCATTTCCTGAAGAAGGCTCTTTAAAAACTAAAAAGCTTAAATTAAACACTTCCTAAATATATTTTAACCATAACATGGTTTGACGATAATAAATTCCTAAAAATAACTGAATCCGAAAAGTTTAGTATTTTATTCAAGGCTATACTGAAAACTGACAAATTGTCTTATACACAAAATTTGTTGGATATCACTGATCGTTAGAGTACCCTCTTTAGGATGCTGATTATCTTTTCATTCAGTTTCTAAGAAAAAGTGTCACTCTTATATAAACCTGGTTGTGAGCAACGAGTTTATAAGCCTTGTGAGCAAGCCTAGTAGTTTATGTCTTTGATTGCGAGTCATCGTCCAACCGGATACAAGTAACATATGGGAAGAAGTAGTGAGCGGCGTTGCCAAACTGTGCCATTAGCGCAAATAGTAACTGCATTAGCCCCCGCACTAAACTTTTGGTTGGTTTGTGAATTGCGATCTGATGCAAGTCTATTTTCGTGTCATTTCCGCAATATTGACCTTCCTTTCAATTACCTTCCTTTACACTGTCACAAACTTCCAAACTTGTAAGCCATCCATGAGAGAAAATAGGTAATTGAGATTTGACAGTAGCGTGCACACTTAACTTAGCATTTTTAACGTGACAGGAACATTTTAAAAATGAAATAAATACAGAACTGAGTATAGAATAATCATAACTTGGTTGTTATACTCTTTAAATCCTCTTTCGGTATAGGCTATAGCCTTAAACTCGGTTTTGGAGCATCAATTATGTTACATTCAATCACCATGTAGGACTGTGTGTTTTTTTAGCGAATTTCCCCTATAGGGAAGAAGCTATTACCGTACGTCTCATGGTAAGACTTAAGCCCAAGACCATGATAAATTTTTGTTTTGAGGTCCCAAGAAGCCAAAAACACCATTCGTTCAAATTTATATATACATATAGTGTGCGTGTGCGTGTGCGCGTGTGTGAGTAAAAAACATCCGATTTCGATTAAATTTGGTACAAACTTGTAGAGCAACATTCATGACTTTAAGTTAGAAAACCAGAAAGATCGGACTATGGGAAGGAGGATTTATGACGTTTTTAAATTTTCCAAAAATCAGTTTTTTTTATATTTTTACCCTAAAATTTTGAAAACACTCAATTTTGGTTTTGACCATTTTATAGAGCTTAAAAAAATAATATGGTAATTTGAATTGTTAACCTAGGTTAAGTGGTTGCGGAGAAAATCCAAAAAACGTGTTCATAAAATCTACAATGTTAATCTTATGGGAAAAAGGATTTTAGCTTTTTCACAGTTAATTTTACTGCAAACTTCACATTTGCTTTTACCAATCAGTTCAACTCTACAAAACAATCATTTTGGTGTTAAATTGTGACTATACGTCAATTTATTGCAGAGATATTCAAAGTGCTAAACACAGTACGTTGTCCAATGTTATCCTTATTGAGGATAAATAAAATTTGATATCTCGATTATTTATGAATATATATTGATGAAACTTGGCACGTGGCTTCAACTAGTACTATAGTATATTGATATTTGCACAACAAATATTGTTTGTTGATTGTCCTCATAGAAGCAAACCTGCATACTCAGCCCTAATGTTATTCTTATGGAGAATAAATAAATTGCTATATATCACTTATTGATAAACGTATTTTTATGAAACTTGGTAAATGGCTTTATAAGGTGAGAAACATATACATGCATTGGAAATTCGCTTAGTATGCAGGTTTGCTGCGACAGGGGTATTTTCTTTTTTTATTAATTTCAACAAATAAAGTGGGTTAATTGATAATATAATAGTTGTGTAGTTAAATTGCACAAAATATATTGAAGAGCATCATTTTGCCTTTCTACAACCTAGACTTTTCCTCAATAATTTACATTAACTAAAATTCCCTGAAAAATTATATTCTTATTCCCCATATGATAAAAAATCTTGTATTCAAGAAAAACAATCGCCTGTGGGCGTGAAATAGCCTATTTCAAGAATTTACAAATTTTACCACTGAGGGCCGCTTTCCCCAAGTAAAGTATAGCTGAAACATTGGTTCAAACTTAAGTTTATGAAAAATGCCGCTTCCCTATTGTGTTACGGGCAGTTTAAACCCGGTTTATATTAAAACTATAGAGAACCATGTTTTAATTATTTCATTGTACGCTAACATAACTTTAATCCTGTGTAATAAACATTTGTTTTTAGTCTAGCTAGAGGGTAAAGAAACAAACAACATCGTATGAAAAATGTTGCCAGCTTAATGGTTGGAGATTACACTAAACTAGCTAGATTTAATGTTGGGAAAAAGGAATTTTGCCAAGTTCAAAATAATTCCATAGTTTTAGTTTAAACTTGAGTTGTGGAAAGCGGCTCTGATTGTATTAGATCGATATTTAACAATGCATTAACTCTAACCAAAATTTGATTCCTTTCGGAATTCTTAGTTCCACTGAGTGTTCGGATTGTAATTTTCAGTTTTCTATAGCTCTTGGCTAAAGCGTTTCTCACTTTTTACGCCTGTGGGAACTCTGAAGGAAATCTTTTCCCAAAATGTTATCCGCGGTATTCCCCCGCGAACGCCACCGCAGGAACGACCACGTCGGCGAACGGCACGTTTTGCAACACTAATTAAGATTCGCAATGACACATGAGCCAGTAAGATGACTCACGGGAAATCCTCATTCATGCAGAACATTCGTTGCTCGTATCGCGATGAACCGGAACACGCCCATCAATACTGATCACGCCGCAACACACTGTCACATCACACTATCACAGCCCCTTAGCGATGGACGATCATCTACCACAGGAGGTGTCTTGCTTGCGAGCTCATTCCATAGTTTTACAGGGAATCGTTTTCGGAACGAAACGGATTTTAATAATTAACGCATCGTACAGCTCAGAGATCCCCAAACTGTGGTCCGCGGTATTCACTGGTGTGCCGTGGAAAAGAGAGAAAATAAAGGTGATAGGTGAAATACTGAGTATAGGTGTGCCGCGGCGATTGGCTTTTTATATAGTGTGCCGCAGACTGAACAAAGTTTGGAAATCACTGGTTACAAACACATCTAAAATAAGCCTAGGATCTCAGCTCATAAAATTCAAAACACACCCATAAAAATGGTCAATTTTGAAGGGGGCACGGGCGGGTTCGCGAGTAAAAGCCATCAGTGGTAGCCATATTGGATTTCTGTTCTAAATCACTTGATCGTCACAAAAATCCGTTAAGGTGTAAAATTAAAGGTATGGTAGCCGCCTGGAACATGACGACACGGATAAGTGACAGGTCAAACACACAGGGGCATGTAGCTGTTCTGATGTACTGCTTACTCAGCAACAGGCAGAAAGCTTGCCACCTGGAATATGACTTCACGGATAAGTGACTAGGGAAACACAGACAATGAATTACGTAAATTTTCCTTAAAATATTATACTTTAAACTAAACAATTAATTGAGGGATGATATAAGAAACCGATTTTCCAAAAGTAAAATTTTATAACTCCCCAACGTACGACGTTTCAGTCTTAAGTACCTGACCAAGCAAGCTAGCAAACCTTACTCATATTACAGGATTCTATGGGCTTGGATTTCTTAAGATAGCCGTAACTGATATACCCGTGAGAAGAACGTGTCACTTAGCTAGTATCCAATAAAATCTGTATAACCGACTCCCATTGAACGCACCTTGTTTTCGCCTGGAGACCCAGAGGACGGGCGGGCACGGCGCCTGGCGGCAGTCATCCTCCGGGGCAGCCAGCTTGCCGCCTGGAACATGACGATACGGATAAGTGACAGGTGAAACACACAGGAGCATGTAGATGTTCTGATGTAAGCTTACTCAGCAACAGGCAGCCAGCTTGCCGCCTGGAACATGACGACACGGATAAGTGACAGTGAAACACACAGGGGCATGTAGCTGTTCTGATGTACTGCTTACTCAGCAACACGCAGAAAGCTTGCCGCCTGGAACATGAATTCACGGAGAAGTAACAGGTGAAACACACAGGGGCATGTAGCTGTTCTGATGTACTTTAAGCTTACTCAGCAACAGGCAGCCAGCTTGCCGCCTGGAACATGACGACACGGATAAGTGACAGGTGAAACACACAGGGGCATGTCGCTGTTCTGATGTACTGCTTACTCAGCAACACGCAGAAAGCTTGCCGCCTGGAACATGAATTCACGGAGAAGTAACAGGTGAAACACACAGGGGCATGTAGCTGTTCTGATGTACTTTAAGCTTACTCAGCAACAGGCAGCCAGCTTGCCGCCTGGAACATGACGACACGGATAAGTGACAGGTGAAACACACAGGAGCATGTAGCTGTTCTGATGTACTTTAAGCTTACTCAGCAACAGGCAGCCAGCTTACCGCCTGGAACATGACGACACGAATAAGTGACAGGTGAAACACACAGGGACATGTAGCTGTTCTGATGTACTGCTTACTCAGCAACAGGCAGAAAGCTTGCCGCCTGGAACATGAATTCACGGATAAGTGACAGGTGAAACACACAGGAGCATGTAGCTGTTCTGATGAACCTGGTTCCGCTTACTCAGCAACAGGTAGCTAGCTTGCCGCCTGTAACATGACGACACGGATAAGTGACAGGTGAAACACACAGGGGCATGTAGCTGTTCTGATGTACTTTAAGCTTACTCAGCAACTGGCAGCCAGCTTGCCGCCTGGAACATGACGACACGAATAAGTGACAGGTGAAATACACAGGGACATGCAGCTGTTCTGATGTACTGCTTACTCAGCAACAGGCAGAAAGCTTGCCGCCTGGAACATGAATTCACGGATAAGTGACAGGTGAAACACACAGGAGCATGTAGCTGTTCTGATGAACCTGGTTCCGCTTACTCAGCAACAGGTAGCTAGCTTGCCGCCTGTAACATGACGACACGGATAAGTGACAGGTGAAACACACAGGGGCATGTAGTTGTTCTGATGTACCTGGTTCCGTTTACCCAGCAACAGGCAGCCACCTTGCCGCCTGGAACATGAAGACTCGGATAAGTGACGGGTGAAGCACACAGGTGCATTTAGCTGTTGTGATGTACCTGGTTCCGCTTACTCAGCAATAGCACAGAAAAACGAATCTAAAGATTCCTTTGCCTGTGGCAATAAGCAGCCAGCTTGCCGCCTGGAGAATGGTAACACCGATAAGTCAGGTAAAAACACAAAGCGATTACATACACATTTTCAAAGTGATTACATCCCGTAAAGCACAAAGTTAAACCAATCAAATGAAATCAAAATCCAAAATATAATTAATGCGTAAAAGTCACTAGCAAACGTCGAAGAATATACATAAGCCAAAACCAATCCTATTTTACTTAAGTAATACAGGACAGTACGATTACTAATTGTTTATCATCTCAAAATTCTCTGACACTGAAGAATCCTTATAAATTAAAAAGGCTTTCAGACTTGTATGTTCTATTTTATTCCTGCCTTTTCAAACCAAGACGTAGGGAATTTCAAATTTGTTTCCCCTGTTAATTCAAGATGACATTACTGTATCTCAAAAAAGCTGTTAAGTGCTGGAGTAGAGGATAACTTAGTCGATGCCGTAAACTGTATACTGACGAGATGGATGGGGAATCCATTTGTCGTTCCTTTTAAAAACATTAGGGATTCAAGGATGTAAACTGTTAGCTGTTCTGGTGTAACTGGTTCCGTATAATCAGCTACAGTGACTCAAATGGAAGCTATGGCTACGTAAGATCATTCCACCTTTGGTTGTATCGATAACCAACGACTATAATTATTATAGATATCGCAGTTTATTTTTGTTATGAGAGCGAACTCTCCTCATGAAATCTGAGTTATTTGCACCATATATTTATATACCGTTACTGAATTTAATCTAGATTGAAAATAACCTCAAATTTTCTAGATCATACCTTCTTGAAACGAGCAAGAAAAGTTTTAATCGAAAATGTTTAAAACTCCAACAACTGACTGGCGCGGCGTCGCGTCGTTGGCACGGTCTCTGTAATCTGAACAAGAAACGTCTCCAGCTTGACATGTTCGATGGTCAAGTTTCAACACGTTCAAATATAGACCCTCTAGGTGGCGAGATCCTGTTGCTGCGACCGCAAACAAACAACAACAAAACAAAAATCAACCGACGATCTTCACGCCCGGCGAAGGTTGCACTAGTGCCCGTCTGCCGAACAATGAACGCATTCTAACCGGAGTCAGCCACCAACGCCGTGACGTAGCGGCCAGGTTGTTCCTTCACTCTTGTATCATAGGGTTTAGTTCCAGGAAATTATGTTTTGCCGATAATGTAAAGCAATATTTTTTCGGATAAATCATTAAGTAAGGTATACGTAGCTCCAGTCAGCAGTTTGAATTAAAATGTTAAAATCAACTCATACTCAGATGCAAATTTAAACATGAAGTACCGGGTAGTTGGAGCCATACTCGGTGTTATTTGATTCGTCATTGTAACCCTGTGAAAACCATGTTAAAAGCTTTCCGTTGCAAGGTTCTTTCCTTACCTTGCAGAAGTTAATACTCTGCCAAAAATTTTATGAAAATTATGTTGTAAACGTAAACCTTTTCACAACATTACATGCGAAAAGGACTGTAACTGATTATTTTAATCTACTGAAACAGTGTATAGGCTGTATGTCGGTTTTGTAGCATATGGGGAATAAAATGTTACTTCTTAAATTTCAAATTTATGAAACGCATGTACATTATTAGCAGGCAAAGCCACCGCTGCGACAATATGGACAATTTCGGTAGCTCTAGTGTATATAACTGATCCAAGATGGATGATATTGTTTTCCCATCGCCTGCTACCTCTACCAACAAAGACGTCTAGTGTAAACTAACCGGGGTTCACGAATACGGCACCATCCCTTAAATGTTATAAAAAAAACACATTAATACGGCACCGAACCCTTCACCGGCCGCCATGACACACACTTACCCGGCACCAACAACCTCTCTTCCCCAATCAACTTACACCTCTCTTCCTACATCCCCTCCCTCCCTACTAACTACTCTGATATGCCCACTTTAAGAAACATCAAAAATACCCCCGTCGCAGCAAACCTACATACTAAGCGAATTTCCAGTGCATAATATGTGTCTTAATACCACATAAAGTCGCATACCAAGTTGCATAAAATATATTCATAAATAAGCGATATATACAATTATAATTATTCTCCATAAGAATAACATTGGGGATGAGTACGTAGGTTTGCTGAAACAAGGATCAAAAACAATTGGTGTTTATGCAAATATAAATATAATTCAACTAAGTGAAGCCACATACCAAGATTGATCAATATTCATTCATAAATAAGCGATTTATACAATTGTTATTATTCTCCATAAGAATAACATGAGGGATGAGTACGCAGGTTTGCTGCTACGGTAATAATCCATAAAAATTGTCTTTTTTGTGCAAATAAATAGACCACAATCAGATGAAGCTGTAAACCAAGTTTTGTTAGTATACGTTCATAAATAAGGAAGATATAAGTTTTTTCTTATTCTCCATAAGAATAACATTGGACAACGTACTGTGTTTAGCACTTTCAATATCTCTGTAACCAATTGACGTAGAGAAATTATCAAAACATCAAATTGTGTGTTTTTTAAAGCTGAATAAAATGGTGAAAACTAAAATTTGATTTCAATCAATATTACATGTAAAAACTCAAAAAAATATTTTGGGTACAAAACCCCCCAAAAATACCACTTCGGATGGGGCGATCTGTCTGGTTTTTGAAGTTAGAGTCATAAATGCTGCTTTACACGTTTGTACCAAATTTCATCAAAATTGGACCTTTTTTAAGAGAGTTATCGCACCCACGGTCACGTATATATATATATATATATATATATATATATATATATATATATATATATATATATATATATATATATATATATATATATATATATATATATATATATACAGTTTCGAACAGTTGGTGTTTTTGGGGTCTGGGGACCTCAAAACGAAAAGTTATCATGGTCCCGGGCCTAGGTCTTACCATGCCGACTACGGTAATAGCTTCTTCCCTATAGGGGAAATTCGCTAAAACGTAATGTCCTGTTCATTTTTCAGATAATGTTTTTCTCCCATTCATTTTGTAAAATTTATTATTTAAAACTCTAACAGCCATTTAATCTTGCGCATTTTAGCGAATTTCCCGTATAGGGAAGAAGCTATTACCGTAGGTCTCAAGGTAAAAAGGGTCATCTTAATAAAATTTGGTACAAATGTGTAAAGTATCATTTATTTGAACGAGTTCGAAAACCAGACGAATCATACCATCCAAAGGAGGGTTTTGGGGGGTTTTCACGTGTAATTTCTGTGTTAATCAAATTTTAATTTATTCAATTAAATTCAGCTTAAATAACAAACGATTTCGTATTTTTATCATTGCTCTACATCAATTGTTTACTGAGATATTGAAAGTGCTAAACACAGCACGTTGTCTAATGATATTCTTATGGAGAAAAATACAAATTTGATATCTTGCTTATTTATTAACATAAACTGACGAAACTTGGTGTATGGCTTTATCTGGTTGTGGTTTGTTGATGTTTGCACTAAAAACCAATTTTTCGCCTATGGTTCCCGTAGCAGTAAACATAGGTACTCATCCCCAATGTTTTCTAATGGAGAATAATTAATATGTTACTTTTTTTAATGTATTTCTTATGAATCCTGGTATGTGTTAATAAGACATATGTATATATATATATATATATATATATATATATATATATATATATATATATATATATATAATATATTCAATAGAAATTCGCCGACTGCGAAGGTTTGCTGCGACGGGGGTATTTTGTGCTAAAATTATTTACTGGCAAGTTAGATTTTATTTGGTGGTGGAACCCTTCATCGTAAATGTCCTCGTACTTCTGAATTTATAACTAACTACCATCGTAACATACTTTGCATTGCCATTCCAGAAACAACTGTATGCTATTTGTAATAACTGGTCTTGCTAGAGTACTGCGCTTTGTTAGTAAATCAATAGCTGCTTTAAAATTTAGTTGATTTATTACTATTCTTATATAAGTTATACAACGAACAAACCATTGGCGACCTGAAGGGCGGTGCCTTGGACGAATGTAAGATATAGGAGATTTTGTCGCATTGTAGGGCCTACTATTAAAACCATACTATTAGCAACTTCTTAAATATAGTCTCTATTCCAATTTTTAAAATTTTACCTTAATTCTATAAGGCTGACATTCAATATATTTAATGCGGAATTCTACGTTTCTATTTTTAATTGAAACTATGAACCCCCCCCCCCAAAAAGTAAACTTATGGACCTTTCAAAGTTGAATTATGCGGGGATATTTTCGGTTTTGACTTTTAAAAGGCGTGTTATGTTTATTATTATTCTGTGTTCGCAGGTTAAACCAGAGCACTGAGAGAGGCATATGGGACTGAAATAGTATATATGGGGTTGTGGAGGGGGGACATCTCTACTCTACCTGTAAATTGCCTTTCTACCGTATTAAAGTGTGGAATTAATAACGCATGGTTAAACTATTAATGAGGGCCAGATTTGGTGCCGTATTCGAGTGCCGCCAAATTAACTGGTCTGCCGCGCTGGCTCACACCGGCTTATCACTAAGCTCGCTCCCTAGGCTAGAGAGAGAGGAGATTTATCCGTTGTAAGACCTTCGCCACACACTACTGGACTTTTCCCCGAACAAGACATCAGACTGAGTAGGATTTGATGGAAAGGGAAATCGAAGGGAGAAAATCCGGTAGTTAATGGGTCCTCCGAACCAGACATCGGACCGAGCATGGGACCGAGCACCGAGCGCCCTCGAGGCGGTTTTCTGAAGAAATATCGATCCGACGTCTTGTTCGGGGTCCGGTAGTGTGTGGTACCTCCATACGCTGCCGTTATCCCGCTCGGTGGTTTTCGCGCTAAATCTGCCCGATCCGATGTCTTGATCGGGAAGAAGTTCGGAGTGAATTGTTCTACCTTCGTGCCCTGCTCCCTGCTCGATCCGATGTCTTGTGCTATAAAAGTCTGGTAGTGTATGGCCTTCCAACACTGAGCTATCCTGAGGTCACGTCACGCTGTTGCTCTATCGGTCCACACAACACAACACAAACATCCACGACAGAACTACTGGGGACCTTCCCTCACGACTGACACACGCGACAGTTCCCCGCGACACCATGGCGGTCCGAGGGCCTTCGGGAGGTGCCGGAGGACGTGTTCTGTAGGTACCTGCATATTGGGCGATACACATGTCTGCTTATAGTACGTACAAGGACGCAACCGAGTCAGATAGCATTGTTGTTGCGCTTATCGCCACGAGAACCACTTCCTGTGACCCCGATACATCTCGATACCCGATAGGTAAAGTGGACGAGGGTAAAGTGGAGCATTCGAGAGGCTTCAACACGGCGACTATTCAGAACATTGTGGTAGCAACTAGCTATTAAATTGCAAATTAAGAGGATGTTAAACCCCCGCAAAATATCGCGCTACAACCGTTCCGCGCGGGAGCATATACTGTCGTTATTTCTCAACGGATAACAAACAACTATACACCAAATTAAAAAGAAAGATATTTCCCACTAACATTGCTTTTAAATTTGTCCATAATATGAAAAATAAAAGTGTATTTAGCCTTCGAATTCGCCCAATGTCGATACTAGATAACTCATTAAATACTCAGCTAATTCAAATTTTAAAAATCAATCTTAATGTTGAATTTTATGGTCTTTAATAAGCCATATAATATATTTTTCTAAAGTAAAAATCGTAACCGTGATATGCTCCCGCGTGAAAGTATGCACGCGCTGATAACAGCGATCCAAGTGGCGCGGGTCGGAAACTTCCCAAGCGGAGGAATACAACTACATTTATCAATGGAAGCGGCGCTGGTTCAGCCATTGAATATATGGTGACAGTACACGTGAACTTAGTTTTGGAAACATTCATCATAATAATGAAAAAATTCGTCACTTGGTTTAATATTCTAACCCAATTAATAAGAGATTATATCAGTGAAATTCGAATGACATGATTAAGTCAAAAAGGCACAGTAAATATATCCGCCACACAACGGCCAATATTATTTGATGTCGATACGTAGGCCTTATCATATCGCCGCGCCGTATCGCGATAACGCGACCGCATCGCTCATCACTACCCTGGTGCCGGCGCGGCGCCCGGCGTCTTCAGCGCCAGATGTTTTGCTCTGGTCCTCGCAAACTGACGACAGTCAACGATACTCCCTGTGTTTTGGTTGTTTTAGTGCTAACGTTCAGGGCTGCCCACAAGCGGGTTGATAGGACGGATCGCGCTAAACAGGGTGTCTCAACGTAAGGTGTCTCAAACTGACTGCAGTACTGCAGACGAACCACTTCGCCTAGAAGGACGAAATAAAATGATTTCCCACTAAATCGACCCCAAGGAGTAACGACAAATTAGTTTTAACCTGTTTAAAATACAGGGTGTAACAACAACTGAGGGCCACTAGTTCGAATATCGGAATTTAAAAATAATGTAAACATACATCATGCACCAAACATATACCATTTTAAAGCCCTTTGACAGACAAACATTTTGGTGAATACAGAACTCACTATCTCTATCCGTTTCAAAAAGGCGGCCATTTTTGAAAAAAATATTAACATTTACGGAGTACCATGGCTAAACCACAAGACACAATTTTATTAAAAAACAAAAAGAGATACGAGGTTGATGTAAATTAGAAAGTTGTTAGGATTTCTAAGACCTTTAAAATTATATACTTTTTGATGTACTTTATCATTTGACTTTTTTGAATTTTGGGCATATAAACATTTAAAGAAATGTATCTTAGCAAATTTCCCCTATATGAAATCAGCGAATTTCCCCTTTAGGGAAGCAGCTATTACCGTAGTCGGCATGGTAAGACCTAGGACCGGGACCATGATATCTTTTCGTTTCGAGGTCCCCAGATGCCAAAAACACCATCCGTTCAAAACTGTGTATGTATATATATATATATATATATATATATGTATATATATATATATATATATATATATATATATATTTTTTTTTTTTTTTCTTCTGAATCCTTCTGTTGTTGTTGAAGATGGTGATTGTATTCTTAGTTGACTTTTAGGCACTCTCATCTTCTATAAAACTATATTAAAATCGTTTTACTTAATATAGTTTTATAGAAGATGAGAGTGCCTAAAAGTCAACTAAGAATATATATATATATATATATATATATATATATATATATATATATATATATATATATATATATATACCTGCGTACTCAGCCCCATGTTATTCTTATGGATAATAATTAAATGCTATGTCTCCCTTAATTATGAACATAAATGAATAAAAACTGGCATATGACATCACCTAGTTGAGTTATATTGATATTAGCATAAAAATCCATTTGTTGTGTTCCTTGATGCAGCAAACCTGCGTACTCAGCCCCAATGTTATTCTTATGGGGAATAATTAAAATTGTATATATTGATTATTTGTGAATATATTTTTATGAAACTTGGTAAGTGACTTTATGTAGTATTAAGACATTTATATCTCCATTGGAAATTTGCTGATTTTGTAGGTTTTCTGTGATGGAGGTATTTATTAATTTATGCTCATAATTAACGGAGATAATCTTTTATTTATCCTCCATAATAATAACATGGGGGCTGAGTACGCAGGTTTGCTGCTACGGAAACTATCAACAACAAAAATTTGTTAAGTACAAATATCAGTAGACCACAACGATTTGAAGCTATATACATATATATATATATGTATAAGATATATATATATATATAAGATTATCTCCGTTAATTATGAGCATAAATTAATAAATACCCCCATCACAGCAAACCTACACACTCAGCAAATTTCCAATGGAGATATAAATGTCTTAATACTACATAAAGTCACTTACCAAGTTTCATAAAAATATATTCACAAATAATCAATATATACAATTTTAATTATTCCCCATAAGAATAACATTGGGGCTGAGTACGCAGGTTTGCTGCATCAAGGAACACAACAAATGAATTTTGATGCTACTACCAATATAACTCAACTAGGTGAAGTCATATGCCAGTTTTTATTCATTTATGCTCATAATTAAGGGAGACATAGCATTTAATTATTATCCATAAGAATAACATGAGGCTGAGTACGCAGGTTTGCTGCTACAAGAGCCTTTGACAAAAAATTGCTTTTTTTAGTAAATAACAATGCATCACAACTAGATGAAGCCGTATACCAAGTTTCATCAGTGTACGTTCATAAATAAGCGAGATATAAAATTTGTCTTTTCCTCCATAAGAATAACACTAGGTGTACGCTCATTCCTCGCGTATAGAGATAATTGAAACACATGATCAAACTTAAATCGAGTCTCATAAAAAATTCAATATCTGATTTGAGTAACATCATCAGAATACATTCCGTTATCATTTAACTGCCGCCTTAATCCGGGTTTTATGTCTATAAAGCTATAGTTTTATTCACTTCTCCCCAATATATTGTTTCAATAGCCTAGGCTATCATGAAATTAAATGCTATAAAAATGGGTTGGCCCAAGTCCGTACATGAAACTTCTAAAATGACAAGTAGCCTAAGTGTATATGCCTACATTTTATAGTCATAGGTCCAAGTTTATGATAAAAACAGCTCACTATAATCCAAACCTAGGAGATGTCAAATCATTTCAGGTAACCTGTACAAAAGGCTTAGTTTGGTTAGAATAGTTTAAAGCTTTTGTTTCGGTTCGCTACAACATTCCTGGTAATGTGTTTAAAGTATTTTACAACAGTTGTATTTTACAAAATGATATTTCAATATATTGTTTCAATAGCCTAGGCTATCATGAAATTATATTCTATAAACATGGGTTGATCCAAGACCGTACATGAAACTTCTAAAATAGCAAGTAGCCTAAGTGTATAGGCCTACATTTTATAGCCATAGGTCCAAGTTTATGATGAAAACAGCTCACTATAATCCAAACCCAGGATATGTCAAATCATTTCAGATAACCTGTATAAAAGGCTTAGTTTGGTTAGAATAGTTTAAAGCTTTTGTTTTGGTTCACTACAACATTCCTGGTAATGTTTAAAGTATTTTACAACAGTTGTATTTTACAAAATGATATTTCAATATTTTGTTTCAATAGCCTAGGCTATCATGAAATTAAATTCTATAAACATGGGTTGGTCCAAGACCGTACATGGAACTTCTAAAATGGCAAGTAGCCTAAGTGCATAGGCCTACATTTTATAGCCATAGGTCCAAGTTTATGATGAAAACAGCTCACTATAATCCAAACCTAGGATATGTCAAATCATTTCCGATAAGCTGTATAAAAAGCTTAGATTGGTTAAAATAGTTTAAAGCTTTTATTTTGGTTCGCTACAACTTTCCTGGTAATGTGTTTAAAGTATTTTACAACATTTGTATTACCAGTTTAATGTCGGCTTACTCTTACTGTAATCCAACCCTAGGCTATGTCAAATCATTCAAGATAACCTTCCGAAAAGGCTGTTTGGTTAGAATACTCTATAGCTTTCATTGTGGTTACCTACTACATTACTGGTAACGTATTTTAAATAATGTAGACAATTTTTATTATTAATTTAGTGAAAATATAACCTAGCAAATAATTGTCCTACAAAATAAATTTTAAGCTTGTTCGCTTACTGTGACTAACTTCATCAAAGCTTTCTAGACAAATTGAGGCTTTGAATACTTTTTACACATGACAATCACAATATTACCAATTGACTAAGACAATTTAATAAAACAAACTATTTCATAAGTTAAGATAATATCTTAGTATCTACAGTCATCAAAAAGTTATTTTGAGTTTTTCGATCTGCTTATTCTGCCACACGCATCGTCTGTCGTCTGCCACTGTTACAATCTTCTCCTCCGACTGACGATATTTACAGAGTAGGCTTACTAAGGGAATATTAACCGTATGGATATTTTTTTTAAACGTACACTTAATAATTTATAAAATAATAAATATGCTCACAACTTAAAAATATACTTCGATTTATCTCTCTTGTGTGTTTTTTGTTAGTAAGACATACGAGGTTGTAATTTTAAACCAAAAACCCACCCCGTCGCTGAGCAATTGCAAATATATTATTTTTTTAAGTTTTGGGCATATCACATTAAAACAAACAGATGTAAGTGATGAAAAAGAAGATTTTTGCGAATTTTCGTTTACAATACAAAGGTTTTCAATCGTGCGTGCGTGCGGGCGTGTTGGCGCGTGCGCGCGCGCGCGCGCGTGTGTGTGTGTGTGTGTGTGTGTGTGTGTTTGCACTCTAGCGGTAGCATATTTTGTCCAAATTAATTAAAATTTGGTATGGACGTTCCTTTCTATAATCAGTTGGACAAGTTCGTTGGGCAAAACAGTCGGAAAACTCTAAACCCTCTTTTGGGATTAAGCTTTCAAATTTCGAGTTTTTGGGCCCAAAAAGGGTCAGAAAAGCCCCGGATGTAAAGTTAAAGCATGTCAAATTACGGGAATTACCAATGACTACGTCATTGGAATTACTGAGGCGAAAGTTTTAAGCCCTCTCTCGTCATTCTATTATAAATATTTACCGAGTCATTAAAGAAAATGTTTATCGACTAAACACAGTACGCTGTCTTATGGGGGTTTTACATTATAAAAGCCTGTAATTCATTTGTTGGTATACTTTTATCATCCCCAGCAACATCACGCCAACTTTCAAGCCTGACTGGACCATTTCCTAAACTTATAATGCGCAAAATTGTATTCCCAGCATTGCAGGTACTGTAAATGAAACCAGGAGCATCAGAACAGCCAAAAAATCAGTGTTTACCAAGTTTCAATAAAAATTGGAATAAATGTATGTTTTTACACTAATTTTGAGTTTTAAAAGTTGACTTCCCTGAGGTCAACGTGCTGCGTACGAACTCGTTTAGTTTCTAAAGGTGTTTATTCAGTGAGGGAAATCTACTAGGTAGAGGTTAATTGACGCACAGTACTGCGTGCCTGGTACGTACGCAGTAGAGTACAATATGTAGTTGCCAGTTTGATGGCGCACATCGCACAACGTAACAATAATTAGTCCATAGTGAACAAAGAAACACAATTTCGGTGGATCGAAAATTCATAGTAACCTCACTTCAAGTCAATGTACCACAGAAATGTACCACAGAAATCGTAAAAAACACTTAACCACTTTTAGCGAATTTCCCCTATAGGGAAGAAGCTATTACCGTAGGTCTCATGGTAAGACTTAAGCCCGAGACCATGATAACTTTTTGTTTTGAGGTCCCCAGATGTCCAAAACACTATTCGTTCAAATTTATATATATGTATATATATATCTATATATATATATATATATCTATATATGTGTCCGTGAATGCGATAACTTGAGTAAAAAACGTCCGATTTCGATGAAATTTGGCTCAAATGTGTAAACTGACATTTATGACTTTAAGTTCGAAAACCAGAAAAATCGGACTATGGGAAGGGGGGTTTATGGGGGTTTTAAATTTTCCAAAAATCAGTTTTTTGCATTTTTTACCCTAAAATTTTTAAAACACTTAATTTAGGTTTATACCATGTTATAGAGCTTAAAAAAACAAATAATATGGTATTTTGAATTATTAACCCAGGTTAAGTGGTTGCGGAAAAAATCCAAAAAACATGCTCATAAAATCTCCCATGTTAATCTTATGGGAAAAAGGTTTTTGGCTTTTCCTCAGTTAATTTTACTTTAAACTTCACATTTTCTTTTACCAATCACTTCAGCTCCACAAAACAATCATTTTGGTGTTTAAATTGTGATTCTACGTCAAACCGTTGCAGAGATATTCAAAGTGCTAAACACAGTACGTTGTCCAATGTTATCCTTATGGAGAATAAATAAAATTTGATATCTTGATTATTTATGAATGTATATTGATGAAATTTGGTATGTGGCTTCATGTTGTACTGGTATATTGATAATTGCACAAAAAATAAATGTTTTGTTGATTGTCCCCGTAGCAGCTAACCTGCATACTCAGCCCTAATGTTATTCTTATGGAGAATAAGTAAAGTTTTATATCTCCCTTAATTATGAACATAAATTAATAAAACATGGTAAGTAGCTTCACCTGGTTCAGTTACATTGATAATTGCATAAAAACTCATTTCTTATCTTCCTCGTTGCAGCAAACCTGCGTACTCAGTCCTAATGTTATTCTTATGGGGAATAAATAAAATGTAATAAATCACTTATTTATGAAAGTATTTTTGTCAAACTTGGTGAGTGGCTTTATGTACTAGTGAGAAACATATCAATGCATTGGAAATTCGCTGAGTACGCAGGTTTGCTGCGACGGGGGGTATTTAGATCTGTTGTGATGATCCCTAATTTTCCATTGTGTTCCTAAACTTAGCAAGGACTTAAGTTTATAAAGTGTATAGGCCTAAACTTATTGTAAAGAAGCATACTGATTTTTTAATACCCTTCTGTTCATTGGTGTTGAATAAAATCAATAAATTATATCATATTACAAGTTGATAATTATGGAAACTATTTGTTCGGTTTGGTTGGAACTTTAGTATAAACTTAGTATACAATTTGTCACGTAGGGTTGATTCACAAAGTTATTTCCACAAATAATCCAAATATTTTTAAAACTACAGTACTGATTTCTTAGTTATATATCTGTAGTTATAATAGCGGGAACTTTTTTAACCCACCTAACCCTTTTAAACCTGTTCCTAAGGATCATGTCTTATAATCAAAGTTTGCTTTGAAACCAATATGGATGTATAAATCGAAAATATGACAGATATATCGGGGTTTATCATTGGCAAAATGCTTTATAAATTTTAGCAAACAACTTATACATAACTGAGGGTTTAAAAAATGGTAAGGTCGAGCAAAATACTAGTTATCGTGTTCCTCGAATCCGAGCAAGTTTGGACACAACGAAAGGTAGGCCTATACCTGCTCTTTCTTAAAATTCTCAGACGTATTGGCAAATCTACGGAAAAATACCTACGATTTTCTTTAAGTTAAGATCCTTCCAGCCGTTATCGAGTTATGACTGTGAAGAAAACCCCGTAGGGTTTATATATATATATAGGGCCTATATAGGATCCCATAATCCTATTTTATCACACAGGACGTAAAAATATCCCTGAAATGGGATAAAAATCCCCATACACTGAGAAGCAGCGTACATTGTCACATGTTTGTGCAAAAGCAAGTAAATTGCAATGGGGTCACTTAGTTTGTCTTTGGCCAAAAGCAAAAGCTGTTCCCATGTGAACTAATTACAGTATCTGATATTCTATTGGGAGTGGACCCTTTACTCTGTTACAAAGGACTGCGGCTTGATACATAATCAAATATGTAAGACCCCGTTGAATTTCCTTTACCATACCAGAATAAGCCGTATTAAGGCAAAACCTGTGATATTCCTGACAAATCTCTATTACAGATTTTGACAGTTGATTGATATAACATATTAATCAATGTTAAAACAAAGTGGAAAACAATATCAAACAGACAGACACACCGAAATAAACTGGCGATTTCGGTGTGTCTGTCTGTTTGGTATTGTTTTACACTTTTTTTTAAACATTCATTAATATGTTCGATCAATCAACTCAATGTTAATTTGTCTTTCAGGATTCGCTATGTATGATAGTTTATCGAAGTACGAATTATCGTTTTAACTCAAGGTGTTCGGAATCGATTTTACGAAAATGTGACCTGATCTTAATTTCTACTCTTGGAAGCAGACACTCACTCCCTGTCCTCCCTAATGACTGTAGCGATTTGGTGATCTCGGATTTGGTAACCGCGTGCGATCGGTTCGATGTTCACTAGATAATTCACCTAGTCTGTCATAACACAAAGTCCTTACATGATCCGGAGTATGGCCCATATAGACCCATTTTAAATATGGGATTCTACGATTTCTTTAAATAGTGATTAATTGTAACTGAAAAATGCACTAGCGAGAAAACTATGATAAAACTTACACAGCCTGAAATGTGAAACTGAGTGTACTAGGGGAAATTTATGTTCCTGTGCTGTGCTTGTGCGAAATTCTCCGAGTCGTCTCCTAATGCCAGCCGTATTTATTTAATTTTAATATAAATATCAAAACTCTAGACCGACTTACCGTAATCTAAATGGTCTAAACTTAAATATAATGTGACGTTAGCACAAATTAATTATTACTCGAATGGAATAACCAGTCAATACACGCAGCACGGGCTTGAGAGCGGGCATTGTATTGTAAACAGCGAGGCTGATATGTAGGCCCACTACAGGCGCCACGACCACTGCAATTACCGTCAGTCGGGCTCAGCTGAGCTGAGCTGAGCTACGAGCGCGGCACGCGAACAATGGCACATCAGTGGCGCCAGCGTCGCCCGCGGCCCTCGTACAACACGCAACACCATCACGCCGTTCACCATACCGCGGCACCGTCATTTGAGGTACGAGCGTGGCAGGCAAACAATGGCACATGAGTGGCGCCAGCGTCGTCCGCGGCCCTCGTACAACACGCAACACCATCACGCCGTTCACCATACCGCGGCACCGTCATTTGAGGTACGAGCGTGGCAGGCAAACAATGGCACATGAGTGGCGCCAGCGTCGTCCGCGGCCCTCGTAAAACACGCAACACCGTCACGCCGTTCACCATACCGCGGCACCGTCATTTGAGGTACGAGCGTGGCAGGCAAACAATGGCACATGAGTGGCGCCAGCGTCGTCCGCGGCCCTCGTAAAACACGCAACACCGTCACGCCGTTCACCATACCGCGGCACCGTCATTTGAGGTACGAGCGTGGCAGGCAAACAATGGCACATGAGTGGCGCCAGCGTCGTCCGCGGCCCTCGTAAAACACGCAACACCGTCACGCCGTTCACCATACCGCGGCACCGTCATTTGAGGTACGAGCGTGGCAGGCAAACAATGGCACATGAGTGGCGCCAGCGTCGTCCGCGGCCCTCGTAAAACACGCAACACCGTCACGCCGTTCACCATACCGCGGCACCGCCATTTGAGGTACGAGCGTGGCAGGCAAACAATGGCACATGAGTGGCGCCAGCGTCGTCCGCGGCCCTCGTACAACACGCAACACCATCACGCCGTTCACCATACCGCGGCACCGTCATTTGAGGTACGAGCGTGGCAGGCAAACAATGGCACATGAGTGGCGCCAGCGTCGTCCGCGGCCCTCGTACAACACGCAACACCGTCACGCCGTTCACCATACCGCGGCACCGTCATTTGAGGTACGAGCGTGGCAGGCAAACAATGGCACATGAGTAGATATGTGGGCCGGGTAAATACTCAGTGGGTTGGTAAATAAAACATGGGTACTTACCCCAAGCCCCGGTAAATGCCCAAAACGTGGTTATTTATGACTGTTATAACATTTAGGGGATTTTTGCTAGGTTTATTGAAATTTCCATGCCGTAAGGATTATAAAATGACCCTAAAAACGGTTTTGAAGATTATAACATGGTTACCAGAAGCATTTAACTTCTGTAGAATGTCAAGATAAATACCCAGGACTGGGTATTTACTACGAAAGACACTTTGCTCAGAACGGTCGTGAAAGGAACTTTGCTCAGAACGGTCGTGAAAGGCACTTTGCTCAGAACGGTCGTGGAAGGCACTTTGCTCAGAACGGTCGTGAAAGGCACTTTGCTCAGAACGGTCGTGAAAGGCACGATGCCTCTGATTATAACTGGAAATCGGAAACTTCACTTGTACCGGTACGTGAAATTGTCAAAATGCCTCTCGCGCTACTTGGCGCAAGTATACTGACCAGCTTCAATGAATACAGTCTTATAAGAACAGGTCCCGTGTTAAAAATTCTGTCGCCTATTTGAAGTTGGGCGCGCTGGAAATCCGTTGTTTTGCGCCTCGCCGCTGTGAAGCGCCTCTAGCACTGCAGACCGGTACCGAACACGAGGTGTTGCCGTGGCCTAGGTCCCTTCGCTTTTGAAGTAGGGCGGGGTTGGCTGTAGCGACGGTCGCGGGGGAGGAGGGGCTGGGTAGACAGCGCGCGCTGCCTCGTGGCCGGGCTCAAAACTAGCACGGCAAGTTTAAAATACTGACAGACTCTGACCCACAAGGCGTGTTTTTCTTATAAGACTCTGTATTCATTGCCAGCTTTGAATATGGCCATCGATAACACAAAAGCAATAATTTGACGAACACATATCAGTGTTGGGAGTCCTGACCCTACAGACACAACCTATGACGATTTTTGACTTTTCACTTTATCCCCACCCATCACATCAATTTACTTTTTTTTTTAAACATCTTTCCTAAAACCGCACCTACCAAGTGTTCCTTTACAATCTAAAATCACATCGTAAATCAGCTGCTTTGTTTTTAACGAGCGAAAGTCTTTTTTCGCTCGCTGACGGTAATAAAACAGCTGACTGATTGTTGCTTTGGACCCAGCTAACTGACTCGGTTTTTATAATCTCAATCTCGTGAATGCAATCAGATGGATGGAAGTAAATTTGTTTATGTTGTGTGCTATCTAAAACTGCAGTTGTAGGAAACATTGTGTATGTAATTCACGTGTAAAATGTCTTTTTCGCTTGAGGAAAACTGTTGCTGTTCGACCCTATAGCGAGAAAAGATAAGTAATAACTATTAGACGGCCAAGGAGGTAAGATAACCTATGCATATTGTTAAGTGAACTGGAAATTAATAAGGAATCAGCGGAAAATCAACCCAACACTTTACGGCAAATCTCATACCCGATCAGTTCCTCACGGAAGCCCCTGTGGCCGCGCCGGGCGCCGTTGGGATGGGAGCGTCGGCCAAGCGGTGCCGGAAGCCAGCCAGCGCCGGCGCCTACTTCAAGGTCTTCTTATGTAATTCCAGGATTGTATGTCAATTACGAGAGCTCGTGTTGATTTGTATCGCTTACAGATGAGAGTCGATACCCGGGCGCCGCACCTCGGCGCAAACAACGCGATCCGTCGCCGCGCCAGTCGCTGGTTTTGCACACAATCGGATCAAATTGCCTTTATTTATCGAAGGTTTATGTTTTCATCGTCTATTTCTCGTGTGTTTCGTCACTGTACAAGTTCAGACAACATCGTGATGCCAAAAGGCGCCAACAATCCTGGTTCTGATGGACAACGTCGAGTGAACTGGTGATATGTAATAACATGAGTTGACACGACACACACAGTAGAAACGCGATGTTTTGACAATATCGCAATTTGAAACTAGAGACAGGAAGAGCCATCAGAAGAGGGAGAAAGCGGGTAAAATCACTTAAATAATTCCAGAACGGACAAATCACCGAAACACAACCAGAAATATGTTTATTAAACCTGCATGATTCCGTTACAATACATATTATGGCATAGGCCTATTGCTAAAATGAGGCTAGGGAATGTGACTCTTGACACACACATTTTCACTAAATTCAAGAGTGCATTTGAGTAATTTAAACCTGCATAGTAATTATTTAATTACAATTATTCTATATCTATATAGACGAAAAGCCGATTAAACAGGGAATACAAGCCTAAATTACTTAACACAAGTAGATAATGGATAATTTTTTAACTCGCGATTGTTCATTTGAACTATTTCAACGGTAAAATTGAAGAATACGAATTTGTTATAATGTCCATCGGGATGGGTCTTAGAAGTGAATTGTTTAGGACATGCCTCGGTTCCCTATCTTATATTATAAGAAAGGAATAAAGATCATACATCGGTATTGCATGATAGATGTTTTGTAACTATACTTAGTTAGTTAAAAATAGCGAAAATTCTTTAAACTGACACATAGCGAAAATTCTTTAAAGTGACACATAACACATAAGGAATAACAGGAATGAGTCATCAGCCGAATCACGAGTGTATCGAGGCCACTCAGTCCTACAACGTCAATCACCAATACATTTATACTCGGTAAATATTAAACGGTTAAACTAAAAATGCGAGCAACCTAATTGGTGAATAAACTCCAATAAACAATCAATAACATTGATATCAACAGAGTTTAATACTTCTGACGTCAATGGCTTAGGAAACGCAAGATTAGACTAATGTTTTGACCGAGCCGCGTGATGTGGATTCCGATATATCTATCGAACAGTTGCGAGGTATCGAGGAGGATGCGATACACGATATATCATCCGGATAGTTGTTGTGTAATGTTTATATGAAGAGTATCCGCAACAATAAACTTCTATATATTTACATATAACTGTCACAGTATATTTACATGACATATTGGAAATTGCGGAAGACGGTTAAATTGAACAAAAGGTATTTTGTGGGGGATTTATAATTTGTTTAAATGCAGTGGTGAAAGGAACATACCTGATTATCTCACAAATATTGCCATTTATAGATTACTAGCTGATGTACCCGTTCTTCGCACAGGTGTTTTCTTTACCCGTTCTATAGTTATAATGCAATTTGCATTTTAGTTAGCTTGAAACAGCTGTTATTGCTTCTGCTCTTTGGGCTATCAAATGGAAGTATCCATAGCGGTTCGCATTACCATTTTATTTTAGTTTGCTTGTGGTTTATTTCTAACACATGAAGATGTTCCACTATAAATCAATACACAGTACTTTAAATATTTAAATTTTCGTTAAGAATGTAGATTTATTGAAATCGATAAAAATGCTTGGGTACGCAAATTTGACAAGTTATAAGAAAATGGTTAACGATGTAGCTTTACGATGGAGTAATGCATTACTTTCTTCTGAAATGTAAACATTAAAACTTAGGACGTTCACGGGGCGTAGCCCGAGGGGATTTTAAGGAAGTGAATAGGCCTATGTGTTGTATGGGTTCAAGATCTACCTTTGTGTAAAGTTTCAGCCCAGTCGGTTCAGGAGTTTTTGCGTTTACCCGGAACATCAGACAGACATGCATGCATGCAGGCAGGCAGGCAGGCAGGCAGGCAGGCAGGCAGGCAGGCAGGCAGGCAGGCAGGCAGGCAGGCAGGCAGGCAGGCAGGCAGGCAGGCAGGCAGGCAGGCAGGCAGGCAGGCAGGCAGGCAGACAGACAGACAGACAGACAGAAACCACCTCTCTTCTTTATAATATTATAAATTTTACCTTCAAAATATAACTCTACCTAAAGATACATCGTTAAACATATTCTTATAACTTGTCAAATTTGCGTACCCAAGCATTTTTATCGATTTCAATAAATCTACATTCGTAACGAAAATTTAAATATATAAAGTACTGTATATTGATTTATAGTGAACCATCTTCATATGTGTTAGAAATAAACCTCAAGCAAACTAAAAAAATATAGTAATGAGAAAACTGATTATTTCAAAGGAATTATAGGAAAAAGCCTTGTCTGTATATTGTATAAACTGTTTTAGACTCAATTCACATACGAGATATTGTAACATGAGAAATAAAATTGGAAACAATGTGGTTAATGCTTATTGGTTTTCCATTAAGGAAGAGAATCTTAAATTTATTTTCTCCCCACAAGTTTTTACTTTATTACAACTTGGATTTTGATGGTAATTTCATCCAAACGCCACAGCAGTAACTCGAATCGCGATGCGAAGTTTGTTACTGCTACAATACCGAATGCGCAGTGATGGTAGGTGCGCACGGACTCAGCCCATCCTACACTGGGATGCTGGGATGAATGACGGGGACCAACGACGAGTACAATGTATCACTACTGGTGGGAGGGGGAGAAGGAAGGACAATCACTGACTCCATTCTTGTTCGGGGTGATGATGGGTGCGCACGGACTCAGCCCCATCCTCAGCCCATCCTACAATGGGATGCTGGTATGAATGACGGGGACCAACGACGAGTACAATGTATCACTACTGGTGGGAGGGGGAGAAGGAAGGACAATCACTGACTCCATTCTTGTTCGGGGTGATGGTGGGTGCGCACGGACTCAGCCCATCCTACGCTGGGATGCTGGGATGAATGACGGGGACTAACGACGAGTACAATGTATCACTACTGGTGGGAGGGGGAGAAGGAAGGACAATCACTGACTCCATTCTTGTTCGCGGTGATGGTTGGTGCGCACGGACTCAGCCCATCCTACACTGGGATGCTGGTATGAATGACGGGGACCAACGACGAGTACAATGTATCACTACTGGTGGGAGGGGGAGAAGGAAGGACAATCACTGACTCCATTCTTGTTCGGGGTGATGGTGGGTGCGCACGGACTCAGCCCATCCTACGCTGGGATGCTGGGATGAATGACGGGGACCAACGACGAGTACAATGTATCACTACTGGTGGGAGGGGGAGAAGGAAGGACAATCACTGACTCCATTCTTGTTCGGGGTGATGATGGGTGCGCACGGACTCAGCCCCATCCTCAGCCCATCCTACAATGGGATGCTGGTATGAATGACGGGGACCAACGACGAGTACAATGTATCACTACTGGTGGGAGGGGGAGAAGGAAGGACAATCACTGACTCCATTCTTGTTCGGGGTGATGATGGGTGCGCACGGACTCAGCCCCATCCTCAGCCCATCCTACAATGGGATGCTGGTATGAATGACGGGGACCAACGACGAGTACAATGTATCACTACTGGTGGGAGGGGGAGAAGGAAGGACAATCACTGACTCCATTCTTGTTCGGGGTGATGGTGGGTGCGCACGGACTCAGCCCATCCTACGCTGGGATGCTGGGATGAATGACGGGGACCAACGACGAGTACAATGTATCACTACTGGTGGGAGGGGGAGAAGGAAGGACAATCACTGACTCCATTCTTGTTCGGGGTGATGGTGGGTGCGCACGGACTCAGCCCATCCTACACTGGGATGCTGGGATGAATGACGGGAACCAACGACGAGTACAATGTATCACTACTGGTGGGAGGGGGAGAAGGAAGGACAATCACTGACTCCATTCTTGTTCGGGGTGATGATGGGTGCGCACGGACTCAGCCCCATCCTCAGCCCATCCTACAATGGGATGCTGGTATGAATGACGGGGACCAACGACGAGTACAATGTATCACTACTGGTGGGAGGGGGAGAAGGAAGGACAATCACTGACTCCATTCTTGTTCGGGGTGATGGTGGGTGCGCACGGACTCAGCCCATCCTACGCTGGGATGCTGGGATGAATGACGGGGACCAACGACGAGTACAATGTATCACTACTGGTGGGAGGGGGAGAAGGAAGGACAATCACTGACTCCATTCTTGTTCGGGGTGATCGTGGGTGCGCACGGACTCAGCCCATCCTACACTGGGATGCTGGGATGAATGACGGGAACCAACGACGAGTACAATGTATCACTCACTACTGGTGGGAGGGGGAGAAGGAAGGACAATCACTGACTCCATTCTTGTTCGGGGTGATGGTGGGTGCGCACGGACTCAGCCAAACCTACACTGGGATGCTGGGATGAATGACGGGAACCAACGACGAGTACAATGTATCACTACTGGTGGGAGGGGGAGAAGGAAGGACAATCACTGACTCCATTCTTGTTCGGGCGCTGCGTTTTTATCAATGGGTGGATCCGAGCGATAAAGCAAGTGACGTGGGGAAAGTAGCCTGTATTTCGTTTTGGTAGATTAATGCATTAACAAATCCGTAGCACGCCTAGCGATAGTAATATTCTTCAACCAAATCAATATTCCTGAAGAAGGGGCTCCAGTTACGGAACCTTTCGCGTTTCTACTTACTTACCTCTTAAGAGTCTTCATCACCGGAAGTTGCTAGACGCTATCTTGAAGTTTTGCTCCATAAGGCCAATGTTAAATGTGCCTCCATTACTCCTCACCTGATCGTCACATACAATTCATTTTGGTGTCAAATTAAAGGTTTCGCCGTCCTCTAGGGAAATACAATATCGAATTTTTTAATTTGGGAACCATATTTGCATAATAAATAGTTTAATTTTGAACTGAAACACTGTACATGTTCTCATTAATTTGTAACAAAATCCAAATTCGACTATTGTATTTCTTTAGAGGACGACGAAACCTTCAATTTGACACCAAAATTAATTGTTTGTGACGATCAGGTGAGGAGTAATGGAGGCACAAAGTTAACATTGGCCTTATGGAGCAAAACGACAAGATGGCGTCCGGCAACTTCCGGTGATGAAGACTCTTAAGGTCAATGTTAATTTTCAAAGCCCGTACCTCCTCAACGGTTAATCTGATATCGCTGATTTATGGCTCATTGGAGCAAAAAATGCCTAATAATTTCAGCAAGCAGAATTTCGATATTCTGAATAATCGTTGAACGACATTCCAAAACAATTTTCTCAATATTTTCGATTTTGTTATTGGTTATTGGTTTACTTTGTTATTGGGTTCGATTTGTGATATACAAATTCTGCTCACTGAAATCGCTAGGTTCCCCCTCTTTGAAATGAACCATAAATCAACGATTTCGGATAATCCGTTGAGGAGGGACGGGCTTTGAAAGTTGACATTCGTTTTATGGGAGTAGCAGATAGAAACATAGGGCTGGAGCAGCGAGCTTGTATATGTGCTCGCTGAACTGGAGCCCCCCTTAATGATTCCTGTTTAAAACTTGTTTCAAATATAATTTGCTATCAAACATCCAATTTACCTCACTCTACAACTTCTTGACCTTGAAAGACAAATAATCTGTACGGAGATCTCGAAGGTATATCATGGCCAAACTTTTTGAACATTTACATTTTAATCAACTTAACTATTGAACTTGTTAATAAAATTAACCTCAGTAAAATAATTCAATGAGATAACATAAAGACTTAAAACAAAATGCACAGCCTGAAGTAAACTTGTAGCAGAGACATATTCAACGACGCTTATCGTGGGTATTGTGAGAATAATATATTTTATAGTACGAAATTGCAATTTGAAAAGGAACTTAAACATTAGAAAAGCTTCTTAAACATCAGAAAAAAGTGTTGAGGGTTTTTTGGTCCATGCAAAGATTTAATCAAATAAGCTGGCATCTTGATCTTGACTGTGAATCCACTGTAAAGTCCTCATCCTGGCTATTTTAAGTAGAGAAATCTGTTTGCAGTTATAACATTTTTATAAGACACCATATATGGCGGGATTAACTATTTTCTACGACACAGACCCTCTTCCTAACAAAGGAGCAATTCTTACAGAGGAATTCAGTTTTTTAACAGATTGCCAATTCTATAAAATCCCAAAACTATATTTCTTGATTTTAAAAATACTTGAAAGATGATTGGCTTATTTAAGACTTTATTCAATTTGTGTTTAATCCGCAACACGGACTTGTTATGAGGGCAGCTGGAAGGTAGAATGTATCATTCAGTTTAAACTTAGCTTAAGTTATAATTTGTGTTGTTGCAAGCTTATAATATGACACAATACATACATACAAGTTAAGGTACATGTACATACAAAATTCTTATGAGTAAAAAAATAATATTGACTAATATTTCAAACCTCCAGAAAGCATACCTACAGGATACGAAATCTCGATTGACACTAATCATGTTTAACTCACACAAAAATAGTTTTAGAAGCCGAGAATCGCCGAAAAAATCAAAGAAACTCTCTTAATAATCTAAATAGTGGATGGATGTTAAATGATGTTTTAACTGTACCAACCAAACCTACTGTTCTCCTTCGACCCTTGAAGTTTTAGTACGAAGCTAAAATTTGGCTGGTAAGTTTTAATTGTTCATACAAATAATTAAACTCTTTCGAGGCCAGTGGCGCCGAGTCCTGAGAGCTGGGGCGAACAAAAATTGTCCAACGTGGAACGGTCCGGGAGCCGTTTTGAACTATTAACAAACGCACTTTATTAGTAAGACTTTGAAGCTATTGGTATTAAGTACCTGGGGGCCAAGCTTTGCTCGGGGAAGGCCAGTCAGTTTGTTTAGATGACTTGGAATAAGATTTCACCACTTGCCCCTACTGATAATCATATTTGTACAGCTCATTTGCGCCTTTTCTACATTTTTAAGGTCACTCCAGTTGTTATTTATAGCTCAATATCCCTTTGATTTATTTTAATACTCTATATATGTAATCTTCACTCAAATCTTTTAATCTCTGCTCTCAGGAAACCACATGTTACTAATCATAAACAACATGAGTCAGGAAACCACATGTTACTAATCATAAACAACATGAGTATTACCATTGACTATAAATACCGAAGTAGATTTCTCATTTCCATTATAAAATGTGTCCCTAGTTTTGTGTATGCCAGGATTGAAAGAGGTCGTAGTTTACACCAATCACCAACAGAGTATACTGTTGTCAAATATTACTTATCCTCTCAAGGAGGGGATAATACAACAGTCGGTGTGTCAGGAAGCAAACATAAGTTGATTATTAGTTGCTTTCTGGGGTGGAGTTATTTGAAAAGTTAACGTAAATAACTAAAATAAATAGTTGACAGCAGCACAATCTGTCGGTGACCTAATCAAACTACTTCAATTTCAAATTCTAGCATACACTAAAAGTGGGACAGCTGGACCATATGGATGGGATGTCTTCTTCAGTATTTATATTTATAGTCAATGGTATTACTTTGACAGTTACCTGGTTGATTATGAACAGCTGTTACAATTCTTTTGTTTTGATTTTAACTCCATAAGCCCAATGTTAATTTTTTAACTTTTCATTTTAGTTTTTTACATTATTTGATTTTTCCTGGGGATGAGGCCTATCTAGAACTTATTTTTATCCCAGAAATAAGTTATTTCGAACATTTGAAGAAATCGTTGGAGCCTTTTTTAAAATCAGTGTCGCAAGCAAGCAAGCAAGTTACTCATTTTAGAGTATAGGATATGGCGATAATTTAACGTGTTCTGCAAGTTTGCGTCAATCTAATTTACAAACTTACTTACATATTTGTTTTTAAATGTCAATGTCTTTGTTGTAAAGCAAAATAAACTACAGTAGATCCATTCGGAACTACAGTATAACATTTAAAATCGTTTAAAGACAAACAAAAGACGAACAAGCCGGTGTTATGTTTGATACAAAATAAAATATCATTTAAGAAAAACAAGTTCCGCTATATTGAATTTAGTGTTTTTAAACCAAGTATTTTATTCTAAATGTAAAAGATAGCTACACGAAGTTAGTTACTAGCATTGTATGACAACTCCAACGAGAATTTACCGTTTTTCGACAGCACCGTGGTGCGAAGTGATGCAACAAGCAGCACACAGCTGCCTTCAGATTGCATCCGACTCCTGTAGAACTGAGGAAGCTTTGAATTAAGTTTTGAATTAATACTATAATTTCTCTATCTTCCTGTAACGTAACAGTGGCGTATCCTTGAGAAGGTGGGTTACAGGAAACTAATCTCCTCCCCTCCAACAAAAAATACGAGATAACAAATACAACAGAATAAAATTTAACATCTAAAATATACAAAAATCAATGTTTGTACGTCTGTTCGTCTGTCCGTTCGTATTTTATGCGCTGCCGATTCATCCGATTGCTTTGAAATCTTGCATAGTAACACAGAGGAAGGTTATAGGCCATTAACCGAAGTCCTAGAAAATTAGGGCTGTGCCCCACTGGACTTCAAAGTTTCAACGTTAATAATATGGAGGAAAGATTTTTTTTATTTTATGAGATGATATCCATAACTTAAAATATATTGTAAACAGCTGTTTATCATTATGGAAATAAAAAACCTACTTGAATGGCAACTCTCATAATGGAAATAAAAATACCCCCGTAGCAGAAAACCTGCATACTCAGCGAATTTCCAATGCATATAAATGTATCTTAATACCACATAAAGCCACATACAAAGTTTCATCAATGTACATTCATAAATCAAACCTTGATTTAAGACATTTTAATTACTATCCATAAGAATAACATGACAGCTGAGTATGCAGGTTTGCTGAAACAAGGAACACAAAAATTGGGTTTTAATACATATATCAATGTAACTCAAATAGGTACAGCCACATACCAAGTTTTATTAATTTATGTTCATAATTAACGGAAATAACAATTTACTTTATTCTCCATAAGAATAACATTGAACAACGTACTGTGTTTAGCACTTCCATCTCTGTAACCAATTGACGTACAGCAATGATCAAAACACCAAATTGTTTTTTTCTTTATAAGCTGGATTTAATGGTGAAAATAAAAATTTGATTTACTAAAATATTGTATGTAAAAAACTCAAAAAACCCATTTTTGGGGTATAAAACCCCCCAAAATACCCATTAGGATAGAGCGATCTGGCTGGTTTTCGAACTTAGTCATAAATGTTGCCTTACATGTTTGAACCAAATTTCATCAAAATCAGAGCATTTTTACGAGAGTTATCGGGGACACACACACACACACACACACACACACACACACACACACACACACACACACACACACACACACACACACACGCACGCGCGGAACACACACACGCACGCGCGGAACACACACACATATAATTTTCAGTAAAAAGGGATCCTAATATAATTATTACTTTAAACATTTTAAACACAGTATCCTGGTTTAAATTATTTTATTTCAAGACCGACATGTTTCGGACCTTAAGGCCATAGTCATGGTCGTAAACAAAACTTAACCTCACAATTATTACAAATAAATCTAAATGTAAACAATAAATTGCTGATAATATAATCATATGACTTTTTCCACAGTTCTTTTGACATGCTTCTCAACTATTGTGGCTTAATAGATTTTAGTTTCAATATTTTTCCATATATTGGGTTTTGCATATGAATTTGACATGGTTAATAATATTTTGTGGATCTTCTTTGTAGCCGGAGTAAATGTTGAATTCTTCTTCAACGTCAAGTTTGTCTCCTTTTGACACATATTCTATTATTTGCAAATCATCTTCTATGCTTTTAAATTTATGCTATTAAAACAAGAGAAGCATGAAGTCAAACGTTGCAAAGCACATGATAAAGTACAATCATACATTTAAAAGCATAGAAGATAATTTGAAAGTAATAGAATATGGGTCAAAAGGAGACAAACTTGACGTTAAAGAAGAATTCAACATTTACTCCAGCTACAAAAAAGATCCACAAAATATTATCAACACCATGCAAATTCATATGCAAAACCCAATATATGAAAAAATATTGAAACTAAAATCTATTAAGCCACAATAGTTGAGAAGCATGTCAAAAGAACTGTGGAAAAAATTCATATGATTATATTATCAGCAATTTATTGTTTACAATTAGATTTCTTTGTGATAATTGTGAGGTTAAGTTTTGTTTACGACCATGACTATGGCCTTAAGGTCCGAAACATGTCGGTCTTGAAATAAAATAATTTAAACCAGGGTACTGTGTTTAAAATTTTTAAAGTAATAATACAGTTTTGAACGGATGGTGTTTTTGGTATCTCGGGACCTCAAAACGATAAAGCTATCATGGTCCCGGGCCTAGGTTTTACCATGCCAATTACGGTAATACCTTCTTCCCTATAGGGGGAATTCGCTAAAAAACTACTTGAATGGCAACTCAAACTCTTTTTTCGATAGGCGAGTGAGCATAGCGAACGAGCTCATCCAGAAGGCGAGTGAGCGAAACGAACGAGCTAATCCGGGAGGCGAGTGAGCGAAGCGAATGAGCTCATATTGAAAATGAACGAGTTGACATAAAACAAATTCAATGCCTCTTCTGCGGGTACCAGCCAGTGCTGTATAAAACTCAAGCAGGTACTTTGGAAGAGCCAAGGTCTAAGGTACTACCGGTACTACTGAACCAATTTTTATGCTTGATGTGACTTTTTAAATAGGTCAATGTGTAGATTACACACGTCTTTATAATTTACAATTGTCCTTACAGCTCTGTCCCACAGACCTTCAAAGCTTCAATATAAATCTTGTGAGAACACATTAGCTTTAGTTTGAGTAGTAGGTTCTACTATAGGATGGATAAAACTATCATCGTAGATCATTTATGACTCAAAATTAAAAATTAAAATTCATTTTACAGAAGTTATACTCACATTCATACTCTTATTTATACAAAATGTACAATGTAAAATGTAACTCACATAGTACAAAATATGGAATAATTTTAGCAGTCCGTTTTTTACTTCTTAAAAGTCCCAAAACTGATAAGTAGCTTCTGACTAGCTACCCAATGCCAAACTGTAGAGAAGCTTTATATGGGAAAATAAAATAGGCTATTCAACAAAATTATGATGCAGGGAAACACAAAATATAGGGAATTGAACAAATGGTATAGGACAAATTATCAAATAATGTTGTCACGCTTGTGAAATAATTCAGACAGGTAAATAAATATCACGACACTATGAACGACAATGTTGAACGTAAGAGAGACTTAACCAGGACCATACTTTGGTGTTCTCATAGAATCAACTCTAAATATGTCATTTCCTTATCCAAATGTGTGTGTCAAAGGCCTTTTGTACAAACTCTATATTTTCTAAAAGAAGGGCTTGATAAAAATCCTCCCACAAAAATTAAATTCTCCACTCAAATCTAAAAACCCCTGCAAAATTAAATTGCAGGGTTCAGCCCTTAGGGCAGTTTTGAGCGTTTTTACTCATTTTGTTCTAGGCGCCAGAAAGGGTGGACGCTTTCCTTACACCCCTTCAGAGGGGTGTAAATTCCCTTATTGGGATTTATTATTAACATAGAGAAATGGGAAGGACCATAAGGGTGGATAAGGTGGTAAACGGACAGAGTCGCGCAGACCATAAAACTGTCATCCTCTCGGCTTAAGAATTTGCCGAGGGCGGAATTGGCAGCGCCTCATCCCAAGCGCTGCAAAGTCCGCCTTCCACTTTCAGTTTGACAAGGGACTGTAATATAACTCAACCCACTAAATGAATTAGTTTATCGTCAAAATAATAACTCTCACGTTAATGTTGACTATTGTACTCATAATTTAGTAATTGCTATTAGTTGAAATATCAAGCATTAAAATCGATTCAGTAGTTTCTTAGATCTCGCCCTTGTAAACCCCTCACTTGTGTCTTAAATATTAAAATAAAGTTTTGATTAATACAAATTGTAAACAGCTCAGTAGATATCATAACTAGCACACTGATGCACTTTATAATTCATTAGTAACACATTGGTATGCTATAAGACTACAAGTTTCTCGCGATGACATAACCGTGGCTCTCCTATTTTTTCCTTCAGTAATTTATGCGCTTTAAAATTAATACTTTGGAAAATACAGTCAACAACGCCTACCACGTAACGTCATCATCCCTACCTAGAGATTTTTCGTACATAAGGAAATTTAAGAACAAGATGAGTATCCCAACCTTTGCCCCAAACAAGCAACGGAGATCAACAAAAAGATAGTTTCGTTCCTCTTCCAAAGCTAGGAACAAACATATAAATTTGTTAATACCATTATTTTAACCACTACCTGACAGAATTTCTTAGTCAAGCACTTTTTACCCGATTATGCGTTGCATCACAGGTTTATTTATAACTCTGAAAATGTATTACGCTAATTTGCTTAAAATATTGTCAGATTTTACCGAGCCAGTGGCAGGTAGTAAGTCAGGGATTATAGCCTGGCTCAGGTCAGTTTAGGGGGGAAATGGACGCACATCTCTTCGGTGCGTCCATGTCCTCCCTATCAGCATAAGATAATACGCGCGTCCATGTCCTAGATTCGGATAAGGTAGGTAGGCTGTGGCCAGATGGGCAGGAAATGCACCTCAGCCAGTATACTAAGGGCTGTTGCCAACCCTTTCCCATGATGGCTGCCAATAAACCACTGTCCATCATGTCATGACGTCAAACCCAACCTCCCTGGAGGGGAACAGCTACTAAGCTGCCTTCCATTATGACAACATCCATTCGCTGACTCAGCTATTTCAAGTGCATTTGGTAATTCATCTGATTGTGCAGTTTTATCATGTTTTATCCCCCTTGCAGTCCTGTCACTCCGAGCTTCTCCTGACTCCTAGTGAAGGGAAAAGCTATAACTTTTGAGGCTTCGAGCTCCCCCCTCCCCCCCCCCAACAACGATGCGAGTTCTGGGACGTACTTACTTCCAGAGCCATTAAGAGCGGGCTCCAGTCACACAAATTTTCACGTTTCTACCTGCTTCCCCCTTAAGGTCGGTTAACTTTCAATATCCATCCGTTTTCAACAGATAATCTGAAATCGCTGAATTATGGGTAATTTTAAATAGCAAAAACATACCTAGCAATTTCAGTAAGGAAAATTTTGATAACAAAAATAATAATCGTTCACACAAATTTCAAAATATTAGGCCAAAATATTTACGATTATTTTATTAGGGAACTATTTGTGATATTGAAATTCTACTCACTAAAATCGCTACTAATACGTATTTATATGCTCTATAAAATTAATCATAAAAAATTAATCATAAATTATCAATTTCGGATAATTTGTTGAGGACGGACGGGCTTTGAAAGTTTTGGTTTTGGTAAAATATTGGTTTTACCATTGAAGGACATAGACACACAAGATCAGAGCCCCCTCTAAAGCTATCCCTTTGCTCATTTGCCTTTCCCACTTGAATTGAAGATTGAAGTCCCCAATATTGATAAAATACACATCCACAAAGAGCTCTTTAACAATGATAGGATGGAACCTTTTTCAATCCAGTAAATTATATATGGCCCAATAATTCTCTAAGTGGAGATTTTCTGCTAATAGACCAATATAGAGGCTATTGCAAATGTTTCAGCAAGGCATTTTCCTGAAAATCTAAATTGAAACTGGGTTTAATTTTATTTAGTGAATCTAGCCTCTTTGTTGGGAACAACACAGCAAAAGGGGTTTGACTGTGAAAAGATGAATTTGGGATATTGAATAAACAAGTCTTGCTTAAGCAGAGTTGGCCTTGTGGTACAGTATTTGTAAGAACAAATGAATAAAACTACAGAGGTTAACCCTACACTAGGGTGACCCAATCATAAACTGGACACACCAAAGGAGGGCTTGGGGGTGATACCCTCCAGCAAAGGGGGGTCCAAGGGGCCTCCCTCGGGACGTAATCATTGAAACATGCTCTTTTTAGCTATTTTGAGACCTATAAATATTTTTCAATTTACCTTTGCTTTTGTAATTTAATTTAAATTCTGGAGGCAGATCATTCTGGCTCTGGGTAAGATCATGAAAAAACGGGACATTCCCATTTTTATAGGACGTACCCTACACCCAAAAAAAACCAGTTTTACAAATTGTGATTTTAATTTCAGTTTGGAAAATAGTCAATATTTTTAAATACAGTACACTTGTATTAGGAATTAATTATACAATATTAAATTTACTCTTTTGATTTTAAAAAGATAAAACAAGTTTTCATTTGATGATTTCTTTAAATTAACAAACTATTTCTTTCAAAATTGAAAATCCACCTGATTCCACACATGGGCCTAATGTAATGCAAAGCATGACACGAGCAGTAAAGACTACTACAAGTGGAACGACTGTAATCAAACACACACTGGCGAGATAAGCAAAACTATCATATTCCTTATCACTTGATGATTCAGCTTTTAACCAATAACTCAGCATGTTACTACGTTACGGGGAGTTTCAATTTGAGATGGATATAACTTGCAGACTGCAGTAGAGCCAACTGTCCAAACTAATTGGGACCAAGAGTAGTTTCGATAATAAACTAGATTAGTTAAAACACAAAATGTAATAAATATTTTCAAACCGTACAAAAACATCTAACCAAGCAGTGGCAAAAAATACAGCAAGTTCTATATTGCTGTATACCTGTATACCTGTATACCTGTATTCCCGTTCAGGGAATCAGGTTTAAGTTGGCTTTAGTCATGAATAACAAAATACCCCGTCCTGCACACTCAGCGAATTTCCAATGAATATATATGTCTTAATAACAAATTAAGCCACTTACCAGGATTCATAAGAAGTACATCTACTAATAAGCGATATTTAAAATGTGAATTATTCTCTATAAGAATAACTTTGGGGATGACGATACAGGTTTGCTGAACAAGGAACACAAAATAATGGGTTTTCATGCAATTATCAACAGAAGTTAGAAATTATCTAAGTGAAGTCACATACCAAGTTTCATCCATATAAATTCATATATACGCAATATATACCATTTGAATTATTCTCCATAAGAATATCATGGGGACCGAGTACCTAGATTTCCTGCTACGGGAACCATAGGTGAGCAAGTGGTTTTTTGTGCAAACAACAGTAAACTACAACCAGATGAAGCAAAATACCAAGTTTCATCAGTTTACGTTCATAAATAAGCGAGATATAACATTTTTATTTTTCTTTATAAGAATAACATTAGACAACGTACTGTATCTAGCACTTTCAATATCTCCAGTAACCAATTGACGTAGAGCAATGATCAAAATACCAAATTGTTTGTTTTTTATGCTGAATTCAATGGTAAAAATTAAAATTTGATTTAAATAAAAATTACATGTGGAAACCCCAAAAAAACCATTTTTGGGGAACAAAACCCCCCAAACCCCCCTTTTCGAACTCGTTCAAATAAATGGTACTTTACACATTTGTACCAAATTTCATTAAGATCGGAAAATTTTTACGAGAGTTATCATGATTATATATATATATATATATATATATATATATATATATATATATATATGAAATGAGCGCATAAAACATGTCAGTCTGAAATATAAATGTTTTTATAAAAAAGGGTACTTTGTTAAAATATGAAGATACATCTTATATATATATATATTTACACATATAAATACCTCCGTCGCAGAAAACCTGCATACTCAGCAAATTTCCCATGACAAATTTTGTCTTAATACTAAATAAAGCAGCTTACCAAGTTTCATAAAAATATATTAACTAATAAGCGATATTTTAATTATCCTATATAAGAACAACATTGGGGATGAGTATGTAGGTTTGCTGACACAATTTTTATGCAAATATCAATACAATTCAACTAGGTGAAACATACCAAGTTTTATCAATATTCATTCATGAATAAGCGATTGAATCATTCTCCATTAGAATAACATGGGGGCTGAGGAAGCAGGTTTGCTGCAAAAGGAATGCAAAATATGGGTTTTCATTCAAATATCAATATAACTCAACTAGGTGAAGCCACATACCAAGTTTCATCAATCTACATTCATAAATAAGCGATGTATACCATATTTTAATTATTCTCCATAAGAATAAAATGGGGAATGAGTACGCAGGTTTGCTGCAACAAGGAGCACAACAAATGGGGTTTTATGCAAGTAGCAGTGTAACTCAACAAGAGGTGAAACTACATACCAAGTTTTATTAATTTATGTCATAATTAAGGGAGACATAAGATTCGACTTATTCTCCACTAGCTGTGTACCCGTCCTTCGTACGGTTATATATAAATGGTAGATTAACTAAAGCAAATAACAATTCACATTATTTTACAATATTAAAATTCATTTTACACGTTTACTGTACAATTAAATCAAAGTTAACGAAATATACTGGCAGATAGTTCGGGTACTGTTGCTAAGTCAAGGAACTCTGTCGGGCAGTAAACGGCGTGTGGTTTGAGACCCCAAATGGGTACATGTAACACACTTTGGATTCGCTTTTAGAAATATAAGTACTCAAGGAAAAAAAAAAGAAAAATCGGTGAGGGGGGCATAAATATAAAATTGGGGCGGGGGGAGCAAAATATAAAATCGGGGGGTGGGGGCGAAAATAAAAATCAAGGGGGGAGAGGAAAAATATAAAATCGGGGGGGGGGGGCAAAAAATATAAAATCAGGGGGGCCAAAATATAATACCCCCATAGCAGCAAACCTGCGAACTCAGCGAATTTCCAATGCATATATATGTATCTCAATACCACATAAAGCCACATACCTAGTTTCTCATATACATTCATAAATAAACGATTTGATATTTTAATTATTCTCTATAAGAATAACATGGGGCTGAGTACACAGGTTTGCTGCTACGGGAACTATCTATCAAAGAATGTTTTTTAGTGCAAATATCAATAGACCACAATGATATGAATCAATATACCAAGTTTCATCAGGATTAGTTCATAAAAAAGCGAGATATACAATTGTTCTTATTCTCCATAAGAATAACATTGGACAACGTACTGTGTTTAGCACTTTAAATATCTCTGTAACCATTTGACTTAGAGCAATAATCAAAACACCAAATTGTGCGTCTTTTTAAGCTGATTCCAATGGAAAAATAAAGTTTAAATTTTTCAACAATTATAAGTAAAAAGCTCAAAAAACCCATTTTTTGGGTACAAACCCCCCCCCCCCAAAACACCCCTTTGGATAGGTCGATCTGTCTGGTTTTTGAACTTACAGTCATAAATGCTGCTTTGCACGTTTAGGCCAAATTTTGTCAAAATCGGATTATTTTTACTAGAGTTATCGTGATCACGGATACAATATATATATTTAACAAATGGTGTTTTTAACATCTGGGGACCTCAAACGAAAAGTTATCATGGTCCCGGGCCTAGGTCTTACCATACCGACTACGGTAATAGCTTCTTCCCTATAGGGGAAATTCGCTAAAATGTAAGAGACATGAAATAAAAATATAAAATCGAAAAGGGGGGAAACAAAATCTAAAATCGGGGGTGGGGCAAAAATAAAAATCGGAGGGGTGGGGGGGGGTGGCAAAAAAAATAAAATCGGGTGGAGACAAAAAATATAAAATCGGGGGGGAGGGGCAAAAATATAAAATGGGGGACATAAAATAAAAATACAAAATTGAAGAGGGGGGAGCAAAAATATAAAATCGGGGGGGGGTACAGGAAGCATCGGTAAAAATTGTTTTTTGTGCAAATAAGAATAGACAACAACCAGATGAAGCCACATAATATTTGTTCATTAATAAGCGAGATATAAAATATTTCTTATTCTCCATAAGATTAACATTGGACAACGTACTTTGTTCAGCACTTTTAATATCTCGGTAACCAATTGACGTAAAGCGATGATCAAAATACCAAATGGTTTGTTTTTTTAAGCTAAATTTAGTGGTCTAAACAAAAGTTTGGGTTTAAAAATAATTACATGTAAAGAGTTCAAAAAACCAATTTTTGGGGTACAAACCCCCACAAAACCCCCTTTAAAATAGAGCGACCTGTCTGGTTCTCAAACTCCTGAAAATAGATCCTGCCTTACACGTTTTTACCAAATTTCATCAAAATCGGACCATTTTTACGAAAGTTATCGTGCCTACACACACATATATATACCTATTTATATATAAATTTGAACGAATGGTGTTTTTGGCATCTGGGGGCCCCAAAACGAAAAGTTATCATGGTCTCGGGCTTAATTCTTACCATGAGACCTAAGGTAACAGCTTCTTCCCTATAGGGGAAATTCGCTAATTCTTCCCTACAGGGGAAATTCGCTAAAAAGATCCGATATTGATACAATTTTCTATGTATGTAAGAAAGCATCTATTTTCATGAGTTCGAAAACCAGAATGATCGGCTCATACTTGTCTGGGTTTTGAGAGTTTTGGGGGGGTTGTGTTTTATAAATATTTTTACATATTATTCTTTTTTAAACATTTTCGTTTGCATCATTGAATTTAGCTTAGAAGACAAACAATTTAGAATTTTAAACTATTGCTCTACGTCAACCAGTTACTGAGATATTTAAGTAAATAAATGTCATATTTAGCTTATTTATGAATATGCTTTGAAGGAACTTTGTAAGTGGCTTCATGACAATAGTGAGGTAGTATATTGAAATTTGCTGTGCATGCAGTCTTGCTCCAATGGGGATATATAGAATTATTTTTTAGAGTGATCTTTACGATTTAGTCTTTAATCTTTAGACTTCATCAATAATAATAATAATTTATTAATATTCCCTAAATTAATTTGGGATATTGTGTTTGGTAATAAGAAAAGAGTACAGGTTACGCCTAAATTGGGAGAGTAGAAATGCAGCAGCGCTTTAGAATTTAATTATTTTAATCACACAGTCCGTTAATCTTCTTATATGAATAAAAAAATATCATTACATGAGAGCCAAAATGGTAAGATATAGGGACAAACAAAATGTCAGTAGGTCGTTTGCAGAGTAGTTTACCCAACCGACCAACACACACCAAACAAACTTGATGAATTGCATTAACGCTTAATGAAATTCCGTTAGTGGGGATGAACAAAATTACCGATTAATTTAATAATACAGTAATTTTCAATTTGTGAAAGTGATACATTATGAAAAATAATCTTATTTGGTCACAAATAATGAGGTTCGTTGTTGGTTTGCCAATTCTTTTACACTTTTTAACACACCCTGACCTGCCAAATATGAACCTGCTACATAGCCTGTCCAAATCTTTTTAGAGAACTCTGATTACAATTATTCCCATCTACAAGAGAAAAGTGAAACTTATCTAAAAGTTTCACTACTTTTAAGTTGGAGGGGGAGGAACATGGAGGGGAAGGCATTTCATAACGCCACACCACAAAGCAACTCTTGTAAATAACTGCCAAACATCATGTTTGAACCTTGACACCGAGGTTTCACGAAGGGGACTAAATTAAAATGGGATGTGGCTATCAAGCACTGCGAGCAACTTCAAACTCAGTGCCACCAACTACGCAGTTCTACCAACGCGAGGAGTTTCAGACGTAGTGAAGTCAACTTTAAATTAAATGAACAACCTGAATACGTTTGGAATAATTCCACACATCAAAGGACACACCCAGTGCAAAGATTCATGTAATCCGATTCACCAACCAAGATGAATGATACAGCTGTAAACTTTCTGTTTATTTATGCCTTAAAATCAGGGATAATTTTTAAATATCAAAAATTCCAACGGTTCTTAGCGAATTTCCCCTATAGGGAAGAAGCTATTACCGTAGTCGACATGGTAAGGACTAGGTCTGGGACCATAATAACTTTTTGTTTTGAGGTACCCAGATGCCAAAAACACCATTCGTTCAAGACTACAATAACTTTTATAAAAATTATCAAATTTTGATGAAATTGTGCACAAACTTGTAAAGCAACATTTATGACTTTAAGTTGAAAAACCAGGTGGATCAACCTATTCGAAGGGATATTTTGGGGGGGTTATACCCCAAAAATGGGTTCTTTGAATATTTTACATATAATCGTTTTAAAGTCAAATTTTAGTTTTCACCATTGGATTCAGCTTAAAAAACACACAATTTGGTGTTTTGATCATTGCTCTACGTCAACTGGTTACAGAGATAATGCAAATACTAAACAAAGTGTGTTGTCTGATGTCATTTTTACTTTCTCCCCCTATACATAGTATTTGGAGAAAGTATTGTTTTCGTCAAAATTTTCGAATTTGAGTTCTGTGGGTGTGTGTGTGTGTGTGTGTGTGTGTGTGTGTGTGTGTGTGTGTGTGTGTGTGTGTGTGTGTGTGTGTGTGTATGTGTACAGAGCTAGAGCCCTAACCAATGGGCCGATTTTGATGAAATTTGGTATGTAGGTACTAATCCACGATATCTCCAGGCGTTTTTTTAATTTTTTTGAATTTTCGATTTTTAAGGGTAATTATCCCCCAAAAACCGCCAAAAAACATGAAAAATCAAAATTTCTTAAAAACGGCTCTAACGATTTTGATTAAACTTTAGTCGTTTGTAGAACTTTAGTTCTCCAACAAAATGACACCACCCGCATTTCTGTAAAAATTCGGATTCAGAAATTACAAAACTTAAAACATCAAAAATTCAGTTTTTTGGGATTTTTAATAGAAAAAAATAAATATAAAAAATATTAATATTCACCATTAAAAAGAGCTCAAAAAACTAAATAATTCAGTATTTTGAATTACTATTCTACGATTGCTGGTTTCGGAGAAAATTGAAATTTTAATTTTGTGGTAAACGCAGTACGTTGTCCAATGTTATTCTTATGGGGAATATAAAAATTACTATTTCTCTCTTATTTACTGATCAATTTCATTCAAACTTGATATGCTTATCAAGTTCGCATTGACCAACAGAGGAAATTCAAAATATGTTGCCCCTTAATAACCCTGGGGGGGAATAGGGGGCATTTCCCCTCTTAAAACCACGAGTGTAGCAATGGATTCTGTAGTGCCTCCAAAGCAGGGATTTGGGTGGATGTTTTTTAAAACAACTTGTTTACAAGATTTTCTGTACATTCGACCGTGCTTTGTATTCTATAATTAGTAAATAAAAAGTAATTTATTCATTAAAGTTGGGCTAAAAGGGAGAAAGTATGTGTCAGTTTCCTGATACCGTTTATTATATAGAATATGAACAATTTTATATACAGGGTGTCTGTTAAGTGTGTTCAAAATTTTAAAATATGGTTATTTAGGTCAAAATGAGTAAAAAAGGTTCCCATAAACATAAGTTCCAAAGTCCCTCGTTTTCCGTCTATCTGTCTGTATGTGTTTTTTACATAATCAACCATAACTTATTAACCACTTAAGGTATTAACTTCAAACTTGGTACATGTATATGTATATGTCTAATAAGACCCATTTTGGTATGAAACATTAATTTTCTAATTTGTACCATCTCAAAATGGCGGCCATTTTTATTTTTTCAAAGCTAAATATCTTAAAAACCTTAATATTTATGAACAAAATGTAAGAATCAGAAAGGTTGTGTCATTTTGTCTTAAAAATAATAACATAAAGATTTTAACTCTACGATTTTAAATAACTGAGAAATTGTAATTTTTATAAGTTAAATCATGATGTTTTAGACCGGAAATGGCAAAAAAACAGATTCTTACGTGTTTTTCATAAATATTACAGTTTTAAAGATATTTAGCTTTGAAAAACAAAAATGGCCGCCATTTTGAAATGGTACAAATTAGAAACTTGATATTTCATACCAAAATGGGTCTTATTGGATGTAACGCATGTACCAAGTTTGAAGTTGATACCTTAAGTGGTTAATACAATATGGTCGATTATGTAAAAAACACATACAGATAGATGGGAAACGAGGCACTTTATGACCTATGTTTATCGGAAAGTTTTTACTCATTTTGACCTAAATAACCATATTTTAAAATTTGGAAATTCACTTAACAGACACCTTGTATATATCGCTTATTTATGAACGTATACTGATGAAATTTGGTATATGGCTTCATCTGGTTGTTGTCTAATGCTATTTGTACAAAAACAAATTTTTACTGATGGTTCCCGTAGTAGCAAACCTGAGTACTCAGCCCCCCATGTTATATACAAAATGGGGAATAAGTAAAATATTATGTAGGCCTATCCCTTAATTCTGAACATAAATTAATAAAACTTGGTATGTGGCTTCACCTAGTTAAATTATACAAAAAGATGCATAAAGTACAAAAATGTCTTGTGTTCCTCGTTACAGTAAACCTGCGTACTCAGCTGCATGTTATTATTATGGAGAACAATTAAAATGGTACAATATCTCTTATTCATGAATATAAAGCCTATTGATGAAACTCGGTATGTGGCTTCATCTACTTGAATTCTATTGATATTTGCTTTTAAAACAGTTGTTGGTGCCCTGGTTCAGCAAACTCAGGGCCATACTCAACTTTCACAGCTCCTGGACAAGCCTTGGTGGTGTGGGCCCTTGTTGTCATCTGGATCCAAGTTGGTGACTTTTTTTATACACCGGCCGGGCCCCCCCTTGACGAGCCCAGGCCCCAGGGCAGTTGTCACCCTCTGCCACCCCCCTCCCCCCGAGTACGGCCCTAAGCAAACCTGCGTACTCATCCCAATGTAATTCTTATGGAGAATAATTAAAATTGTATATGTCAACTATTTATGAATACATTTTTATGAAACTTGGTAAACGGTTTTATGTGACATTAATACATACATATATGCATTGAAAATTCACTGATTTTGCAGGTTTTCTACAACGGGGATATTTTTTTAATGTAATTTTGTTTATCTATAGCCTACTAAGGCTCCATGCAGATCAAATGAATCAAGAGAGTCTTGCAACCATCAATGTCTGGGAAAAGCTGTTTAGTCCATGACATGGAGCAAAAACACAAGAGTTACAGCCCATTACAACGGTCATGAGAGGAAGCCTTGACATTCTGCCTTCGGTCCACCGTTCTCAACCTTGACTACAAATTCAATCCCAAATTCCCAAAGTTGTTAAAGCTTTGCAGTTTTTTGCACATCTTATTGTCTTACAAATATTTAAAACTATATGAAGGATTAATTATTCAACAATTATGTAAATACTAGAATTGCCCTTCCGCCCTAAAATACATATTTTGAGTATGTTGAAGTTGCTGCAAGACGGTGCCGCCAATACATTGACAAATAAATAAATGAGAACCACTCATTAAATTATCATATTTATGGTTTTGAATTGCTTGTTTATTTTTTTGCATTTGGCAGTGAAGGTGATATTCAAAATTTTGGCTCAATTATTGGTTTTGGTGAAGTATTTAGATAGGAAGTGAAGTATTTAGATATTTGGTGAGGAAATAGATAGCAACCAGAACGACCTTCAATATTTATCGAATGCATTGTGTGTCAACTGTTTAGAACAAATTATTTTGTTAGGCTATAGGTTGAAAAAAAAAATCATAAAAGATCTATTATAGAGCTGACTAGACCCCTCAGCCAATCAAGCTTCACTGACATTGTGGAGACCCGCAAACCCTCTCGAAAAATAACAGTCATAAACTGTGTATCATATTGAGGTAGTCGGCTTCACCATCACAGGATTGATCAAAGACATGTCTCCATCTAAAGTTGCTCCTACTCATCAGTACAAACTTTAACACTAACCTTCCTAGGAAGATCCATCGGCCTACAAGCGCATATGGATTGGTGACCAAGATGAGGGGTTTGTTTGTTGTAGTATAGATTACTAGCTGTGTACCCGTCCTTCGTACGGGTTGTATGTGTAAATAATAGATTAATTAGAGAAAATAACAACCCAATTAATTTTACAATATTTAAATTACATTTTATATTTTTACTATACAATGAAATAACGGTTAACGAAATATACTGGCAGATAGTTCGGGTACTGTTGCTAGTCGAGGAACTCTGTCAGGTAGTGAAAGGCGTGGTCATGGTGAAAAGAACAGTGTTAATTGTTTAAGTTCGTTCCTCGCTTTGAAAGAGACCTACCTTTGAGTTGATCTCCGTTGCTTGTTCATTGGTAGACATGAGGATGGCACAATCATAGTCAGACACTTTCCGCATTAAACTGTTTATGAACCTCGGGAATAAAACTGTCGATCAGTAAATCCTGTGATTCAACGATTGTGCCGAATGAAGGAGAAATGTTTATGAGACCACGTTTGGTTTCCAATGTCCCGTTCTTAACTTTTAAAAGGACATAAGAAAACTCCTCATTCCCTTAATCTTTTCCAAAATACACTTTCATATTTACTGTTAAGTTAAGACGCTCAGTGGTTGGCTACATAAAATATCATTTTAGAGGCGTAGATGTCTCACACACTATAAAATGTCTCCGTGAAATCTCCAGAAAACAACACCGTGACTCCCCATTATAGTCATAATGTTGTTTCTTATGTCCTTTAAGGTACCAAATTTCAGCTCTATTGGTTGAGTGGTTGGTGTGTGATGATTAACACGCTTATATTAAAGGGCATTGGGGCAGAGCCCTTGAGTATATTTGTATCTGGAGTAGATATAACATGTCTGCATTGAGCTATTAGCTGTATTCCTACAGAATTTCAGCTCCATCAGTCCAGTAGTAGGTGCAAGATTGTTAAAAGATTGTATTTTGAAATTCCGGGGGGCGAATCCCTTCAATATATTTTTAACAGGAATAGGATTGCGTTTTGTCCTGATGTATTAGTTATATTTCTACCGAATTTAAACTTAACCCTTTGAGTGCTAAGCTTCTGAAAGGAGTAGTTGAATCCGTGATGTTTTGTTGATTTTTTTAATATATTGAACGCCTGAACAGTTAAAATTAATAAAAACGTGCTTCCGCTGGACACACACAGTAAAGGATAGGTAAAAAGTAGCAAAACACCTGATCAGATGTGCAACTCACAAAGAATCCACCCATCCCGTCAGCTTGGACCCGAGCCGTCCACCGTTTGCTTAAGGTCCGCCCTCCCCTTCAACTCTGCCACAGACAGGTGAACTCTCCATGAGTTGCACATAAAAACCACCGACTGTGACGGGATTCGAACCCTCGATCCAAGTGTTACCCCCGGCCGGGAAGGTAACGCCTTAGACCGCACAGCCACTGGTCAGGCTAGCAGCTGCAGTGGATCAGTTGGTATTATAGAGACTAGGCGCTGGACGAGGTAGTTCAATTCGTGTCTACCAGGTTTCACCACATGTCAGACTCAGACTGCAGACTGAGCGCCTAACGGTACAATCGCTTATGAAGCAGTAACAGTGTTTATTGATAACAGATTCAAAAGACGATATATCGGACCATAGCACTGAAAGGGTTAAAAGGTCCAGTAAATGCTAATACTCATAAGAACGCCATCAAAGTAAATTAGGGCAGAGCCCTATAGGATTTTTTTAAACGTATTATTTTTGTACATCTGCAGCATAAAGGGCAGCACAAACCATGCAAAATGTAATCTTCACAGACATTGTAGTTTTTTAGTTAAAGTGATCAGTATGTCAGTGAGGGAATGAGTCGTCTGACAAATATAAATTTAGATAATATATCTACTCTGTATACTTACGTTATTTATTACCAATCTTCACTTTACGGTTTAAATAAGAACCAAAATAGCTGTTATGGAATAAATATTCTTAAGTCATATCCACTCGATATACTTATGTTATTTATTAACTATCCTCAATCAACATTTTAAATAAGAACTACAACATCTGCTTATAGAATAAATATTCTCAAGTCATCATCTGGTTCAATATAAATAAATGCTTTGTCCATAAGAATAACATAGGATCTTCAAAACCCTGTGCGGCAGAGTTCTAAGGTGATTTCAAAAAATCCAATCACCCTAAAACCTTCTGACGCACATATAGAACATAGAACAAAAGTTTCATCGAAATCAGTGCACCCGTTTCCTTGTGAAAAGCGAACAAAACATGACCAAAACTGCACCAAATCACAACGTTCTTTTTCCAAAAGGCATATGCCAGTTTAAAGTGGCCTAAAACCTTCTCACGCATGCATATAACAAAGAAAAAGTTTCATCAAAGTCAGTGCACCCGTTTTCCCGTGAAAAGCGAACAAAAACACGTCTTTGAGCGATACCGACAAACAGACAGACAAGAAAGACAGAAATTGAGATAAGACTTGTTTTGGCTTCCCTAGGATGTAAAATGTGAAAATATGCAAAAATTTCATAACTCCAAGCAATGTACAGACAAAACTCTAATTTTATTAGCGAATTTCCCCTATAGGGAAAAAGCTATTACCGAAGTCGGCATGAACCTATGACCCGGACTATGATAACTTTTCGTTTTGAGGTCCCCAGATGCCAAAAACACCATTCGTTCAAAACTATATATATACACACACACATATATACCGCGTGTCCCAAAAGTCCCACCCCCCCTAGCTATTTTAAACGGCACCAGATAATTAGATTATTTTTTCAGGAAGTCTTAGGTACCAATTAAGGAAAGTTTTGATGTGTATAAAATTTTAACCCCCTCCCCCAAAACTAGGTTTTTGGGGGCCAACTCAAAATTTTAAAATGTAAACCACCTTCGAGTGACACCTGATTTTAAAGGTCTCCGTAAAAGAAGAAGAATGGCGAAAGTTAGAGGTCTGTATCTTAACCCTGTCTGAAATGATAGCCAATCAAAAATTTTTCAAAAATTAGCTGGAGACGTAAAGTTACACCCTTGCAACCTTTGAACAGGTTACAATAGTAAATTTAGACTCAGCATACCTTCATAAAAGTATAAAATAAACATTTTAGCGAATTTCCCCTATAGGGAAGAAGCTATTACCGTAGTCGGCATGGTAAGACCTAGCCCCGGGACCATGATAACTTTTCGTTTTGAGGTCCCCAGACCCCAAAAACACCATTCGTTCGATACTGTATATATATATATATATATATATATATATATATATATATATATGTGTCCGTGAGCACGATAACTCTCGTAAAAATGATCCGATTTTGACGAAATTTGATATAAATATGTAAAGCAGCATTTATGACTTTAAGTTCGAAAACCAGACAGATCGACCTATCCGAAGGGGTATTTTGGGGGGGTTTTGTACCCCAAAAATGGGTTTTTTGAATTTTGTACATTTAATCTTTGAAAAAGTCAAATTTTAGTTTCGACCATTCGATTCAGCTTAAAAAAACACACAATTTGGTATTTTGATCATTGTTCTACGTCAATTGGTTACCGAGATATTGAAAGTTCTAAACACAGTACGTTGTCTAATGTTATTCTTATGGAGGAAAAGAACATTTTTTTTATCTCGCTTATTTATGAACTTATACTGACGAAACTTGGTATACAGCTTCATCTCATTGAGGTCTATTGATATTTGCTCCAAAAAATTGTTTTTGCATAATTCTCCCGTAGCAGCAAACCTGCGTCCTCAGCCCCCATGTTATTCTTATGGAGAATAAGTCAAATGTAATGTATGCCTTAATTATAAACATAAATAATTAAAATTTGGTATGTTGGTTTACCTAGTTGAGTTCTATTGACATTAGCATAAAAACCCATTTTTGTGTTCCTTGTTGCAGCAAACCTGCGTACTCAGCCTCAATGTTATTCTTATGGAGAATAATTAAAATTGTATATATCGCTTATTTGTGAATATATTTTTATGAAACTTGGTAAGTGGCTTTATGTAGTATTAAGACATTTATATCTCCATTGGAAATTCGCTAAGTATGCAGGTTTGCTGCGACGGGGGTATTTTTATTAGTACCGTGATTTTGCCCCCACCACTAATAAAATGGGGTATTTTGGGGGCAGCTCAGAAATTTTAAATATAAAACCCCTTCGAGTGACCCATCATATGAAAGGCCTTTGAAAAAGAAAATGAACGGTGAAAATTAGAGGTCTCTATCTTTATCCAGTCTAAAATGGCAGCATTTTCAAAATGCATTAATAGAATTTAATTGTTTTAATCGTGCCATTTTAGACTGGATAAAGATAGAGACCTCTAATTTTCACCGTTCATTTTCTTTTGCAAAGGCCTTTCATACGATGGGTCACTCGAAAGGGGTTTTAGATTTAAAATTTCTGAGCTGCCCCCAAAATACCCCATTTTAGGGGTGGGGGCAAAATCATGGTACTAATAAAAATGTTTATTTTATACTTTTATGAAGGTATGCTGAGTCTAAATTTACTATTGTAACCTGTTCAAAGGTTACAAGGGTGTAACTTTACGTCTCCAGCTAATTTTTGAAAAATTTTGATTGGCTATCATTTCGGACAGGGTTAAGATACAGACCCAGTGGCGGATTTAAGCAATTGCCGCCTAAGGGCTATTAGGAAATTTGCCGCCCTCCCCCCCCCCCCGCTATATAATCTTTGTCCTTTTCGCCGCCCAGGTTTACCCACATGTTATATATATATCTTGTTTGGTTATTTTGTGATAGTATCTAAAGAAGTTACGAATTAACTGAATGAATAAGTTTAAGAAATTTATTTTATTTCCTAGTTGAAAAATCCAGTAAAATAATGTATAATTGACATGATTCACATTAACACAGTTTAATATTCAATATAACCTACTCCAATGACAATCAGCCCTAGAGACAAATGTTGGTGTTAAAAGCAGTAAAGCAGTGCTAGTGCTACTTTTAATAACAAGAAAATCCTTCAACAAAGTCCTAAAAATACCTTCTTATACTTAATAAAAACATTAATTTTTACACCAACGCATTGACTACTGAAAATTATAATAAATAACCTATAAATAAGATATGATGACAATGTAGCGTTTGGACCATTAGCCTCAAAATTCGGACTATTTTAATCCTGAATTAGCGCTTTTAGATACAGTTTTTCAGTCATTTTTTAATTTATACTTTTATACAAAGAATTGTTTATATGTTTTAGACGATCAAAATATAAAATTAATTGATGTAGGCCTAATCTTCATAAAACTCTACACATTTTCAAACACTTCTTCTAGTTTCACCTCCATGATGTTGTAGATCCAATGAATTAAAATATAATACTACAGGAGTCACTACTCTCTGACAAATAACCTTCATAAAGCATGCCGTCATATTTGGTATTTTGTCCTGTTGAGGTGTCAACTTGTTGGTGGGACGGTGTCATTCGACGTACAAGGCGGCTTGTTTTCAACACTATTTCCAAAGCTATAATAAAAGGGTGTTTTAATTTAACTCAAATCATAACTTTGCTTTGAGATAAACAATAAAATTACATATAAAATATGTCTTAAGATTATAAAGTTAAGTTTACCATCATTATTTGCCTAAAATGCGGCACGATATTAAAGACTTCAATTATCACGGTTTTTCAATTAACGAAATGGGAGATTTTGACACCGTCCCACCGAAAAAATATATATAGAGGTCTCGCCTGGAGTAAAACACTGCAGCCTACATGCTGACCACCATTTTGACCCTCTGTCAACTATGCTCCCATGGCAACAACCAATCAAATCCTTTCCTTACAAATTATGTTATTCTTTATTTGTCTTTGGTCAGATGTTTTGTTTGCAAAAATATCCTCCAGAATGAACGATTATGTGTGGTAGCCTTTGATGGTAAGTGTAAGACGGCCAGTGTTGCCACTTTTAGAATAATTACTCTTTTTAGGGTAATTTTACTGGTCTTAGGGTAATTTTATGGTAATGGAGTTTTTAGGGTAATTTTAGGGTAAAATCTAGAGACCCTTATAATTTAAATTTAGATGTTTTGGCAATGTAAAATGTTTTTTCAGGAATTAAAACATTTACATAAAGTGCTGGGTAAATTAAAAGTACTATAAAATATATATAACTTGCATGTACATCGTATATCCTATTGAGTATTAGACTAGAGATGCTTGTAATCACAAAGGACACAAAGTTTAATTTTCGAACAGATAAAATTGAGGCACATTATGTTATGTGTCCAAAATTGGGCATAATATAATAATATAGAATACCCTAAACAGTAAAAATATATCGGGTTAATTTGGTTGAATATAGGTTGTTAGATTTACAGCGCTGTTGTAGAAATTATTTTGACTGAAGATTGTGTCCATTTTTACACATATTTGTATGAAGGAGCTAAATTGTATTTTATACCTGTGAAATCCCCATAGTGAGCCCATCGGTGAGCCACGTGAGCGCACATACAAACATTACAACAAGGCATAACATGTGTAAATTTGTGTGATGTAGTGTTGTATTGCAATGAAACCTATTGATCTAATCAAATAGTAATAAGATGACAAACCTTATTATAAAAAATAACATTAACACATTTGTACAACTGAAATAAGTTTATAAAACAACAAAGTACTAAGTACTCCCAGTCCCGACAACTTTTAATGACATTTATCAGCAAGTTTCTATTATCAGTGATACCAGCACATTAAGTATAGATAGCACTGAATAAAAATATTACAACAGATTATTTATTTGACTTTTTTAATACATATTTCGTTTTATGTGTAATATAGTACCAAAGACGAGTAATAAATGCTATGCTACCTTACTTTGTATGCCTTAATCATGTTTTAAAACCAATCTCGAGTGTATTTTAAGCGTTTATAGAAGAAAATCAACTCAGTGTAATTTTAGGGTAATTTACAAAAGGTTTAGGGTAATTTAGGGTAATTTCACCACACGTTTAGGGTGAAATTTCATCTACCTGGTGGCAACACTGAAGACGGCTGAAATAACTTTCTTTGTCACCTTGAGTTTGAAAATGAAACGACAATATCATTGTAGTCTAAATTTTGTTATTGTCATCTCAAATTCGATTGTTGCAATATTTCTCATCCGTGTGCCTTGGTCATTATTGATATTGTGTAACAAATAATTGTAATGCTATGCAAATGTATAGGTAAACTTGGAAGTCCGTGAGTTGGACCATAGATTAAGAATACCACAAGGAGTATGTTTAATCTATGGTTGGACGTAGGACGTAGTCATAGTGGCGCAGTGCCTGATGTAGTTCGTGGCTTGCCGCCCTTCTCTGTAGCGTAATCGTGTTGTCGCTAGTACGGATGAATGACAAATGAATTATGACTGCTTTGAGGAACTGCAGTGTGAGGGTTACATTCCATTACATACATTAGTCTCAGTAGTTTTAGTCTAAGTACCTTTACCTTTAAAAGGGCGGCACACCGTCATTGTAATCAGTTTTTGTCAAAATGTTCCCCGTTTCAACATTTATTTTCTAAACAACTTATTAATTTTCTGTAAATTTGCCGCCCCTAAGAACTTGCCGCCCTGGGCTACAGCCCCTATAGCCCCCCCTAAATCCGCCACTGTACAGACCTCTAACTTTCGCCATTCTTCTTCTTTTACGGAGACCTTTAAAATGAGGAGTCACTCGAAGGGGGTTTACTTTTAAAAATCTTGAGTTGCCCCCCAAAAACCCAATTTTTGGGGAGGGGGTTAAAATTTTACATACATTAAAACTTTCCTTTTTTGGTACTTAGGAATTCCTGAAAAAATAATCTCATAATCTGGAGCCGTTTAAGAAATAGCTGGGGGGTGGGACTTTTGGAACACACATACACACACACATATATATATATATAATTCTAAATAGATTAAATCTATTTAGAATTATAATTATAGTAGCCCTATTAGATGAACTGAAAATATCAATATATATATATATATATGTGTGTGTGTGTGTGTGTTCGTGAGCACGATTCTCGTAAAAATAATCCGATTTTGACGAAATTTGGTATAAACGTGTAGAGCAGCATTTATGACTAAGTTCGAAAACCAGACAAATTGCTCTATCCGAAGGGTTATTTTGGGGGGGTTTTGTACCCCAAAAGTTGGTTTTTTGAGTTTTTTACATTTAATTTTTGAAAAAGTCCAATTTTAGTTTGTTTCCATTGGAATCAGCTTAAAAAGACGCACAATTTAGTGTTTTGATCATTGCTCTACGTCAAATGGTTACAGAGATATTGAAAGTGCTAAACACAGTACGTTGTCCAATGTTATTCTTATAGAGAATAAGAAAAATTGTATAGGTATCTCGCTTATATATCAACTTATGCTGATAAAACTTGGTATATTGCTTCATATTGTTGTGGTTTATTGATATTTGCACTAAAAAACATTTTTTGACCGATAGTTCTCGTAGCAGCAAACCTGCGTACTCAGCCCCCATGTTATTCTTATGGAGAATAAGTAACGTTTTATCTCCCTTAATTATGAACATAAATTAATAAAATTTGGTATGTGGCTTTACCTACTTGAGTTATATTGATATTTATATAAAACCCTTTTTTGGGTTCCTTGCTTCAGCAAACCTGCGTACTCAGCTGCCATGTTATTTTTATGGAGAGGAGAATAATTAAAATGTCATAAATCGTTTATTTATGAATGTATATTGATGAAACTTGGTATGTGCCCTTATGTGGTATTAAGTTACATATATATGCATTGGAAATTTGCTGAGTACGCAGGTTTGCTGCTACGGTTTTTTTTATATAGATAACAATAACAATCACGAACCTGATCCATATCATCACAACAAACTTAAACGAGTTCGCACGCAGCACGCTGACGTGGGGGAAGTGAATTTCCACATAAAAACTTTTAAAACTTAAAATTAGTGTAAAAACATACTTGTATTACAATTTTTATTGAAATTTGAAAATATTGATTTTTTGGCTGTTCTGATGCTCCTGGTTTCATTTACCTGCAAAGCTAGGAATACAATTTTGCGCATTACAATGTTAGGAGAAGGTCCAGTCAGGCTTGAAAGTAGGCGTGAGGTTGCTGGTGATGATAAAAGTACTCTAACAAAGGAGTAGCAGGCTTTTCTAGTATAAAACCCCCATTAAGACAACGTACTGTGTTTAGTCGAAACACATTTTCTTTAATAACTCGGTAAATATTTATGCTAGAATGACGAAAGAGGGCTTAAAACTTTCGTCTCACTAATTCCCATCTTTGTACATGCATTAATTTTACATGTGGGGCTTTTTAGACCCTTTTTGGGCCCAAAAACTCAAAATTTGGAAAAGTAACCCCCAAAAAAGGGGTTTGGAGTTTTACGATTCTTTTGCCCAACGAACTTGTCCAACTGATTTCAGAAAGGAACGTCCCTACCAAATTTGAAGTTAATCGGACAAAAAATGCGACCGCTAGAGTGCAAACACACACATATATGTATATATATATATATGTCTATATATGTATATATATATATATATAATTTTGAACGACCCCCCAAAACGTGTTCAGGGGGTCACGTTAGGAACTTCTATGGTGGTCCCGGGCTTAAGTTTCACCGTGCGGGTCATGCTAATAGTTCACTTTCCTAAGGAAATTCACTAATAACCCAAAACATTACAGCAGAGCGATTTCAAACTGACTAGTATCACTCGCAGTGCAAAATTGATTAGGGCCTACATTATTATAGCCTACCTACTAAAAATGTTTAAATGAAAATTAACTTTTCAGCTTGGTAAAAGGTAGACTCTCGGAAATCCAGACTATTGTGGCGGACGGCCAGGCCGAGTTTAGAAAAATCCGGATTTCTCATAGGTGGGCGTGAATCATCAATTCCGCTTTATAGTGAACAATGACAATATGCATGCATGTTTATGATGTATGTACATTTGTAAAGATTACTGTGAATCATAAATAAAGTTACTGCCAAAATACTCACTGGTTTACTGATCTACATCGTCAGTGATGATGAGTCATCGACAGGAGAATGGAGCAATGGTACCTGAATGGAGCAGCGCACCGGATACATAAAACAAACACTGATAGCGGCACGGAAACACAGAGCACCTGACAATTCAAACTAGATGTTTTTATTTGCAACAAAAAAATAAAATAAAATTCAAGATCATCAGTCCAAATAACAACCGGGAGTCCGGATAAGTGAGATCCAGATTTCTGAGAGTCTAATTGGATGAACGATAGTGAAATCCTTATACTCAGTTTAGAATTCGAAGTAGTGTGACGCTATCTACATTTTAACGGTTTGATGGATTGCCATGAAATTTTTATGGTAACGTTTTGACGATTTAATGCTTTAAATAAACTATAATTGACGAATTATTATTACAGTTTAATAATTGTTAGTTTTTTCATTGAACATTATTTCAGTACGTATTTTGAGCTTTGTAGTACCGTGTTTGAACTGTCAAAATACATCAGCTCAGTTAGTTCCTGTCACTTTGTTCTGTTGTTTACAGTTTGTGTTTAGGTTAGAGGTTACGTTACAAACAAACATTTTATTCATTTTTTTTTAATTGCTCCACCTACTTACACCTTTCTGTTAGGAATTCGAAACGTGGCGTTCCTTTGAGTTCATTAATAATAATAATTACATTAATGTTGTAACAATAATCAAAATGGCCCTTCTGTAAGTTAGTTTCCTTTCGAGTTCTATCATGCTTTCGAGTTCGAAAGCTGTCATGTAAACATGACTGTGGTTTAAGGTGGTTTTAATGCGGTTAAAGTGTCATCGGCGAGAATGCCAACATTACACAGTACAACTATAAAACAACCATACCGTACATCTTTTGATTTGAGTTTTTTTAAATAGTTTTGGTTCAGTTTCTTAAGCTATAATTTGTGTGGTAGTTTGTGTGAATAATACAGGTTTTGTATTTTAGCCTAAAGTTGTATCCATATCATATACGGTTATCAGATAAGATGTGAGTAAATACTAACTTTTTATGTTACTAATAAACTTGAAATACTGTCCACAACGTTTTTATGGCAATAATATGAAGACAGTAGGCCTATCCTTTGACTCTTTACGTTTTACCTTAATATAATGTAGGTCGGCCTAGGCCAATGATATTGTTGTTAGTCAACCATCCCAAATTCAATAATCATCATATTTTACTTTTCGCCTTGTTGTAAATTTATTTTATCCAGAAATAGGCCTTGGTAGTGGTTACACCAAGGCTCTTCTGTAGACCCCCCGGTGGAACTATCGAATAAAAATAATCAATATAAAATACCTATATATGTACAAATGATCAACTACTTTTATTTGATTATTAACGTTTTGCAATAAATACAAGTAAAGTTAGCATACATGTCTCAGTGCTGGTTTTAATGCCTACGTCGCCATGACTTTTTCCTCTCTGTAAAAAATCATAATCAATAGCGTTAACACTAAAGAAGTACATGATTGTAAATACGTTTGCTAATCCAAACTTTGCTCTTCAGAAAAGGTTTTTTTCAAAGCACTAACTGAAACGTCATGTTTTTTTACCGTTTCACAATACTGTAACCAAATTTGATTTTTTACCTTGACCTTCAACCTGATATCAACGTTACAAACCCTGCATTTAATTGGTTTTGCAATTGAACTACGATTTCTCAAACCTCTACAGTATTTTCTTCGTTGTTTAAAACATTTTCACAAAGAAAAATATGGTTTTTTTATTATGCCATTTGAATTATCTGCCATTTTCCAAACGAAACACGATATCAATCTAACTTAATGCAATACACCGGGGCATGTGATAAAACCTTTTATTATTACGATTACAATAAGTCAGCGGTATCAGTTTGATCCGATATATTTATATCGGGATATCAAAACATCAACGTATTTCTATTATTTTCATTCGGTTGTTACACCGGGAGTCTGCGGAAGTACAGCCTTGGTATAAGGGAGGAATTTTATAACAGGCCTAGCTTTTATGTTTGGGAGTTACAACATGTCACTAATCTCCACTTGCTTTTTGCTTCATTTATGTTTGGGAGTTAACGTACAACATGTCACTAATATCCACTTGCTTTTTGGGATAAACTTAAGTTTGGCGAGTGAAACTGTATTTGGAGTAGCCAAACATACTACAATAAATCCACCAGTCCACATTCTCTTATAAACCTTACCCAACTTGAGGTAGGCTTCACGTAATTAAAACAACATCGTGCATTAGGCTTATTACGTACATTAGACCTGTTGGGTCCTACTGAGTTTGCCTTCGTACGGTCCCTCCAGAGGCCTGGGTTTTAAGCTGCTCGGCCTATTGCATTAATTATTAGGTAGTCAAGATCTGTTTCTCCATTAAGTTTAATTAATGATTTATTTTACACAATATCAGACTTAGGCCTTACAAGCTAAATTTTAAGCCTACATAGTATTTCCTACTTGGTGTGTTGTTGAAATAAACATCAAAACAGTTGCAGAAGGCTATTTTTAAAGAAATTTATAAACAAAAGTTGAGAAAATAGGTTCCGTACTATAGCGCGGCTGTCAAGAATAAAACACAAAATTATAACTACATCATGGGAGGTATTCTGCTTCGCATCCCGGTATATTCAATCATAATTTATATTGGAGGCATGTGACCTGGCAAACATGAAATAAAAATGCTTGCACGCTGCTTTAACACTTTGGAAAAGAGCCATCGCTGCACATATGACTCGGCAACTATTGTGCGGCGACAGGATCAAACAGTTCTACTAATCTTTCTTTTCCAGCTTACTGTTTACTTAGTTATTTTTTTTCGATATCATGAAGTCACTGGCAGTGTACTTTGGCTGTTTGGTTTAGTTAACTTTGTTTAGGTACAGTTTATTGGTCATATACCAAAATATTACAGTTGTAAACAAGGCAGTATTCATTATTGAACCCCAACTCTTTACCTTATATTGAACTGTTCTGCTACTACCAGATGAGGGTATGCATGGCATGACTATGAGGCTATAAAATCTGTTTTATGGGGACACATTCTGCTCCTTAACTCAATGTTACACCCATAAAACCATTGGAATTCTATGATTCTGTAATGTTCACAGTATCTATTAAATTACTTCAAATTATTAATAATTTTTACAAAAAACTGTTATATCTTGCACTCTATAGAGGAAAAATAAGCTCAATGACAACTATTGGAATCTACATTTTTTATAACAGCTGTTCTTTTCTAATTGTTTACATTATTTATAATAGTTACATCGAATGCCATCGACCTACATATCACATCTAAATAGTTTGTGCATTTTTCACCCCTCTCTTACGAATAGTGGAACGAGACCAGTTGATATAATGGAACTGTGCATGTTTGGTAGAAATAAAATATATAACTCACTCAAGTGACGCTCACATCCTGCCAAGTACAATTCAAGTACAAGTTCCTCCTTTTTTAGGCTGAGATAAATTAGTGACTCGCATGGTTGCTGGTGTAGTGTTACTCGATGAGGAGCGTGTTGTATGATAGAGAAACAAGTCATTAACTAAGCATTAGGTTTATAAAATATTGATACGCTAATGCAATTTGATCAGGGATGGTTGTGGACGACGATGTAATTGCAATTTGTCCATACGATTAATCGTAAATTCGGAATTCCTCTTGTAAGCGGCCTGAAAGACCCCAAATTCAGACAGGTAATTAAAGCATAGTTATTTCTTTTATCCTAAAACATCCCATCACTGTAGGCCTAAGGGTTGACCTAGAGAATTAGGCCTATACTTACATTTGTTGGTCAAATTACTTTTGGGGACTTTGTAAAAAGTTGACATCCTCTGAGTAATCAAACAGTTATTTGAGGACTTTACAGTTGATTTTCTTGTGTGTTCCACCCAATACCTTCCGGTCTTCATGGCAACACCATTTGGGTCCACTTTCATAAATAATGAAGCGATAATATAAAATATACCCCCGTCGCTGCAAACCTGCATACTCAGCGAATTTCCAATGAATATATAACATAACACATTAAAACACTTAACAAGATTCATAAGAAATGTACTCACAAACAAGCGATTTTTAAAATATTAATTATTCTCCATAAGTATAACATTGGGGATGAGTACGCAGGTTTGCTGCAACAAGACACACAAAATAATGGGTTTTTATGGAAATATCAATAGAACTCATCTTAGTGAAGTCACATACCAAGTTTCGTCCATTTACATTCATAAATAAGCGATATATAACATTTTAAATATTTTCCATAAGAATAACATGGGGACCAAGTACCTAGGTTTGCTGCTACAGGAACCATAGGAGAAAAATTGTTTTTTTGTGCAAACAACAATAAATCACAACCAGATCAATCCATATACCAAATTTCGCCAGTTTATGTTCATAAATAAGCAAGATATACAATTTTTCTTTTTCTCCATAAGAATAACATTAGACAACGTACTGTGTTTAGCACTTTCAATATCTCGGTAACCGATTGAAGTAGAGCAATGATCAAAATACCAAATTGTTTGTTTTTTTAAGCTTAATTCAATGGTATGAATTAAAATTTGATTTAAATAAAAATTACATGTGAAAACCCCAAAAAACACTTTTTTGGGGTACAAAACCCCCCAAAAACCCCCCTTCGGATGGTGCGATTCATCTGGTTTTCGAACTCGTTCAAATAAATGGTACTTTACACATTTCTACCAAATTTAATTAAGATCGGACCTTTTTTACGAGAGTTATCGTGCTTACGGACACACACACACATATATATATATATATATAAAAAATTGAACGAATGGTGTTTTTGGCATCTGGGGACCTCAAAATGAAAAGTTATCATATGGTCTCAGGCTTAAGTCTTACCATGAGACCTACGGTAATAGCTTCTTCCCTATAGGGGAAATTCTCTAAAACAGAATGAAATTGTCTGATACGGTATTGCTATTATTTAGGTTATTCGGTTATGGTTTCGGTTATGTTCGGTCTCAAAGATGTGGAAGATATCGTCGGAAATTTGTCCGGATAAGAAACGTTGATTCCAATCATACTTAAATATGTATTCTCGGGAACAACCTTTTAACGGATCTATGGAAATCGTATGTTTTAGCGCATCTCCCCTACAGGGAAGAAGCTATTACCGTAGGTCTCATGGTAAGACTTAAGCCCGAGACCATGATAACTTTCCATTTTGAGGTCCCCAGATGCCAAAAACACCATTCGTTCAATTTTTAGCGAATTTCCCCTATAGGGAAGAAGCTATTACCGTAGGTCTCATGGTAAGACTTAAGCCCGAGACCATGATAACTTTTCATTTTGAGGTCCCCAGATGCCAAAAACACCATTCGTTCAAATTTTTATATATGTATATATATATATATGTGTCCGTAAGCACGATAACTCTCGTAAAAAAGGTCCGATGTTAATGAAATTTGGTACAAATGTGTAAAGTACCATTTATTTGAACGAGTTCGAAAACCAGATGAATCGCACCATCCGAAGGGGGGTTTTTGGGGAGTTTTGTACCCCAAAAATGTGTTTTTTGGGGTTTTCAGATGTAATTTTAATTTAAATCAAATTTTTATTTATACCATTGAATTCAGCTTAAAAAAACAAACAATTTGGTATTTTCATCATTGCTCTACGTCAATTGGTTACCGAGATATTGAAAGTGCTAAACACAGTACGTTGTCTAATGTTATTATTATGGAGAAAATGAAAAATTTTATATCTCGCTTATTTATGAACATAAACTGGCAAAATTTGGTATATGGCTTGATCTGGTTGTGTTTTATTGTTGTTTGCACAAAAAAATTTTTCGCCTATGGTTCCTGTAGCAGCAAACCTAGGTACTTGGTCCCCATGTTATTCTTATGGAAAATACTTAAAATGTTATATATCGCTTATTTATGAATGTATATGGATGAAACTTGGTATGTGACTTCACTAAGATGAGTTCTATTGATATTTGCATAAAAACCCATTATTTTGTGTGCCTTGTTGCAGCAGACCTGTGTACTCATCCCCAATGGTATTGTTATGGAGAATAATTAATATTTCAAATATCGCTTGTTTGTGAATATATTTCAGTACTTTGGTATTATACGGATGCCACTATTTTTGGAGGTTAATTTTTACCGGATACAAAGGATAACTACATAATTCAAAAAAACGTACTTTTATTGACTTACTGTACAAACTTTACATCATTCTGATGAGCGGTCTTTGTGTTGTGCCTCCCAAAAGACAGCGATGTCCGCTAGGATCGTGTTGAATGCGTCGCCACCGCTAGCAGCCACACCCGATCGCCATATGTACTCTGCCAAATATACAGCGCGCTGCGGCAGTTATGTTAGGATGGGTTATCATAAAAATACGTACGCTTTCCTCTTCATTTCGACGTAAATCCCACACCAAAAGAACGTCACTCATTATGTAAACAAATGTAACGTAGTGACGGCAATAAATCACTCATGACACTGACCCAGATACAGGCGGTGACAGGTGATGCGCGCGCTCCGGTCAACGACCTGACCTTGGCCTATTTGGAGGGGGTTTAGCGGCCTGAAGTATGACTCATCATGTATCATTCGATTCGTAACGAAACAAGGAAAGTCCTACAATCATTTTTATGATAACCCATCCTAACATAACTGCCGCAGCGCGCTGTATAAGGGTGGCATCCGTATAATACCAAAGTACCTATATTTCTTATGAATCCTGATAAGTGTTTTAATGTGTTATGTTATATATTCATTGGAAATTCGCTGAGTATGCAGGTTTGCTGCAACGGGGGTATTCTTTTACATGCTACTGTATACCAGAAAGCTATTTCCTAGAAACCTTTTAAATTTGTTTAGTTTTAGCGAATTTCCCCTATAGGGAAGAAGCTATTACCGTAGGTCTCATGGTAAGATTTAAGCCCGAGACCATGACAAATTTTTTTTTTTAGGTCCCCAGATGACTAAAACACGATTCGTTCAAATTTATATATATGTATATATATATCTATATATATATATATATATATATATATATATCTATATATATATATATATCTATATATGTGTCCGTGAATGCGATAACTTGAGTAAAAAACGTCCGATTTCGATGAAATTTGGCTCAAATGTGTAAAGTGACATTCATGACTTTAAGTTCGAAAACCAGAAAAATCGGGCCATGGGAAGGGGGGTTTATGGGGGTTTTAAATTTTCCAAAAATCAGTTTTTTGCATTTTTTACCCTAAAATTTTTAAAACACTTAATTTTGGTTTAGACCATGTTATAGAGCTTAAAAAAACAAATAATATGGTATTTTGAATTATTAAGCTAGGTTAAGTGGTTGCGGAGAAAATCCAAAAAAACCTGCTCATAAAATCTCCTATGTTAATCTTATGGGAAAAAGGTTTTTGGCTTTTCCTAAGTTAATTTTGATGTAAACTTCACATTTGCTTTTACCAATCAATTCAGCTCCACAAAACAATCATTTTGGTGTTTAAATTGTGATTCTACGTCCAACCGTTGCAGAGATATTCAAAGTGCTAAACACAGTACGTTGTCCAATGTTATCCTTATGGAGAATAAATAAAATTTGATATCTCCATTATTAATGAATGTATATTGATGAAACTTGGCACGTGGGGTCACGTAGTACTGGTATATTGATATTTGCACAAAAAATTGATTTTTTGTTGATTATCCCCGTAGCAGCGAACCTGCGTACTCAGCCCCCATGTTATTCTTATGGAGAATAAGTAAAATGTAATGACTCCCTTAATTATGAACATAAATTAATACAACTTGCTATGTGGCTTCACCTTGTTGAGTTATAATGATATTTGCATAAAAACCCATTTTTTTAGTTCCTTGTTGCAGCAAACCTGCTTACTCATCTCCCATGTTATTCTTATGGAGAATAATTAAAATTGTATATATCGCTTATATATGAATATATTTTTATAAAACTTGGTATGCGGCTTTATATGGCATTAAGACATATATTATGCATTGGAAATTCGCTGAGTACGCAGGTTTGCTGCGACGGGGGTATTTTAGTTTTATGCTTTGTAAATCAATTATTTTGTTCATTCAGGTAAGGTTTATTTCATTTTTATTTTAAGTTTATTTTAAAAACAATCTAAAAAACAAATATTATGTTATAACTAACATACAGATGATAAAATATTTTACAGTCGATCTAATCAATATATCAATGAATTTATTCGGCTTTGAGTATTGTTCCGCTTTTGAAAGTGTACCCTTCCGTTCTCCTGGAATTTTAAAGTTCACACCACCCTGCATTAGTCAAGAAAATCCTCTCTCCAATCTGGTGTGTTTATTCGTGACGGGTAATTTTGGCTGTTTAACAAACGTTAATAGGCTATACTTATTCTTAACCATCTGATGAAAGCAAATATTCGGATCTTTTCCTTTGATACCATGGCTTTTTTGGCTGTTAATTTTGTTAAATGCACTAGATACCACTGACAAAAAAATTAAAGTAGCCTATGTTTATTTTGTAGTATATAGGCCCTATTCAATATCTAAACATAAAACGTAACCAAACTTAATTAACGTAAACCGAATTATTGGGTTTTTTATAAAATTAAGTAAAAAATGCCTGACTGGAATACTCTTAGGCCTATTTAGTTCTGATAGCACATTCAAACCTAACCTAATTAGGGGTAAAAAGCAAATGGAAATAAATTCTGGTGTGTGATTGGTGGGTTTGACATGTGTGCTTATTACGTTAAGTAACGTTGAGTTCGGTAAGGTATTTAACATAGGTATAAGCACTCATACACATTCCCACCAACCAACCATGCCTGTAAATTGTTTTGAAAACTCCAAAATAACTAAATTAACACAGGCTATTACAAATCGTTTGGTGTACATACAAACCAAAGTAGCGTTAAACAATTAATGTAAAACATAATTAAAATAAAGAAACACAATCCGATTTGACCCGGGGACCATACCTGGGATGCCATCTTCCCACTTTGGCCGAGTATAGGCGAGCAAAGATGAACGCGAGTCAGTGGATGTGTAACTTAGTCCGACTCCGCTCATGTTATTCCAATTGATTATTTACAATGTCAAATTACAATGCGAGTCGCTCACCTAATACATTTGGCTAGATTGTGAAGTGTATTACTACTGAACTTGATATTATTTATTATTAAATGTGTGTGCGAACATTAATTCTTTTTAGCAGAGTGCAACTAATATTTGTCTGAAGATACCTTTGTAAAAAAATAATTTGACAAAATGTTACACGAAAGTGATTTAGTAAGTTCCATATGCTTAAAAGATGTGATATGCGGTCATTTTCCTTTTTTTAAAACTTTTTATGATTTGGACGCGGTAGTTATCGTGCATAAGACACTCCAGTTTGAATCACTTCGTTAGCTGTAGAAGCATTGAAGTCAGGTATGAGGTCTCGCTCACTTTGTGAGCTCATTTGATTACAGTAGACCTCTTTTAACCATCCTTACTTTAAACTTCCATCGTATTAACCGCCTTCTTATTTCCAGGAAATAAGTTAACTCTCATCTGCCGCCGCAGCCGTATTCCTGATACTGCACCGTAAAAAAGGATCAGACCACAAGTCGATCATATATTTCCATAGCAAGTATTCCATAGTTGGATCTTGGTACATGTTTTTATACACTTTTTTTAACTGTCGTTTGACTTTTATAATTTTAGTGCTTAATATGACAAATTATTCAAACATTATTTGTTTTAACCAACCTTTCAGTTATCTGACCCAGGGCTCAGTCCCAAGGAGGGTGGTTACAAGTTTGTCTTTTCTTCTTAATTTTATTTGCATAGGCCTATTGGCAAGACTTGTTTGTAAATATATTTGTTATCAATTTAGTTGTCCAGTACTACAACTTCCATTGACACACCTGTTTTAAGTTATTTGAACGTGTCTTTCTAAGATGGTGCTACCAGTACATTCAAAATAAGTGAGAATCGCCCATTTATGTTGTAATTTTTGTGGTTTTGAATTCTTTATTTTACACATTTAATGGTAAAAGTATCTTCACCATGATAGCTCAGTTATTCGTTCCGATGGTTTATTAAGAGAAATATGGCTTAACTGCAAAAAACACAATTTGAAATGATTTATGTCCAATATTTAATGTTCATATAAGGGACCATGCATAAATTACGTCACGCTATATTCAGCCCTTTTTGACCCCCTCCCGCCCTTTATCACGCTCTGTCACGCTGCTCATTACTCCTCCCCTCCCCCATGTCACGTCACACATTAATTTTTAAGTATTGGATTGCGGTATTTCGTCTCTGTAACTGGCGATTTTGCATACTTTAACAGTGACATGTCACACAGCCCGTAACCTCCCCCCCTCCCACGTGTCACGTTCTGTCACGATGTGCCGCACCCCCCACCCACCCCCCAGGAAGGCGTGACATAATATATGCACGGCCCCTAAAACTTAGTTCTGGAATAATAAAATACTGTTTGAGAATTAAATATTTAAAGCAGTTATTGTTAGTTTATTTCTCTTTTGCCACGTTCTTTTTTAAACGTGATTTTTGTCATTCTTTCAAGCACTCAAAGTTTTCCCTTATAGTATACTACCCGACCAAGCCTGGCTTTGCACGGGTGCAAATTATATGTGGGAGGACAACGTTTGATTCAAATTTCAGCTTTCTTTTTTCTGTAGTTGGGTGAGCGATAATTAGAATATGGGAATAATAAAGGCCTGTTGGGTGGGACCCTACAAAAAATGCATTTGGAGTAAGTCTGTCCATCCTGCTTTGAGTGCTTTAGCCATCATCCTACTGACCTTCGGCTTCATCATTCCAGTAGTAGGTGCAAGATGGTAAACATAGCGTGAAGTACCAGTGGGGCGAGTCCCCAAAGGGTCTTTGGATTTAGGGAATGTGTATTTTGATTCTGGTGTATTATCTATTTTTCTAACAAATTTCAGCTCCTTCAGCTCCGGGTCATTGGTGTATAATGTTTGACATGAGTATATTTATTTATTTATTTATTTTTTATTCCGTGGCAATGTTTAACAATGTATTGGAATTTACAAAACAAAATATTAAATTTATGGGGTAATCATTTTACCAGGTATCATATTCCAGTGGGGCTAAGTATTATATTATGAGGAGTAGGTTTATGTCTGACGTTAACCTCTCAGCTTTCTTTCTACTGAATTTTACCCCTCAGTCCAGTAGTAGCAGCAGTAGTAAGCTGGTTGGAATAGGTATTTTAAATTTCCAGAAGGCAGAGCCCTAAAACATTTGCAGAACATGATTAGACTTATGTTTGACTCTGATATATTAGGTACATTGCTACCGCTCAAGAGGATCCCTAATGACCATAGGATTTCCAAGCGAGTCCAGTGGGGCAAAGCACTAGGTTTTAAGAAAATGGCTATAAACCTTCCTAGGGTTACCTGGATCACTATGCAATGTTTCACCGCAATTCGATGTATGGTTAAGGAGCGCTTAAAGTAAAAAGAAACCAAAAGTAATTTAGAGAGAGATTATGTTTTCCGTCCTGATTTGTTTTGACACTAAAAAAATTGATACTATTTACATTACAGCTTGCTACCTAAATAAATAGACAGGTTTTTACAACATTTTATAGTAGTTACCTGTAAAAAACATAACAAAATTTTCTTTCATATGATTAGCATGGTAACATTGAAGTCCAGTGGGGCAAAGCCCTATAGTTCTAGGACTTTGATTAGTGGCTTCCCAGGGTTAACCTGAATGACCATGCAATGTTTTATCGAAATCGGATGAGTGGTTTAGGAGGAGGTAACAGATAAACATTCAGACGCGGAGAGAGACTTCAATTTATATTATGAATATATTTGTTTAATTTAAATATAAAGATATATTTCCACTTCACAATATAATAGTTTAAAATTGTTCACTCAGAACTCCTGATTTAAAATATAAAACAATAACACAATATTTCTACTCTTTTAGTATGCAATTTTTATTAAAATGCACGCTAATGAGCAATACTATACACAGATAAGACCCTACTGTAATATCAAAATATGATGTAGCTTTCTGAATTACTGCTACAAAGTGCTACTTCCTCTAAAGTGTATTATAAGATTTGAAAATTATTGTTGATATCCTTTACAGACAACTGCATGATTTTATGATATTTATTTGATACATCATTTAAATGTTTATTACACCTCATTTTGTTTCTTTTATACTTTACTATAATATGATTATGAATAATTCAAATACCCCGTCGCAGCAAATCTGCGTACTCAGCGAATTTCTAATGCATGCATAATGCATATGTTTCTCACTACCACATAAGCTACTTACCAAGTTTCATAAAAATCCATGAATAAATAAGTGATCTATAGGATTTTATTCATTCTCCATAACATAGGGCTGAGTACGCAGGTTTGCTGCTACAAGGAACACAAAATTTATGTTTTTATGCAATTGTCAAAATAACTTAACCAGTTGAAGCTGCATACAAAGTTTTATTAATTTATCATCATAATTAAGGGAGATATAAAACTTAGCTTATTCTCCTTAAGAATAACATTAGGGCTGAGTATGCAGGTTAGCTGCTACGGGGATAGTCAACAAAAAAATAAATTTTTGTGCAAATATCAATATACCAGTACTACGTGAAGCCACATACCAAGTTTCACCAATATACATTCATAAATAATCGAGATATCAAATTTTATTTATTCTCCATAAGGAAAACATAGGGCAATGTACTGTGTTTAGCACCTTGAATATCTCTGCAACGGTTAGACGTAGAATCACAATCTAAAAACCAAAATGATTGTTTTGTAGAGCTGAACTGACTGGTAAAAGCAAGTGTGAAGTTTACATTAAAATGAACTGAGGAAAAGCCAAATACCCCCGTCGCAGAAAACCTGCGTACTCAGCAAATTTCCAATGCATGCATTTGTTTCTCACTACCACATGAAGCCACTTACCAAGTTTCATAAAAATACATAAGTAAATAAGTGATCTATGGCATTTTATTTATTCTCCATAAGAATAACATTAGGGCTGAGACGCAGGTTTGCTGCAAAAAAAGAAGAAATATGTTTTTGGCCAGTTATCAATATAACTCAACCAGGTGAAGCTACATACTAAGTTTAATTAATTTATGTTCTTAATCAAGGGAGATATAAAACTTTATTTATTCCCCATAAGAATAATATTAGGGCTGAGTATGCAAGTTTGTTGCTAATCAATAAATAATAACAAAAATTATTTGTTTGTGCAAATATCAATATACCAATACAACGTGAAGCCACATACCAAGTTTCATCAATATACATTCATAAATAATGGAGATAACAAATGTTATTTATTCTCCATAAGGATTAGCATTGGACAATGCACTGTGTTTAGCACTTTGAATATCTTTACAACGGTTGGAAGTAGCATCACAATCTAAATACCCCCGTCGCAGCAAACCTGCATACTCAGCGAATTTCCAATGGAGATATAAATCTTAAGACTACATAAAGCCACTTACCAAGGTTCATAAAAATATATTCACAAATAAGCGGTATATAGGCTATAATTTTAATTATTCTCTTGTAAGAATAACATTGGGGCTGAGTACACAGGTTTGCTTCAACAAGGAATACAAAAAATGTGTTTTTATGCTATATCAATATAACTCAGTTAGGTTAAGTCATATACCAGTTTTCATTCATTTATGTTCATAATTAAGGAAGACATAGCATTTAATTATTCTCCATAAGAATGACATGGGGCTGAGTATTCAGGTTTGCTGCAACGGAAGCCTTTGGCAGGAAATTGTTTTTTGAGCAAATATCAATAAACCACAACCAGATGAAGCCTTATACCAAGTTTCGTCAATATACGTTCATAAATAAGCGAGATATAAAATTTTTATTTTCCTCCATAAGAATAATATTAGACAACAAACTGTGTTTAACACTTTCAATATCTCAGTAACCAATTGACGTAGAGGAATGATCAAAATACCAAATTGTGGGTGTTTTTTAAGCTGAATCCAATGGTAAAAAATAATATTTTACTATTTCCAAAATTATATGTAAAAAATTCAAAAAAAAACATTTTTGGCGTACAAAACCCCCCCAAAATACCCCTTCGGATGGAGCGATCTGGCTGGTTTTCGAACTTTAAGTCATAATTGTTGCTTTACACGTTTATACCAAATTTCATCAAAATCGTATCATTTTTACGAGAATTATCGTGCCTTCGGACACATATATATATATATATATACAGTTTTGAACGAACGGTGTTTTTGGGGTCTCGGGACCTCAAAACGAAAAGTTATCATGGTCCCGGGGCTAGGTCTTACCATGCCGACTACGGTAATAGCTTCTTCCCTGTAGGGGAAATTCGCTGAAACCAAAATGATTGTTTTGTAGAGCTGAACTGATTGGTAAAAGCAAATGTGAAATTTACATTAAAAATGAACTGAGAAAAGCCAAATACCCCCGTCGCAGCAAACCTGTGTACTCAAAGAATTTCCAATGCATGCATATGTTTCTCACTACCACATAAAGCCACTTACCAAGTTTTATAAAAATACTTAAGTAAATAAGTTATCTATGGCATTTTATTTATTCTCCATAAGAATAACATTAGAGCTGAGACACAGGTTTGCTGCTACAGGGATAATCAACAAAAAATATTATTTTGGTGCAAATATCAATATACCACCAATACAACGTGAAGCCACTACCAAGTTTCATCAATATACATTCATAAATAATGGAGAAAACAAATTTTATTTATTCTCCATAAGCATAAACATTCGACAACGTACTGTGTTTAGCACTTTGAATATCTCTACAACGGTTGGACGTAGCATCACAATTTAAATACCAAAATGATTGTTTTGTGGAGCTGAGTTGATTGGTAAAAGCAAATGTGAAGTTTACATTAAAATTAACTGAGGAACAGCCAAAAACCTTTTCCCCATAAGATTAATATGGGAGATTTTGTCAGTAGGTTTTTTGGATTTTCTCCCTAGATTTTTTGGGATCACTTAACCTAGGTTAATGATTCTAAATACTATATTATTTGTTTTCTTAAGCTCTATAACATGGTTCAACCCAAAATTAAGTTTTAAAAAGTTTTAGGGTGAAAAATGCAAAAAAAAAAAAACTGATTTTTGGACAATTTTAAACCCACATAAACCCAAAAACTGATTTTTGGACAATTTTAAACCCACATAAACCCCCCTTCCCATAGTCCGACATTTCTGGTTTTCTAACTTTAAGTCATAAATGTCATTTTACACATTTGAGCCAAATATCGTCGAAATCAGACGTTTTTTTACTTAAGTTATCACATCTACGGTTATATATATATTTACATATATGTATAAATTTTAATTAGTTATGTTTTTTCATCTGGGGGCCTCAAAACAAAAAGTTATCATGGTCTCGGGCTTAAGTCTTACCATGAGATCTACGGTAATAGCTTCTTCCCTACAGGAGAAATTCGCTAAAACCTTTTTCCCAAAAGATTAACATGAGAGATTTTATGAGCAGGTTTTTTGGATTTTCTCGGTAACCACTTAACCTAGGTTAATAATTCAAAATACTATATTATTTATTTTATTTTTTTAGCTCTATAAAATGGTCAAAACAAAAATTGAGTGTTTTACAAATGTTAGGGTAAACAATGCAAAAAAATTATTTTTGGAAAATTTATAAACCCCATAAACTCCCCTTCCCATGGTCCGATTTTTCTGGTTTTTGAAGTTAAGGTCATGAATGTCACTTTACACATTTAATCGGAATTGGACATTTTTTACTCAAGTTATCGCATTCGCAGACACACACACACATATGTATATAAATTTGAACGAATTGTGTTTTTGGCATCTGGGGACCTCAAAACAAAAAGTATCATGGCCTCGGGCTTAAGTCTTACCATGAGACCTACGGTAATAGCTTCTTCCCTATACAGTAAATTCGCTAAAAGTCAATATTTTATCATGCAATTCACTATATTAAACTGCTCAAGTGTCATTTAACTATCAAAATATGGTAGTAATTTAACTCTTCGTTCATCCTCTTACGCGACATTAGAGCGTACTCCTAGTGTAGGCTACCTAAATTAAATTATAGGGTTTCAATGACCCCAAAGCCTTCATAAGAAATAGTTTTGTTTGTTTTATTTTGTGTGTCAACACTAATGGCAAATGGCAGGTGGTTCCAGTTTTGAACCATTAACAAATTGTAAAAATATTGTCCAGGATCGTCATTACAAAACTCAGTTGTGAGGTGAGTGCACCAACTACTAACCATTCTGATTTATGCAAGATTTATTCATCTAAATATAAAAAACAATCTTAGCCAAACTTGAAACTGAGTCATAAAAATAAATACACAATATTTGAATAAGAGGGAATTTTCAAATTGTGTTGAGCTTATCTTAAATGATTACATTATTATATGAGGTTTGAACATTTTTTTTACATGAAAATTATTAACTATATGGCAAAAGGACAGTTAATAAGTATAAATTTCTAGTAGTAGCCTATTTTTATAGTATATTATTTCTCAAGGGTTTATTTTCTTTTGGTAAGCCATAACCTAGCTACCTTAATACTCTGTCAAAACCAATAATCGAGCTGTCAGTTAGAAAATTACCTTCACCACCAAATGTGAAAAATAAGCAAACAATTCAAAACCATCAATATTATAATTTTATGGGTTGATAACCCACCTGTTTATTTGTCAACGTACTGGTAGCACCATATTGCAGCATTATGTTAAACTAACTTAAAGTTAAAACAGGTGTTTCACAGCGTAGCCTACAATGTGTAGGCAATTTTAGTAGTTTTGAATAACTGTAAATATACTCCTGCTTTATAACGTAGATTTTTATTCAATTTTTAGGTTGACATTATGACAGGTCTATTAAAAGGCTATAAAAAGTGGATTCAACTAAAAAAACAAATTTGATTCCAGGTCCTGTAATTGAGATAAAATGATAACCGAAATACTGGGATTGGGAAAACCCAAAGATTATATTCCCTGATCTAGAGTCCCAGGTCACCACTCTGGCTGGTCTATAACACTTTGGGAGTCGACATTGGGTATTTCAACAAAAACAGCTGCTTCATAATATGGAAATTCTGTTGGTTGTTATTTGTGAACCTTAAACAAATTCTGGTTCTTCTCGGGCACTCCAAATGATGATTTGGTAGTGCCTCCCTACCTTTTTCTATACTACTACCTAGTGATGTGGGCCGGGTAAATACCTAGCGGGTAGGTAGATAAAAAACCCGGGGCTTGGGGTAGGTACCCGGGTAAATACCCAAAACGTGAGTATTTATGGTTTTTATAACATTTAGGGGATTTAGGGGATTTTTACTAGATTCATTGAAATTCCTCTGCTGTAAAGATTATAAAATGATCATAAAAACTGTTTTGAAGAGTAACTTATAACATGGTTATCACAAACATTCTCAATTACATTGTTAATTTGTTCTATATTTGTCCAATTATAAAATTGCATATTTTTAAAATTTGTATATAAAGTCTCATATTTAACCAGTTCCTTCATAGTTTGGCAGTGGTGTGGTTTGTAAGCTTGACAGGTCTTTTTACAAAAATGTCCATGTTATTATTTATTTATTGGTAAAATTATTAATAAATGTAATCAATAAAATATCTTCAAATATTATACATTGATGTAAAGGTAAAAATAAATTATATATGCGTTTTTATGTAAAATATCATAAATACCAAAAATACTAAAATACCCGGGTATTTATGACATACCCAGGTATTTATGACATACCCAGGGTATTTACCCTGTGTTTTAAATACCCGGGTATTTTAGATCACTACAACTACCAGTTACTTTCCTTCCATGTGTCCTCTCTGGGCAGAGGAAGATGTGTAAAGAGGCACTTACTTTAACCTAAAACATTTCTGACAGGGCCATACAAAAGGTGACCAGATTTGTAGAAGCATAAAGCGGGGCATATTTAAATTAACTGGAGATACTGTGATGGGTGGGGGGTGCAGAATACCCCCCCCCCCCTAAAAAAATGGGGGGTCCAGTTGCCCTCCCCAGATAATTAGATACCGGGAATGAAATTGTGAGTTTTGTGCAGTTTTTGCCCATATATTACTTAGTATTGAACAAGTTTTGCAATCATATTATAAAATCATTACCGGTATACAATACAAAACCATCACTATGGACATGTTAAACTTAACTAATAAAAGAAATACCGACCAAAATTACTGATAATGGTCAGAGGAGTGAATAGCTTTCATTAACTTCTGAACTCAGCTTTACTATAAGACGTCAGCGAAGTATTAATATGTGCTGTGTGAAGTGGCCTTTTCACATTACTTTTTAGCAGCAACATGCATTTATTTATTTATATTTTTAACTAGTATGACTTGTTCTCTGTCCATAAATTGTTCATGGCATTGAAAACTCTCTCCACTGATGCAGAGGTACTAGGAATAGAGAGTGCACTAGCTCAGTTAAAAGCTTAGAAAACATGTTAGGACCCAAGGCTTTTGTTTTGCTTCAAAGTGTTTGAATAATTCAACACAATGCTGATCAACAGGAGTTTTGTATACCTATGACATATTATATTGGTTTTTATGAATCAATAAGTATTTTCATGTCAAACTGCTAAAGCGGGACATTAGGCTGTCCCCACAGGAATCAAGGGGACGCCGGGACATACCTCGCTAAAGCGGAACTGTCCCGCCGAAATCAGGACGTCTGGCCACCTTAGCCATACAACATTTTTAGTTTTAGGAAAGTGTACAGTTAGTTACACCTGTGAAGTGAAAAACTATGAAACAGCAAAAACAACCCTCACACAACGGCTATTAATTGGCCCAAACTTACAAAAAGTGAAACTGTGTGTACCGTACATTTGTTCCTGCCCAAGACACCTAAACCATAGATTACGCATACCGGTACTCCTAAAGACATGCTTTAAATATCATAAATGTCAATAATTGCCTGGGCTACGCCCCACTGGACTTCAACGATTTTTTTTTATGGAAATATCACTTAAAGTGAAAATGAACTAATGATCACCTGTGATTATTTATAATGTGATTTCTAAGGCTTCTACTTTCTTGATGTGTATCATACTCCCCTAAAAATTTATTTTTCTTAACGTGCAAACAGTAAATTAAAACAACATTTTAGAGGCTATAGCCCCTCCAAGCCACTAGGTTATGTAGTTTTTAACCGTAGTTAGTAACGGCTAAATGAACTCATATTTAAAGTACACCATAATATATGTATTTAGCTTGCAATATGAACCAAATAAAACTAGAAGACAAAATACTTATTGCTAATTCAAGTAGGTACTAAACTTATGTAAATTGTTGTGATTAAAAAACCATTATTTGAATAAAAACAGTGTTGCCATTTGTATGCAATTGCATTAAAATATAGCCTACACACTCACAATTTTCAATCCATGCCACCCACCTTAAGTAAATGAGATTCCCTTTGTTCTTTAAATTAGGTACATTTTAAATGGGATTTTAGTTGTACAGCACTGTTACTTAACTTGTCCCTTGACAACCCTAGGCAACAACTTAAACTGGAATTGCCATTATAAATAGGCTAGCCTTATGTCCCGGTATTTTGCTCTTGTCCCGGTGTCCTGCCGGTTTCGCTTATGTCCCGGTCAGAGAAGAAAACTGCGTAAATTTGACTAATTTTTTTAAGAATAAGGGCATTTTGAAAATAGTTCATTTCAGTCAAAAGTATAAATGGTTTTGGAACAGCAATTGAAAATTTGTTAGAATAGTAAGCAGATCGCATATAGTACAAATAATAAAACTCATTATTTGTTGTAACTTTTTTAGAATTTTATTTCATTAAACCTCCTTGTTCAAAGTAGATATATCTTTAAAAAATGTCAAACTAAAAAATTGTACTGGCTAGATTTTACGAATCAAAGGCCATCCTTTTAAAAGTTTTTAAATATGAGTAAAACACTGTTAAATATAAACAGGATTTACTTCTTTAAAATGAATAAAGAAAATACCTAAAACAACTAGAAATTAGTCCGAACCCTTTTTAAAAGCCTATACCTATTTCAAAATGTAGACCATCGAACCTCTCGTTATTGGAAGGGGGGGATCCATACCCCCAAAACCAAACCCCCCAAGTAAGATCGCTGTCCCGGTTTGACCCTTGGAAATTATAGCAAGCCTAATTATAAAGGCTGGTTTAGGCCTAAATTTCATGCATGTCAAGTGGGTTTACTCACATGCAACAGGTTGTACATCTACCCACATGTTAAAACATGATTGATACAAAAACCTATCAGCCAAATGGGATATTTCCTCCTGATGAAAGCATTTACTTTGTACATGTAAGTTTTAAAAGCAAAACTTGTTGGTTTGTTTATACACAAAGTTTAAATTAAAAACCAAAACAAACCCCTTTTAAGATATTATGATAAACAAAGATAAGAGATTTAACTTACCCTGTTTGGACGAAGTTTAATTATCCTTATTCACTTGAATTTAAAAAATTACCATATACTGTTTTATCACAGACAAAAAGCACCAATATGTTAAGATAAGCACTTTTTAAGTATGCCTACGATTCCTGTGATTTTTAACCTCAATTCAACAAGTAATTATAGATCTGAAACTTGAATAATAAAAAGCGATTAAATAACTAAACTTGTGCGTATATTGACATGGCAGGAGTTCCCGATTAACTAAAGCAATTATACGACGAAGTAAAATCAGAAGTATCACGCATTATTAAAATAATCACTCTCACTGACAAATTCACTAATGACAGTGACAGTACACCTCCGCAACGCTCGGCAGATGCTGATGCTGATGCTGAGTTTAGTTTAGTGAGTTTACAAAAAGCACTGCTCAACAGCCAACAGCTGACAAATCAAGTATTGAGGCAAAGGGGGTTTATTGTATAACTGGAGGTAGCACGGCTTCACTGTTTTTGTAAGTTGGAACAAATTAATTTTTCGTTTGATTTATATATCTAATCTTGCCGTAAAATCTGATTAATTATGAGCAAAATACAAATACAAGTTTATTAATTTTCAAATTATGAATAGTTATTTGTTTGTTTCAATTTGTCGACTCGTTCGAGTCCAGAGAGTAGTTCTTTGCCTCCCCAAAATTTGGCAAAGAACGGTTCGCAATTTTGTTCACAGGTTGTCTCCAGTAATATCAAGAAAACTCCTTGATTGAGACCATATCAATTCAGGCGCGCAGTAGTATTTTCTCCAATCAAGGTGTATAAATACCCCCGTAGCAGCAAACCTGCGAACTCAGCGAATATCCAATACAAATATATGTATCTCAATACCACTTAAAGCCACATACCAAGTTTCATCAATATACATTCATAACTAAATTATTTATGACATCTATATAATTAATACGCTAGGGTTTTTTTCTTTACTGTCATAACTCAATAACCGCTGGGCGTATTTTAACGTTTGACGTTTTGTTTGTCAAAATAAAGGTACTTCTACGTAGATTTGCCAATACGTCTCAGAATTTAAAGAAAGAACATCACTTAAATACAGTAAAGGGATGGATTTTCATTACCAGTGGCGCTATAACCGACGGCGGAAGTCTAAACTACGTGTTGATTAAAAGTATGTCGTTATCTTCCGTTTTAATATCAGACTAGGCTTATCGCCGTTGGGGGCTTCGCCTCCAAACCCCCTTTTGGAGTTCGCTTCGCTCACTTGCATTCCTCAGTCAACTTAAGTTTAAATCAAACTCATCAACTATTGTAGTTCATTAATTTTGGTAATTTTTCTAGGAGAGTCTCGTCAAGAGCTTTAATTCAAGTATGGGCTCGAGGGGGGTTCGATTACGGAAAGTGATGCCTCATAGTTTATTTCAGTGAGTGAGTGAGTGAAAGAACCCGTCTAGCTTTATATAAGTAGGTGTTTTGTTATGTTTGTTATCCTTATGAAGGATAAGAAAAATTGTGTATCTTGCTTATTTATTAACTTATACTGACGAAACTTGATATATTGCTTCATACCGTTGTGGTCTATTGATATTTGCACGAAAAACAATTTTTTGCCGATAGTTCCCGTAGCATCAAACCTGCGTACTCAGCCCCCATGTTATTCTTATGGAGAATAAGTAAAATGTTATCTCCCTTAATTATGAACATAAATTAATAAAATTTGGTATGTGGCTTCACCTAGTTGAGTACCACACCCAACCCCTACCACCCTGTTTGGGAACATGGTGTAAGTAATATTACTTACACCATGTTCGGTTGGGAATTCCATTTTTTGTGTACCTTGTTTCAGCAAACCTGCATCCTTAGGCGTCATGCTATTCTTATGGATAATAATTAAAACTAGAACTAGTTATTGTCCTTTTGCTCGAATCCGAGCAAGCCTGTACCGAACGAAAGATCGAACAAAAGCACAACTAGTTATAGTTTTAATTATTCTCCATAAGAATATCTGACGTCTGAAAGATGCAGGTTTGCTGAAACAAGGTACACAAAAAATGGAATTCCCAACTAGGGTGGTAGGGGTTGGGTGGTACTCAACTAGGTGAAGGCACATACCAAATTTTATTAATTTATGTTCATAATTAAGGGAGATAACATTTTACTTATCCTCCATAAGAATAACATAGGGGCTGAGTACGCAGGTTTGATGCTACGGGAGCAATCGGCAAAAACAATTGTTTTTCGTGCAAATATCAATAGACCACAACGGGATGAAGCAATATATTAAGTTTCGTCTGGATAAGTTAATAAATAAGCAAGATACACAATTTTTCTTATCCTCCATAAGGGTAACATTGGACAACGTACTGAGTTTAGCACTTTCAATATCTCTGTAACCAATTGACGTAGAGCTATGGTCTAAAAACAATTTTTTTTAAAGATGAATTGAATGGAGAAAAATTAAATTTGATTTACTAATAAAAAAACTATTATATATAAAAACTGCCATTATATATACAAACTCAAAAAATACCTTTTTGGGGTACAAAACTCCCCAAAATACCTCTTTTGGAAAAATAATTGCTTTGGATTTTTACTTATTTTATTTCTAGTCCGTTTTGGCCAAGGAGTTCTATTAGTAATACTGGAGGCAACACTGATGAACAAAATTCCGAGCCGTTCTTTGCCAAATTTTGGTCAGTGAGCTCTACACAACCTGGAGAGACTACTGTCATATAGTCTCTGACAAAAAAGTGCCGTGGAAATCAGCTCGAAACTCAATATTTCCCCTCTACAGTACCATCATAACACAACAAACTAACGAACAACATGTACAAGGTGCCGTGTTCGTGTTGTAATGTTGGTACTGTGGATTGGGAAAATGCGGGTAAAAGCTGCCTATGATGGCACGAAAATCCAGCCAGTAGTCTCTCCAGTTTTACATAGAGCTCACTGATTTTGGTGAGGCAAAGAACTACTCGCTGAAATCGAACGAGTCGACAAAGGGAATCAAACAAATACCGTATAGCTATTCATGATTTGAAAATTAATAAACTTGTATTTGTTTATCTAATCATAATTTATCATATTTCACGGCGATAGTAGATACATAAATCAAAGGGAAAAAATAATTTGTTCAAACGTTTAATACTTTTATTCCAGTGCTTTTCGTGAGTAGATTCACTTATAGTAATAAAACAACGAATAAAGATGGATCAAAGAACGAGAAATTTGCCTCACCAGTGTACCAACCTAACAAAAACAATGGCTCGATTTTTCGACAAAAATCGTTAAGCTGTGTTGCCTCCAGAAATACTAATAAACCTCCTTGCTTTTTGGCCTTTCCTTCCTTTTAGCATTTAATTTGGGGAAATTCAATCGTATTCCCTGTATTGACTGATCCTATGTCGTCTACTACAGTGCTTCGGGCTTCGGGGCACTATGCCTCTACGGGCATCTACGGGGCATCGGGACTACGAGGGATATCAAGGAGGTTTATTGTATAATTGGAAGTAATACTGCTTCACTATTTTTTTCAAAAAAGCGAGTCGGTGATTTTGTCAGGTTGGTACACTGGTGAGGCAAATTTATCGTTCTTTGAACTATCGTAATTGGTTGTTTTATTCCTTTAATTAAGTGAACTTACTCAAACATGCAAATCACTGGAATAAAAGTAATATAAGTTGGAACAAATTCATTTTTTCGTTTGATTTATGCATCTACTCTTGCCGTGAAATATGATAATTTATGAGCAAATAAATAAATACAAGTTTATTAATGTTCAAATTATGAGTAGGTTGAATGACAACACTTTGTCGACTCGTTCGATTTTAGCGAGAAGTCCTTTGCCTCAACAAAATTTGGCAAAGAACGGCTCGCAATTTAGATCATCAGTCATCAGTGTTGTATCCAGTATTACCAAATAGAACTCCTTGAGGGATATGTATCATGTATGTATAAACAAAACGTAAGAACGGTTATCAGATTTTTAATTGTTTGCGTTCCTCTATGTAAGTCAGCTGACAATAATGTTCGGAATCCTCCTTGAGAGAGATTACCAAAAATATATTTAGCTTAGCATTTTATTAGTAGAGTAGGATTAGCACCTGAAAAGGAATTGGCCTTGTAAAACGATTTTCATCTTCCCTGCTATATGTCAAATCACAGTAGCAAACAATAGGCCTAACATAACAATGGAAGTTTGTTTTTATTAGATTTTAGTGTAATTTTATCAGTTTGCAAGCATTGTTCAGATTTTGTTATGAACTATTCTTCCCTTCTCATGGTAAGTTTTGATTTAAATCTCTTATTTAAATTCAAATCTATGCTATTTATGCCTTATCTCAAATTCGTCTTAAAAATGTTTGTCTTCAAAATGCCAAACATGCCCTTACCAAGTGTTAGGCTTACCTGACTTGAATATATATTTTGTTTTTGAAATTATCAATGATATGATAATGACAGGTTTAGTGAAGTTGGCTTAACTGCTGCTGAAAATGCTGAAAATGATCAAGAAGTAACACAGGTGCTAAATGATTTTATTTCAAAACATCTTTCCTTCTATGTTGAAAGGTCGGGAATTGGTATCAAAATCCAAATTTAAAACTCCTATCGATGGTTTTTCGGCATAAAAATATATCAGTCACCGGTGGACCCTCAGCACTATGCACCGAAACTCGATAGGCCTGCCGCCGCATTAGCACACACCTTCACCGCATCACAGTTCCGCGATGTTGCAAATGACACAGTATATTTTTCTTCATAACCTATTGAATGAAAATTAACTATTTATACTACATACAATCCTCTCACTGTTTTCCAAGTTTATAGAGAGTCATATTAAGACTCAAAACACTCATAAGTGTAATTTCAATATTTTGGTTGGATGGGCAAAAATGGTTGTGATCATGATTATTGTGACTTTTCATATATTTCAATAGCATTTCCTCCAAATTATTGGCTGCCCCCCTTGCCACCCCCGAATTATGCACATGAAAACACTGATCCATGCATAGGCCAGGGTTGTCAAGTCACCGCCATCTTCTGAAGTCTCAGGTACAGAAGGATCTATTTTCATTGAAAAAACAAAAACTATTAAATATATGCCCTAAAATAAATATATACAGTCAAGGCACTATAAACTTTGGGTCCCCCGGTGGACCCCACCGCACCTACCGAGACGCGAAGGAACGGTACTGTACTATGCACATACACTCTAGGAATAACGCGGTACCAGATTAACCTTCCTCTACGAGTGGCTGAACCACAATGAGTACATAACAGGAAACGGTGTGCTCTCCCGCCGGCGGACGCGCCGCACCCTGACAGCGACGCGTGGGGTCCGCTGGTGGTCCCGCCGCAGTGGATGTGTTAATTCTCTTACTAAAAGCCAGTTCAATTGAATTGGCGGCCTAACTTCATTATTACAGTATCTTAGGCCTAACATTGTGCCTAACAGAGATGTCAGTAGCCAGAGACAGATTCTGGGAGTTTGTTTTAATGAGATATAAATAAATATAGAACTCTCGCCTCGTGTTAAAAAGTGAAGTCTCAATGGAGGATATTTTTGTAAACAAATAAATAAATAAATAACTTTATTGTCGTTGGGCATTAAAAATAATACATGACAATAGTTAATAGAACAATGAATTTAGATACATTATAGTACATTTATTTACTTCAATTTCTTCTGGGTCCAATAATCGTTCTTAAAACACTCATCAATTTCGAAAGGGCACTTATTTAGTAGAATATTCTTGATTTTCCTTTTAAAGCTATTTTCACTTACATTTTTCCAATCAGTTGGTAATTTATTAAAAATTTTGATTCCCATTTCACTGAAATTCCTTTTGCTTTTCGAGTATTTGAAACATGTTACTTGAAATTTATTTTGATTTCTTGTTTGATGTACCGTAGGTGAATATATCTGAATTTAGTAAAAATTTAGAGTGATTTCTTTTAATGTAAACTTTGTAAAATGTAGATTGATGCCAATGTTAGTATGCCTAACTTAATCTTTTAAATAATGGTCTGCAATGGGTTTTGGTTTAACATCACAAATTATTCTGATTGCTTTGTTTTGAATTTTAAAAATAAATTTGTAATTTGGTCCGTTGCCCCAGATTAAAGTTCCATAACCAATATAACTCTGAACATAGGCATGGTATAGGCATTTAAAATTACTTCTAAATTTACATTTCCTTTTAGTCTTCTTAAAACATCTTGCAAAGAGTAATAACTTAAAAGAGTAACATAATTTGTAAAAAGAGAGAAATTGTTTGGTTAACATATTGTTGCCGGAGACCGGAAAGTACAGAGGGTCAAAATGGAGGTCAGCATGGAGGCACAGTTTTTTACCCCAGCCAAGACCTCTATAGATATATTCCTATCCGTGGCCATCCGACCAATTTGGTCTGATTTTTATGTCGCCTAGAGTGGCCACCGACCAAATTGGTCGGATATGACTGAAAATTTTGTAACGTTAAAAAACCAGTATAATAATAAACTCAAAAGTGATCAATATATATATTATTCGAAAGATCACATTCTGAACTTTCATTTTATTACATAAATGAACCGTGTAGCAGCTGTACTCATAACAATGTTTCGACGATTAGAAATCGAATGAATTTTTGGCACAACGCAATTGCTACAGCCGACGCACTGACAGTGGCAAAACACGATATTTTTGAAATTACCCAGCTCGAGTAATTTTCCTCGCAGGAAGATGCGGTTGGTACCAATGCACAGCTGCTAAAGAGTATTTTATGTTGGTATTGATATTTAGAATGAAATATTGATTGGACAGGTTATTTGATTTTATGAAAACAGGTGTTTCTGGTTTTTTTGTGGAATGGCCAATCCGATCAAATTGGTCGGATCAGAAAATCACGTTTATATGCAGTGTATGTTATAGTTACTAGTCAAATAATATGTTATTTTGAAGAGGAAGAAATTTAGAGTAATTTAGTTTTGCCGTTGGCAGCACTGTTTGCCCTTGGCTTCATAACTAAGGAAATTCATTACGTCACATTTTTGCCTAATCGGCAACTGCGCAGCTGTTTACGAAGTCTCAGTCAGTTTGTTTGGCTCGCTCCAAACTGTATTGTATTTGGTACCTATCACTGTAAACAGCAGATTTCAGGCTTTCTTCCTATGTCTGTCTTGATGTTTTGTGTTCTTGTTGACAATATGACATGACATTTGAAATATGCAATGTCCAGTCCAAAACGGCGCGCTATGTTATTGTTTGACCGTTGTCAGTTGTGTAAGAGTGTTTTAGTTATTTATTTAGCCGAATTTACGCAAAAATGGATTGTTGTGACATTTGGGGTGCTCTTGAAGAAAGTATTAGTGACATTGATGACAATTTAGAGGGTGATATAGGCATTGATATTGAGATGAACGACTTTCCTGATGATGTGTCATAGGCGTTGTTGGCTAATTGGATTATTTAGCTGGTAGGCCTAGTGGTGAGTTATATATTTATATGTATATTTCTATTTATTCTATGTATAACATGTTATATATTTATATGTAGGGAATTTAATGTACTACAACATGTTTATATTGATTTGGGAATAAGACATTTGGCAAAAAATTTATATACTAAATGCTGTGAAATTTTTTTTAAGTACGCAAAAATGCAAAACATTCTTTTGTTAACATTTATTTATAAGTGATAAAAATGTTGTATTATCAACTTTATGACTTTTTTGGATTCCTTACTTCATTAGCTTTACAAATATTTATATATCATTATTAGTATATACATATATTACATGACTTATTTACAACACAAACTAACACTGTACAGTTTACACATATTTCGGGTTTCTGTTTATTATTACTATATTACGCCCCTAAAACTTAAAAAAAATTCTTTCCACAACATGTTATATATTTCTGTGTAGGGAATTAGATTGTTTCCAAAATGTATACAATGAATTTTCCATAAAAAATCTGTAGAAAAAATTTTACCGAGGATGATTTTGAAATAAAAAAAAAAAATCGATTTTTTTATCACTTTACAGAAAAAATATTTTCCTGGATCTGTTTTATTTTAGTATTTCTACATTCTCCTGTTCTTTCCGATCAAAATGAATATGAGGTTGGCTAGGTTTACTTCTACGGTTGAAGTTATACGAATTTTCAAAAAAAGGTCTGCAAAATCGCAAAATCTGCTTGGCCATTTCCCACTTCAACATTAGGCCACTGCTAGGGATATACTTCGTTGGTTTGTACTAAGCACTGTGTAAACAAAATATATTAGTTTCTGTTCTGACGTGATAGTACGGTAAGTTAGTTGTATACTGTCACTTTTTTACACTGACTGATATAACGTGATAGACTGCTGACATAACAGTGGAGGAGACGTGTATAGATAGTTCTTGACAAGTGCAAGTCAGCAGAAAGTAGGCAGTGAATAAAAGTACCAGCTTCTTAACAACTGTCACTCAAGTTGCTTTGCACCGTAGACAATCTGTGTTAAACAGACAATATAATATCCATAACATTTAGATCCCTCCAATACAGGGCTATTTAAACTATGACATCACTTGCCCCCTATTGTATAGGGCATTTAAACTATGACATCACAGCCCAGCTGTTTAAGAAAAAACAACATGGCTGCCGCTTCAGTATGCAACATAACCTCAAAACGATTTTTCCCGTCTTTTAACATACAACTAGGGAGTTTCATTATATGTATTTAATCTATAAAAATAAATTATATAGGTAGGCCTATACAATAATAATGACAAATATTGTTGTTAATTAAAATATATAGGTAATTGAAAAACATTATTTAGTAGGCTTTATTAACCCATTATAATAAAGATTCCGCAAGTAGAAGACCACACAGAGAATAGGTAGGCTATCGTTGAGCTAAATCTGCTATTTATTCATATTTTGCTCTCCAGAACACAGGGAAAATAGCATTAATATAATGAGTATTAGTTTACACTAATACGCCCCTAATAGTTGATTAGATCCCTCAACTAAAAACAAAATAAACTCAAAATACCGTACAGAAGCACTGTGACAAACATACGGTTACTGCCATTGCTCACCCTATACTTGAATACAGCGACACTGTCACCCTCAGCATTTCTAATTTCAGAGGGAAGGTACATTTTGTGGGTTACATAGAAAGCTTTTGCTTGTTCTGATTTATTGAATAAGTAATGTACTATTGATTTTAAGTCAAATTTTATATAAGTAATAAGAAATTTTGTTTCTAATTTGGTAAAATGCAATTTTTAAAATGTTCTCAAGATCCATAAGTTGCTGGCTCAGGTCTGCCTTTTCCAGGTTTCCAGAATCCCCTGGCTACACAAAACAATCTTTATATATAATTCTGTAAGCAAAATTTTTAGGTCAAAATTGTGGGAGTTTGTTAAATTGCAGGTTGATGGGAGACGGCTCAAATTAAAGGTCTTTATCCCAGGGACTCGGTAAAAATAGCAGTATTTCTAAAAAGTGACCAGCGAACGATAAATAACGTAAAACATCCCCCATAAGAAAAGCATGAGGATTTAAAAACGTCTGCTTAGTTTACATTAAACATGTGATTAAGTGTTCACTTTGTTTACAAACTGATATGTGTTCCTCCATTGAGCAAGGTTAGGGGCTATGGCCCCTTCCAAGCCACTAGTTGAAACAAATTTAACCTTAAATTACTTCATACATTAGCCAATCAATCATCATGCTGGACATTTGTCATAAGTTTGTAGTTGGCTGTGTAAACAAGATCTCCAATTCATCGTAGGTCTCCTGGCAACAGTTTGCTTTGTTGCGATGGCTTTGGTACTATTTACATTTTCATGTATTTAATCATGGGATCTGTAGGCTATAATTTAGTTCATATGTACAATTTCTTGATTTAGTTGGTAGACTTAGCAAATGCAATTTTAATAACATCTAATGGGCCGCATCTACTTTTACTGAATTTAAAAAAGTTTATAGGCCTTCAGGTTTTGTACAGTATTCAAGTAGGCCAACTTGTAAGTTACTTTATTCATCCTTTTCTTAGTAAATAAGTAGGGAAAAGTAATCATTTAATACATTATTTACTGTAATTGTTTAGGTCAGTACGCTGTAGTGAGGTGAATATTTCAAATAAAATTAACACCTGCAAAATCCCTTATTAAATATATCCCTTGAAAGAAGAATATCATAATTGAAGAGCCATGGACACAAATGTCGACTGTGGAGGAGACAGAGGAAGGCAAGTGTATAACAGGTTAACTTACTGTTTTTTGTTTTTAACTAGGCCCCCTAATGGGTTGAAAACTAATCTAGGCCTATGTCTTATATGTGTACCTACTCAAATTGTTTAGATTATTACAGTATTTTCTAGTGATAACAATAATCAGCTGTATACAAAGACTTTTTCCCATAAATAAATCCCATAGACAATGCCTAAGTTCACAGAATACCTAGACAAGTATGACCATAGCCTACAAGTCAATTTTGTAAATCCTGTTTTAGTATTAAGTAATCAATTTATTTAGATATCAAGGATAATTCCCAACAAGTATATGTACAAAGAAGTAATAACCTTTAGATAATAAGCATTGTATTAATCTATATACTCACAGAATAATGTTAATCCAAATCATCCACTGGCCTATCTCAGGATACCAAATTTAATAACCATGACAAGGTTAAATGTGACAAATTGGTTCCGGTACGTTTATTTATTTTATACCAGAACAAAAGAATTTTGCATTAGGATTTAAGTAACCCATGTCATTTGTAAATAATATCGTAGAAAGATTTTAATTCATTATGTACGACAATATTTTCACAACGGAAACAACCTTTCTAACACTGCACTTTTCTGAGAAGATTAGCACTATTTCGAACTATATAACCGTAATGATTGGAATTTAAGATTAAGTAGGACACTTCTCCCATCCATTTTAACTATAAGATTCACACACAAATGTAATTAAAAACGAAATAAATGTAAATATGTAAACATACAACACCATTCCCTGATCCACGGAAGCCATTTTTGTTGAACGAGTGCCGTCCGTTACTTACCACCCAGCCGGTCCATTCAGTGCCGACACCTAGTGGATAAACTCTGAACTACTACCGTATAATTGTCCACACAGCACATTGTATCCTACCGCTATTTTTAAGACATTATTTTACATTTTTTAAATTCAAGTGTACATTATAATGAAAAGTAAATATTTTAACAATTGAACTAAAATTAATTGTAAACTTAGGGTAAAGGAGAAATAACCTAAATATGTGCAGAAATTAAATATTTAACCAAACATTGCAAATATTGTGAAACTTGTATGATTTCCCTAAACAGCTGTTTTTTGACATGGTCATTGTAGAAATGCAATTATGAGTATTTTAAGTTGAATTTAATATATTTTAGTAACTATTTCGATTCTTAATCATATTTTCTAGTTTTGAAGACCTAAATTCATGTTTTTCCAAATTCAATTATGTAGAGAATGATTTTATAAATTCAGTGAAGTGTACAACCAATTAAAAGTGTAATTTTCAGCTGTTAGCCAATAGAGAAATTAGACAGATCCTGGATTATTGGCAAGCGACGCTATTGGATAATAGACCTTCTTCTACAATTTGAACAAGAAGTGAGATGAGTTGCCTTTGGGAAGTCTTAGGGCAAGGAGCATGTTGCTCTAATCCAGAAATTTAGAAGAAGAGAATTTGTCCAGTTTTTATTATTTAGTGCGGTTTAACAAATTTAATAAAACTTCCCCCAGCTGTATTAGCCCACCTGAATCCTTTTTTATCTTTTATCGTTTATCATAGGCCATTAACAGGACTTTGGTGAGATCACTCCATTTTTCAGAACTAACCTTTTTCAGCTCCATTTGGAAGAACTTTATTGATTTTAATAGGAACTTTTGGACTCATCTAAACTACTAATTAATTATTTTATCAACTATTTTAACTTCAAGAAAGGAAAAGTGTAATACAATCTCAGCAAGTTTTTCGAAAAGCCTTTGAACATTATTCTTTTTCAAAATTTAATATCTCTACATAATATTTGGCATTGAATATTCTAATTTGATCTTTATGATAACTTTTGTTAACAAGCCAGAAGCATTTGAACCCATGAATATATAATACCCTGAGTTATAGAGACATTTTGAACATTTTTCTGTGAATACTATTGATATGTTTTTTTTGTAACTGATGTATAGTTTTTCATAAGTGAGTAAATTGATTTTTCTTTGTTCATTGTAACTAACAGCTGTGTCTTATTTCTCTCATAGAACTATTTATTTATTTTGAATAAAAAAGATATAAAAAATATTTATAATAAAATGGCGCAACAACGTGGTGGCTTTATGAAACAAAAGTTATCATACAAAAAACAAACTCAAAACTCATAATTGCATCTTAGTTAAGATATTTAATTAGAATAAGAATATTAGATTACTTGTACCTAAGATAAGAATATCCCCAGTAGGAAACCCCAGTAGGAAACCCCAGTAGGAATCCCCCCCATTTTTTTACCCCCATTATTTATCTAGGACCTATCCCTATTTTTTGTGTATTCCCCAAGAAAATGACATCTCCTTATAACCTTAGAAAAAATCCCCGTAAAAGTGCCAAGTTAGCGGAAGGCGGCGAAGACGAAGACCTTACATATCCTATAGAAGAACTGCAACACTTACAGTTATTAGAAGACTACACAACTCCCAACATGAACACAAACACTATAGACACTACAAACACTCAAACAGAAGAGAATAGACACGACATAGCTGTAGGAGGAGAACCATTAATACCTAGCCTAGACAAATACAAAACCACAGAAAATCTAGACCCTTCCAACATAAACCCTATAGAAACCGAACAAACAGAGCTCAAGCACTTAATCTTACAAATGACTACCCAACTGACAAACCTAGTAAACACTCAAATTGGTACAGTCAATTCTAAAATCGAAAATTCCAATACCGAGTTGAAATCCCAAATCAACTCCGTCCAAACTGACCTAACTCAACAAAATATAAACCTAGAAAGTAGCCTAACTCAAAAAATGACTGACAATCTAAACATGCTTGAAGATAGGATAAATGAAAAAATCTCTAAATTGGAACTTAAAACTCACACCCAAAACCTACAAATGAAAAACGAAATCTTAAATCAAGTAAATACTAAATTTGAAGAGCAAAACACCAAACAAGAAACTCGCATTCAAGCACTTGAAGATCAGCTACCTAGTCAAATTCAAAAACAAACCGAACAGCTCCTACTAAAAACTAGTGAAAATTTAGAAGAGTATATAGATAACCAAATACATACGGTCAACCATCAATTAAATAACCACATCAAGCAGCAAGAAACCTACAATGAAAGAATTAATGAGCATACATTAGTCATATCTAAACAGAACGCCACTTTAAGTCAAATTGAGCGGGAGATAACCCAGATTAAAGAATCCCCACAATCCTCCCCTCAAAACATAAACCTATCCCAACTACCTGAAATAATCGTAAATTACATTGGTGAACACACAAATAACATAACTACTAAAATACCTCACTTTAATACAAAGACTAAAAATCCACCCGAGTTTATAGAGCAGTTTGCGAAATACTATGAAGGCTACACTAAACGAAATTCCCGAGATTGTCTCAGTTATCTGGAATTAATCGAGCAATGTTTCGAAGGCACATCCGCAATTTGGTTTCAGATAATCAAATCCGATCTTAAAAACGCAGATGATTTCAAAACCAAATTCCTCAAACAATACTGGAGTTCTGATGTTCAGAGATCCATAAGGAAACGTGTCGAGATGGAGCATTACCGACCGGACGGAAAAATGACTATGACCGAGTATTTTATTGATAGAACCATAACCCTCAAATCTATGATACCTCCTATGGAAGATGCCGAGATAATCGAAACCCTAACGAATAATTTCAACGAACAGATCCGAGCTTCAGTAGCCGTACAAAATATACAAACCTTTGAAAGATTCATAGAACTGCTAAATCGCGAAGACATGCACAATAAAACGGAACGGATCAGAAAAAATTCAAACGAGTATAGGCCTAACTTAAACCAGTCACACAACAACTACCAAAATCCTCACACAAACAGACCTAATCGGCAGGATAACCACTATGATCGATATGATAAATTTGTTCCCTCAAGACACCACCCATATCAACAAAATTACCACTCAAATCAGCCCAAACAAAACCACAATCTCACTTACAAACCTCAAAACAATTACCATAATAATTCACCACAACACAACCGACCGAACACACCATATGGTCAGAGAGGACAGGAATACCACTACAATAACAGACGAAATTACAACGAACCGCGTCACCAGCTGCAACACATTCAGGTCGACCAACATAACCGAAACAATAATCCCAATCGCTATCCCACCACTGATCAACGGCAGTGGACCCGACAGCTGTCGCCCGCCAGCAACGAACAAACACGACAATATCCGAATGTGCCCGAGTACAATCAAAATCACCCGGAGCCAGTCGAAACACAATCTGTCAGTTCACACGGTAGACAACAGCCATCGGAAAACTAAAACGCGTTGATAATATGAGTACAGAGGAGGGACCTATATGCTTTACGAACCACGTATCACACGTCCATGCATTTGATACAGATAACATTTTATCAACGCTTACATTTAATAAAATCGGAATAAATGAGGTCCGAGCTAATAAAACAAGTAACCATAATCTAACCTTAACAAACAATTTAATAAGTACTACGTACTGTGATAGAGACTTTTTATTAGAAGAAGAGCAAACTAAAACAAATACTAATAAAATATCATGCCCTGAAATAAAAATAAAATTAGGACAAGTTGAGACCAATGTATTACTAGATTCCGGAGCATCCATCAGTTGTATGTCAGAACAGTTTTTCATCCAAAATAGTAAACATTTCCATAACTTAGAAATATTCCCCTTAAGTAACATAAACATCACAACTGCTACAGGTCAAAGAAGTAAACAACTAAAGAAAATAATATTTACTGAAATCAGTACAAACGAAATGAAGTATTCCGTACAATTTGTATTAGTTCCAAATCTCATACGCAATGTAATTATAGGTGTGGACATTTTAAAACAAGCAAAGACTTGGATGGATTTCAATAATGAAAGAATTATTATTTTCAATGATAAAACTATATCCGTGTGTGAGGACTTCGTCAATTTTGTGCAGGATACCTTAATGTTCGGTCACAATGATAATATCAATACAAATAATGATAGGCTATCATGCCAATGTAATGTCAAGCATTTTGAAGTAATAACGTATAAAACTACTATAGTAACAGAAGATAACTGTAACCTAATAATTGAACATTTAAATTACACCACTGACCAACCACATTCAAATGAAATAACAAACAAAACATCCAAGGAAGCATTTTCAAAAATAAATGACATCGTAAACCAATTAGACTCATTAGATACTACACAAAAGGGGCACTTAAAACATTTACTTAACAAATATACCCAAATCTTTTCTGATAAGCCAGGATTATGCAACAAATATGAGTACGAAATTAAAGTAAAAGAAGATAAACCGTTTAAAGGACCAAATTACCCCATACCGGCCTGTTATGCAGAAGCAGTCGAAAAAGAAATACAAAACATGTTAAATGACAATATCATTGAACGTAGCATGAGCTCATATATAAATCCCTTAGTAGTGGTACCCAAGAAATCAGGCGAAATAAGGTTATGCATAGATGGCCGAGCTATCAACTCTAGGATAATCAACGATTATGACACGAATCTAAGTATAAACGAATTATTGAGTCATGGCAAAAATACGCAATTCCTAACCACAATCGACCTTACTGCATCTTATTGGCAAGTTCCTTTAACGCCATATTCAAGGCAATACACGGCTTTCCAATTTAAAGGTAAAACGTACCAATTTACCAGAGTCCCATTTGGCATTTCGATATCCCAAGCAGCCTTACTCCGAGCTATAGAAACAGTGTTCGGAAATCAAACTAAAAATTTCATGATCATGTATGTCGACGATGCTTTAATCTATTCAACCTCATTCGAAGAACAACTACAACATTTAGAGTTTATTTTTTTCAAACTGCAAGACAGCGGTATGACCATCAAGCTTGATAAATCCTTATTTTTTCGAGAGAAAGTACCTTTTTTGGGACATATATTCACTACTACTGGTCTTGAACCAGACCCAAGCAAAATTAAAGCCATAAAAGAGTTCCCGGCCCCCAAGACAAGAAAACAGCTCAAAGGATTTATTGGACTTGTAAATTTTTATAATCGTTTTGTCGATAAGTTTTCCGAAACTATCCAACCCCTTATGAAATTAACCTCCAAAACTACAAAATTTGTCTGGACCGAAGCTGAAACTATTGTGTTCAATAAAGTCAAAGACCTTTTCATCCAAACCACTCTAAAACATCCGGACTACAACAAACCTTTTCATTTACAAACAGACTGCTCCATACAAGCTATTGGGGGCCATCTATACCAAATTCATGACAACGGGGAAAAGACAGCAATAACATTTATATCTAGAACATTAAAGGCGCATGAAAAACGCTATACTACTACTGAACTTGAGTGCCTAGCTATTATACACTGCTTGCAAAAAGTAAGACATATCATTTTAGGCCACCAAATCCATATTCAAACCGACCACCAGGCTTTGACGTTCTTAACCACTTCTAAGCTTTTAACTCCAAGATTAACCCGCTGGATGCTAGCATTACAAGAATATAACTATACCATAGAGTATTGTACCGGAAAAAGCAATGTTGTAGCAGATACTTTAAGTCGGACTAAATTCCCTACAGACCAAACTGAAGATTCCCCACAAGATTTGATCATTGCAAGAGTCACCCCTCAAATTAATATACAATTCAAGAACATCCTCAAGAACATTTCAGTGCACCAACGTCAAGATCCTAAATTATTAAATTTCATTGAAGACTCCCCCCATTACAACAACATATACGAAATTGAATTACCTTCTCCCAAATTTATTGTAATTAACAATCACTTATATAAAGTAACACAAATTGGATACAAATTAGTAATTCCCAAGAACCTCATTCTACCCCTAATCAAGGAGTGCCACGAATACTATATCCACTGCGGAACACAAAAATGTTTGAGCCTTCTACAAGAAACTTTCTATTTTAAAAATATGTCAAAATGCATACGAAAATATATCTCACACTGTGACATTTGCCAAAGATGCAAACATCTAACTCACCCGAATCACGGCGTAGCTATGGGTCAACAAAGTAAAAATATTGGTGAAACCCTGTCCATAGACTTTCTCGGGCCATTACCTACTAGCCAAGGAAATACCAAATATGTGTTAATCGCTACTGATAATTTTTCTAAACTTACAAAATTGTATGCCACACAAAAAGCAAACACGAAAACTGTTTTAGACAAAATTTTTAATCAATACATACCCATAATCGGAAAACCAAAAAAAATTATTTCTGATAATGCCACTTATTTCAGAAATTCACAATACATAGATAAGCTCACAAAAAATGATATTATACCAGTTTTTATACCCATTAGGCACCCACAAATGAACCTATCCGAAAGACACATACAAAATGTCAAAAAAGCCATGCGAATTCTCTGCCATAATCATCAACAGAATTGGAACCATCATCTACAATGGATCGAAGATTGCCTAAATGAATTACCTAATGATACCACCAAACTAACACCCAATGAACTACACTTCGGAACAAATAACAAACGATTTTGGGATAAATTCCTACCAAAAACTATGTTTAACAACCAAGACCATCGAGAAAACATAATCTTAGCAAGGCTGCGCATCAGAACCAAACAAGAAAAAATTGCATCAAAAATGAACTATAAAAATAAACCTATCACTTTTGAAATAGGAGATCAAGTATTAATCAAAAACAACAAAATTTCAAACGCTTCAGACAAAGTTACCAAGAAACTATTTGAATTGTATATAGGACCATACATCATCCACGAGAAGCTAGGACGAAATGTGTTTAACCTTAAGAAAATAGCCGATCATAGCATCATAGGACCCTTCCACACCCAACTGCTACGCAAATATAATGACCCTGTAAATATTAGATAAGCGACCTGATCTTTTATTAATTTCATGTTATATTTAGTTAAACAATTTAGTTAGGTTACGTTTTAAATGTTCATCCCTTATTCCCATATATTCCATTTTAATGTTTTGTTACCATTGTATTTAATGTTAAGGTAAGTCATGTACAGTATATGTATTGAAATGTTAACTGTAATTTTTGTTTGGACTCATTTTGAACTGAACCATTCGCCAAACAAAAAGGGGCTTTATTACAGTATTTTCTAGTGATAACAATAATCAGCTGTATACAAAGACTTTTTCCCATAAATAAATCCCATAGACAATGCCTAAGTTCACAGAATACCTAGACAAGTATGACCATAGCCTACAAGTCAATTTTGTAAATCCTGTTTTAGTATTAAGTAATCAATTTATTTAGATATCAAGGATAATTCCCAACAAGTATATGTACAAAGAAGTAATAACCTTTAGATAATAAGCATTGTATTAATCTATATACTCACAGAATAATGTTAATCCAAATCATCCACTGGCCTATCTCAGGATACCAAATTTAATAACCATGACAAGGTTAAATGTGACAAATTGGTTCCGGTACGTTTATTTATTTTATACCAGAACAAAAGAATTTTGCATTAGGATTTAAGTAACCCATGTCATTTGTAAATAATATCGTAGAAAGATTTTAATTCATTATGTACGACAATATTTTCACAACGGAAACAACCTTTCTAACACTGCACTTTTCTGAGAAGATTAGCACTATTTCGAACTATATAACCGTAATGATTGGAATTTAAGATTAAGTAGGACACTTCTCCCATCCATTTTAACTATAAGATTCACACACAAATGTAATTAAAAACGAAATAAATGTAAATATGTAAACATACAACACCATTCCCTGATCCACGGAAGCCATTTTTGTTGAACGAGTGCCGTCCGTTACTTACCACCCAGCCGGTCCATTCAGTGCCGACACCTAGTGGATAAACTCTGAACTACTACCTTATAATTGTCCACACAGCACATTGTATCCTACCGCTATTTTTAAGACATTATTTTACATTTTTTAAATTCAAGTGTACATTATAATGAAAAGTAAATATTTTAACAATTGAACTAAAATTAATTGTAAACTTAGGGTATAGGAGAAATAACCTAAATATGTGCAGAAATTAAATATTTAACCAAACATTGCAAATATTGTGAAACTTGTATGATTTCCCTAAACAGCTGTTTTTTGACATGGTCATTGTAGAAATGCAATTATGAGTATTTTAAGTTGAATTTAATATATTTTAGTAACTATTTCGATTCTTAATCATATTTTCTAGTTTTGAAGACCTAAATTCATGTTTTTCCAAATTCAATTATGTAGAGAATGATTTTATAAATTCAGTGAAGTGTACAACCAATTAAAAGTGTAATTTTCAGCTGTTAGCCAATAGAGAAATTAGACAGATCCTGGATTATTGGCAAGCGACGCTATTGGATAATAGACCTTCTTCTACAATTTGAACAAGAAGTGAGATGAGTTGCCTTTGGGAAGTCTTAGGGCAAGGAGCATGTTGCTCTAATCCAGAAATTTAGAAGAAGAGAATTTGTCCAGTTTTTATTATTTAGTGCGGTTTAACAAATTTAATAAAACTTCCCCCAGCTGTATTAGCCCACCTGAATCCTTTTTTATCTTTTATCGTTTATCATAGGCCATTAACAGGACTTTGGTGAGATCACTCCATTTTTCAGAACTAACCTTTTTCAGCTCCATTTGGAAGAACTTTATTGATTTTAATAGGAACTTTTGGACTCATCTAAACTACTAATTAATTATTTTATCAACTATTTTAACTTCAAGAAAGGAAAAGTGTAATACAATCTCAGCAAGTTTTTCGAAAAGCCTTTGAACATTATTCTTTTTCAAAATTTAATATCTCTACATAATATTTTGCATTGAATATTCTAATTTGATCTTTATGATAACTTTTGTTAACAAGCCAGAAGCATTTGAACCCATGAATATATAATACCCTGAGTTATAGAGACATTTTGAACATTTTTCTGTGAATACTATTGATATGTTTTTTTTGTAACTGATGTATAGTTTTTCATAAGTGAGTAAATTGATTTTTCTTTGTTCATTGTAACTAACAGCTGTGTCTTATTTCTCTCATAGAACTATTTATTTATTTTGAATAAAAAAGATATAAAAAATATTTATAATAAGATTAATAATTAAATTAATTCAATCTCATGCTTAAGGTGTAATATGATGAGGAATGGTAAAGATTATTTCAATTATTTGCTGCCAGTCGCTGTACAATAGATTACAGTTTTTTATGTGAGAGAAAATTAATATTTTATAAATATTTAAAATTAAAACTTTATAAATATTTAAAATTAAAATACCTCCGTCGCAGCAAACCTGCATACGGTACTCAGCGAATTTCCAATGCATGTCTTAGTAACACATAAAGCCATTTATCAGTATTCATAAAAATACAATCACAAATAAGCGATATATAAAATACTAATTATTCTCCAAGAATAACATTGCGTATCGCATGGGGACGAGTACGCAGGTTTGCTGCAACAAGGAACACAAAAAATGGGTTTTTATGCAAATATCAAAAGAACTCAACAAGGTGAATTCAAGTACTAAGTTTCATCCATATACATTCATAACTAAGCGAGATATAACATTTTAATTATTTTCATAAGAGTAACATGGGGGCTGAGACGCAGGTTTGCTGCAACCAGAATCATAAAAAAATGGATTTTGTTGCAAATATCAATGGAACTCAGCTTTCACGGGCCCATGGGCAGGCCTGGTGGTGTGGGCCCTTGTTGCCGTCCGGATCCAATTTTGGTGACCTTTTTTTAGACAAGAGTGTCCTAAATAAGACACTGGCCTGGCCTCCCAGGCCCGAGCCCTAGGGCAGTTGTCCCCCCTGCCCAGGGCCGGTGCAACAGGTTTTGGCGCCCTAGGCAAAACTATCGTGAGGCACCCCCCCCCCCAAAAAAAAATCATCCAATGCACTTTGCGTACTTTAGTACAGGAAGTTTGCCTGTTACAACTACAAACGCCAAACTTCCTGGACATATTACATCTTTGGGTCTATTAAAAACCAAAGTATGTTTAGGTGATAATAAAGTTAGTATTTTGCTTTTCTAGAAAAATATATTTTTCCAATTTTACACACGCCCCACTCTTAACGGCGCCCGGGACCGTCATTGCCTAGGCGCCAGGCGCCCCTCAGTCCCCGGCGCCCTAGGCGGTTGCCTAGTTCGCCTATATGATAGCGCCAGTCCTGCCCCTGCCCCCCCTGAATACGGCCCTGTCCATAAGAATAACATGTGGGTTCAGAACCCAGGTTTGCTGTTACAGGAACCATCGGCAAAAACTTTTTTCATGCAAAAAACAATAAACCACAACCAGATGAAGCAAAACCTCACTATACTCCAGGCCGGAGTCATGCCGCTGTGACGTCTCAGCAGTGGATCTCTCGGAGCAGCAGCAATACACGTGTTTAAACGGGGTTTCAGTGTCTCATAAAACCTTTACCCCTTCTCACAGTTTGAACCTAATATACAAGTATTTTATGTCATTGTAATATGCATGAATAGGTGGTCACAATGGTATAAGTATATTATGTTGTTTCATGTTAAACTAGCAATTATTAAACTCTTGAATCCCTTGTAGAAACTGAAATGCTTTGTATTGTATTTGTGTATACTTTCCCCTAAAACACAAACATTACTTTTATTGAAATTAATTCATCGAAAACGTCTTGGTTTATTTGGACACATAACCGTTTAACCACGTAATTATATGTTTAAATAAAACTAGGAGTACGCTCAAATATTCGCGTAGTGGAATGACCGAACTCAGAAATGGTTGATGAAAGTTTCTGCTGTTAACGTAAGTTCTAACCGAAATGTCATCTTAAAATATCAAATAAATAGCCCTGGGAACTCTGTAGGAAAATATCCATTTTTCTTTTGGTTAATTTTTGGTCATAGGATAAATCGTTTTTAATTACATTTTATTACTAGAGGTGCAAATTCTTCAACAAAAAATAACAGGGTAAATTGTATATGCAGTGAGGTACATTGGAAATTAGCTGAGTACGAAGGTTTGCTATGACGGGGGTATTTAATATCATAAATTGACAAAAGAACACAGCTGGCAGAGGTAAACACGAAATAAATGGCTGCTGCAATCTAGCGGATAAACTTTTAACTCACTCACATTACTCACATTATAGGAGAACGTTACCTTTATTTGTAAAAAACTTGTATTAGTTTTTTAATATAACAATTTTAAAATCCTTTGACCAATTAATTAAATCATGTTAAACGGAGAGTGCTTTATTTGTTTAATCATAAAACATATTAATAAAACCATTTTTTAGTAGTTTCTTGTAATTACAAAACAATATTGTATTAGTATTTCATACTTTAAAACCAGTAATTTTTGTCCAATGCTGTACCTTATGGAAATTTAACCTATTGTTTTTGCCCGATAAAAGGTCTGTTTCGTACCTGTCAGATATTATAACCGTTAACACTTTAAATGCTGTAGTTAACACATACATAAGAAAGTCAGATGGATATTTTAAGGAACCCCTTTTAATTACATTAAAATAATAGTCTTCTTGCTGTGGGATCACTGTTGATATTGTTTCGTTGAGAGTCAGCACCTTTTAAATCAACACAAGGATTATTCTTTGAAACACTATTGCAACATAACCACCTATCATTCATCATTGTTGCGGATTAGGAAACCCCAGCATAGTTGCTAGACACATCTTCCACTGGCGGGAATATGCGCAGGTTACCGGAAGGATAGGATATAGCAGGAAAGGAAAGGGTGGGATGGCCAAATCGACCCTTCAGAGGCCCAACTCCCGTGCCCCTGTGACACTGGGATGAGGCTCTCAAACAGGGGACTTGCATTCTGCCCTCCAACTGGTCAGCTCAACTGACAGGGTATCCATGTACAACAGCCAGGGACCATCCATTCTCAGGTTGGCAAACCCGGAGATTCTGTCCCTAGCCGCTGCAAATGGTGGGACCAAAGGTTAAGGGGAAGTTTGTCATAATGTACAGCCAAAAGATTTAAAAGTTGTATAATTACAACTTCATTTCCTGTACCCAATGCCAGCCTCAAAACTGGTATAACCACCTAGGCCTGTATATACAAGGCCCAACATTTCATAGTCAGAAATTACTTCATCAGACAAATCTACATCAAGCTCATCAAACATTAGTTTTGCATAAGTTCCACTGACACAAGGTAATTCATCTTTATCTTTGGGGGAAATGAGTATATCTGAAATACATTTTTCACCATATTTAGTTAATGATAGTTTGTTTAGACTTAAAGTCTTTAGTTTAGATTCTGATTCTAAAACTGGCTTAACTGAACATATGGTAGCATGCGCCAGTCATCTGCCTATATTGGCCGAACCATACATCTGAATTATATGTCTGAAACTTTCCCAGTAATATATACTTAAATTTCATGTCTTCTAATAAAAATACAATCATTAGACTCATTGATACAAAAATAAATACTACAAAAATATCGGTGACCGTGGGAAGCTCTTAGAGATAACAGAATGTTTTAGAGCGTCAGGCATCTTTCAGGAACGGATGCATACAAAGTTATAATTTTTAGGAGATAGATGCGTTATTGATGTTTGTTGTTAAAATAAATCTAATTATTGACTACACCTACTATGGTAGGATCTATAGACAATTTGTGCTACGCAAATAAACACGTCAAACACATTGATTAAATTCACAGAACTGCTCGAGAAGTTAAGTAAATAAACTGGTTAACATCTTTTACACTCAGATTTAATATTCAATTTATTATGTATGAATGTCTTTAAGGTATTCACACGGACACACATTCATAAATAATATAATATAGTACAATAAATAAACAACTGTATGTACGCCAAAGACAAGTACATTTGAGTATTAAAAGCAGCCTATGGTTTGAATTACCGTGCTGTGGCTGCGAGTAGGTGATAATATCTCTCACAAAAGTTACTACATTGTGATCGGCAATTTATGCAGATTACAGTGATATAAGATACTTGTGCATTACTTGAAAAATGTGGCGAGCAGAGTATATTGTTTAAGCGTGCATCATCAAAAGCCCATTTAAACACATGTATTTGCGTCGCTCAAGGGAATCCACTGCTGTGACGTAGAGGCCCTAAATGGAGGGGGTGACTCCAGCCTGGAGTATAGTGTGATCTTGGATGAAGCCATATACCAAGTTTCATCAGTGTATGCTCATAAATAAACTAGATATAACAATTTTCTTTTTCTCCATAAGAATAACATTGAACAACGTACTGTGTTTAGCACTTTCAATATCTCAATAACCAATTGACACAGAGCAATGATCAAAACACCAAATTGTTTTTTTTTGTTTTTTTTTCTATGCTGAATCAAATGGTGAAAACTAAAATTTAACTTTGTCAATGATTTTATATAAGAAAAAAAACATTTGGGATACAAAACCCCCCCAAAAATACCCCTTTGGATGGTCCGATCTGTCTGGTTTTCCAATTTATTCAAGTAAATGCTACTTTTCACATTTCTACCGAATTTCATTAAGATCGGACCTTTTTTACGAGAGTTATCGTGCTTACGAACACATATATAATAAATAAATATATATATATATATATATATATATATATATATATACAGTAAAACCCCACTTATCCGAAATAATGGGGGTGGGACCATTCCGGATAACTCAATTTTTCATATAATCATCTGTTGGTATTTCAAGGTTAATTTCAGAAAAATATGCAAAAATCTTGCAGCAGGTGTGAAGGTTCATGGTATACTGGTCCTTTAGTGGGATATAGGAATGCGGAAAATGCAGTATGGGTCAACTCTCCACCCAATCGCGACCGGATCAGGTATGTGGCAAAACCCCTAAAAACAACCCTTAAGTTCAGTGACCGCCGAGGCGGACAGTCTCTCGGTCCGCCATGAGTCATACGCTGGACTTATCTTCTCTATTATTGATTAAATATTTCTTGTAGACCGTTCCGGTTAACCCGTGTTTCGGTTTAGCGAGGTCCGGTTAAGCGGAGTTTTACTGTATACAAATTTGAACAAATGGTGTTTTTGGCATCTGGGAGCCTCAGAACAAAAAGTTATCATGGTCTCGGGCTTAAGTCTTACCATGCCACATATGGTAACAGCTTCTTCCCTATAGGGAAAATTCGCTAATAGGACCATGGTTCCGATTTCGAACCAAAAGAAAGTGGTAGGAGGGTCTTTTGCCTGACAACCAAGTTCTTCAAGACCATGAAAGTTCGTGACTGACCCTATGACAACTTTAAACTAACAATAGGTTAAATACATGCTTGAAAACATAGACATTGAGGGAAAACAAATTTGGGGAGGCGTCAGCCTTAGATTAGGCTATATGGGTCACTTATTTTTTGGATGACCTCCCCCTGCATGGTGAATGATAATTTTATTATTATACAAGGGAGATTTTCTATGGGAGATAAAGTAAAGAAATAAAAAGATGATTTTCATTCAGTATTCAAAAAAATTATCCCTTAAACTTATTTATATTTTTGGAAATCCATTTACAGTTAATCACTGTGTTCAAAATAATTACCATCAAGATTTATATATAGGTATTTCTTTACTTATAAAATGCATTTACTGGTCGGTTTATATAATATTGATGTGTTGTAGTTGCCTTTTACTGCGATACGCAAGTCAAAACTCGCTGGACGAGAGTTCTCAGAAGCATATTCCTCGGCCTAGCAGCAAGGAGAAGCCTCCGTATCGAAACAGCAACCATGCTCACCGGGCCTTTGACGTTATGAAGATGATGAGGAAGTAAGTCTATTTATCATTTATCAAATTCATTAATCTAAGGTAGAATAATAATTTTATGCTAGAAATCCAACATCCATCTTACTATTATTATCCATTTTGCCCAGTACAGAAGTAAGCTGACTTACTTGTGATTTAGTACCCGATTCTAACATTCATATCTTAATTTTGTAAACTGTGCATTATTGCTTTATTTTTAAAGCTTAACATATCTACATACTGTACTTACATACAAGTGGGTAAAGATACAAAAGATGGTACAAAGCGATCGATGTCAACCAGTCTCACCGTTCATCATCAGGCCCAATCAGCGAATCAGCATTTGTTTGATTTTTGCGATAAGATTTTACTAATGAAAATGAGTTTTTATTATTTTTGCAAAATTGAGGAAAATTATAAAATGGTACTGTAATATTTTGGTATTGAGGCCTTTATTAGGTAGCCGACATACGGCCTACATTCAGTGATTTGCTTTAACCTGTTGTGATAATATTTTTGGCGTAAAATCATCAAAGTAGAGGTTTTTCAAAGCTGCTCCTCTTATTTTAAATTATTTTGTTATTTTAGACTTGGAACTGATTAAATTAGCAAAGTAACATGTCTTCATTAGACTTTGACTACGTGTAGCACGTTCACCAGTTTGATTACATGTTGTTGCCAGACAAAACCTGCTGTGCGACGTGAGGCTGGTGGCAGACACAGTGGAGGTGCCAGCACACAAGATGGTGCTGGCCGCCTGCAGTCCTTATTTCCACGCTATGTTCACCAGTTTCGAGGAGAGAGATCAGGAGCGCATCGTGCTTCAAGGGGTTGACCCACAGGCCCTGCAACTGCTCATTGACTATGTCTACTCCTCGGAAGTTCACGTCACTGAGGAAAATGTTCAGGTAGTAGAAAATTGTTTTGAGGATATATTAAAATGGTTTGAAAGGCTGCCACCAACTGGGAAAACCTGGAAACTGATGGTTTTAGTGACTGAAAAAATTTGTGCAGATTATGTAAATTTTTGGCTGATGCAGGAATTTGAGTTTGCAAGAATTGTGTTCTCAATCCGTCAGCAGCATCATGCAATCCAACTAAGTTTGTCGGCAACTGTGTGATCTGGTCTCGTTTGTCAACAATTTGATGTGGTATTGATTGATAGCAATTTCATATAATGCACTTGTGATCGCCGATAACTATGCAATCGATCTGGATTTTTTGAACTGAAATTGTAAAATGAAGTAGTATTTAGGTAATTTGTTCTCCTGGTACACTTGAATACTGCGGACCCTGATTGTGCCTATATTATCTGCTACGCCAGGTGCTGCTGCCCGCGGCCAACCTGCTCCAGCTGACGGATGTACGCGATGCCTGCTGCGACTTCCTGCAGTCCCAGCTGCACCCCACCAACTGCCTCGGGATCAGAGCCTTCGCCGACCTCCACGGCTGTATCGACTTGCTGTCCTCCTCAGAGACATATATCGAGCAGCATTTCCCGTGAGTCTCCATCCGCTGTAATATTCCTATATAATAATTTCTTATCGTGCTACATGGTTCTTTGTTTCAAATTCATTGTCGGTAATGGTGAGTTAATTTTAAGAAGTTATTGCGGACATGTGCCATCGCTGATTGAGAAAAGTAGTTTTACGACCAATGAGAATGTGGAGTCTTTGCGCCGATCACATGATCAAAGTGATATTTTCTCGCTCATTTTCAACTGCTACTCAGCAGTTGAGACACCTAAAGTGCTTCTGTGAAAAACCTAGAAACAAGTGCAGCCTGACAGACCACATATCACTTTGGTCATGTAGTTTCATACAATTTCGGGATCTCGAATCTGACCCCGTCTTCAGGTGAGAAAAATACCTAGAACATACAAAATTACACAAGAAATTGGTTGCACTATCCAGGCAGAGCTGGAAAAACAAAAAAAATATAAATCAAAGAACTGTAAAAGCAGTAAAAATACCCCCGTCGCAGCAAACCTGCATACTCAGCGAATTTCCAATGAATATATAACATAACACATTAAAACACTTAACATGATTCATAAGAAATATATTCACAAACAAGCGATATTTAAAATATGAATTATTCTCTATAAGAATAACATTGGGGATAAGTAAGCAGGTTTGCTGCAACAAGGCACACAAAATAATGGGTTTTTATGCAAATATCAATAGAACTTATCTTATTGAAGTCAGATACCAAGTTTCATCCATATACATTCATAAATAAGCGATACATAACATTTTAAGTATTTTCCATAAGAATAACATGGGGACCAAGTACCTAGGTTTGCTGCTACAGGAACCATAGGTGAAATTTTTTGTGTGCAAACAACAATAAACCACAACCAGATCAAGCCATATACCAAATTTCGCCAGTTTATGTTCATAAATTAGCGTGATATACAAATTTTCTTTTTCTCCATAAGAATAACATTAGACAACATACTGTGTTTAGCACTTTCAATATCTCGGTAACCAATTGACGTAGAGCAATGATCAAAATACCAAATTGTTTGTTTTTTTCAGCTGAATTCAGTGGTATAAATTAAAATTGCATGTGAAAACCTCAAAAAACGCATTTTTGGGGTACAAAACCCCCCTTCGGATTGTGCGATTCATCTGGTTTTCGAACTCGTTCAAATAAATGGTACTTTACACATTTGTACCAAATTTCATTAAGATCGGACCTTTTATTTATATATATAAATATATATATATATAAACATATATATATATATATATATATATATATAAAAATTTGAACGAATGGTGTTTTTGGCATCTGGGGACCTCAAAATGAAAAGTTATCATGGTCTCGGGCTTAAGTCTTACCATGAGACCTACGGTAATAGCTTCTTCCCTATAGGGGAAATTCGCTAAAATTTGAAAGAGTGGTGTTTTTGGCATCTGGGGACCTCAAAATGAAAAGTTATCATGGTCTCGGGCTTATGTCTTACCATGAGACCTACGTTAATAGCTTCTTCCCTATAGGGGAAATTCGCTTATAGAAAATCAAATCAAACCCAATACAAAAACCAGGCACTGAACGGAAACCATGGCATGGGATTGCACATCGTGACCACTCGATCAAGACTGGTCAGTGATGCAGTCTCGCTTGAGTGGTCACGCTGTGCAATATCGTGCCGTGTTCTGTTCAATGTGGTTTTTGTGTTTGGTTTGATTTTTTAATTTTTATTCTAACTTCCTTTACATTCTTTTTCTTTACTATCTTCAGCGAAATTTTGTTATTTTCAAGGTATTTTTCTCTTCTGAAGATGGGATCAGATCCAGATCCCGAAACGTTGAGAAACTTAGTTTTATCCCATCAGTGATTGCTAATGTCTGCAATAAATGTAGCATGATTCGTAATGTTACAATTAAACCGGGTAAAGCAAACTAAGTTTCTCAACTCTGCAAAATACATTTACACTTGAACTGTAAGCCTACTAACATATATGATGTAAATAAATGAAATACAAGATGGTAAATATACATAAAAGGATAGTATAAGGCGATCGATTTCAACAAGTTACACCTAACTGGCGAGACTGCATCGCTGACCAGTCTTTATCGAGTGGTCACGATGTGCAATCCCATGCCATGGTTTCCGTGAGATGTCACTAAATAATTAATAATAAATATGTTTGGTCATCGCGAAAAACTCTGGCCACTTTACAGAAAGTTCAAGCCAAAACTCTGTATCCCTTGAATCAATTTTGCAAGGGTTTAGAAAAGAAAATTAACTGCTCGCTCCCATAATCCACCTTGATGGGGAGCCGCTGGTGGTATGAAGTGGAAGCAAATGTTATGTTGCGTAGCAAAATTGTCCAATTCCTTTTTTACCTCAGTTTGTTTTAAGAATTGTTTCATTACCTTACTTAAAGAATGCGAAGCACCAATGTAATTGCTACCACAATCAGAATATATGTTAGCACATAAGCCGCGTCGTGAAACAAACCGGGTGAGTGCAGCAATGTATGCTTCGGTAGAGAGGCTCGTTACCACTTCTACATGGATAGCTTTTGTGGCAAAACAAATAAAAATACACAAATACACTTTCATAACTTGAATTTTTCTCAATGAGTGGGGTTTTACCAGAAACGGTCCAGCGTAGTCTGTTCCACAGTTAAAGAAAGGTCGCACAGCCTGTAACCTTGCTGCAGGAAGATCTCCCATCTTCTGTTGAACCGACCTTGGTTTAGTGTGAAAACATTTCACGCACTTGAATATTCGCTGTCTTATAATATTTCTTGAGGAAATTATCCAAAACATTTGAGAAATGATGGATTGGAGAAAGACTGGGCCAGCATGCAAATGTTTTAAGTGAAAATTATCAACTATCAAGTTTGTAATGCGACACTTTGCAAGAAGTATGGGGTGTTTAGCAGCGTAAGGTTGGTTGCTGTGGCGAGTACGACCTCCAACCCTTATGAGACCATCTTCATCGACAAAGGGAGCGAGTCGTTGCAAATGCAATGAACAAGGTTTGCCAGATTTTAAAAGCGGTATATCTTGTTGAAAGAGAGATTGCTGTGTTACTTTACAAATTACATTTGTAGCTTTCTTTAGTTCTGATGATGTTATAGGTCCATTTTCTTTAAGTTTTCTCCTACATCCATTAATGAAACGCAATATGTAGCACATTACTCTTTGAAGTTTAGTCCATGACGAAAACTTCGCAAGAAAATCAGGCGCTATAGTAGTTGTTAAAACATGGAGGGGTTCAGATTTTAGTTCAGGCAAATCTGTTTCTTTTAGAGGGTGAAATTGTGGTATAGGCCATAAATCAGACGTCAGAGAAAGCCACTCAGGACCATTCCACCATAAACTGTTGTCTTTCAAGGATAACGGGAGAGTACCTCTACTAGCAATATCGGCTGGATTACAATGAGTCGAGACATGTTTCCAAATGTGAGTGGGTGTCAATTCCTGGATTTCTGTGACCCGATTGGCAACGTAAACTTTTAAGCGGTATGGTACAGTTTGTATCCATGAAAGAACAACGGATGAGTCACACCACGCATGAATTTCAGTGACTAGGTAGTTCTGTGAGAGTAGAGAATTGCAATAGTTTAGAACTTTGGACAAAAGTTGAGCTCCACAAAGCTCAAGTCCGGGAATAGAAATTTTCTTGAGTGGAGCGACCCGCGCTTTAGCAATCAGCAGGTGAACATTTATTTCCCCAAGAGAATTTACACATCGTAAATAAACACATGCACCGTAACCTGTTTCCGAACCATCACAAAATCCATGTAAACTGATATGAACAGCATCAGTTAGGGAAACATACCGTGGTAAGCTAAGTTCGCTTAGAAGTGGAAGTTGTTTAATGAACTTCTGCCATTTTCCACTTAGATCTGGGAAGACATTTGCATCCCATGACAAACCTAATACCCACAAAACTTGTATAAGAGCTTTTACCCAGAGGGTGACTGGAGTCAACCATCCACTAGGATCAAATATTCTGCTAACTGTTCCGAGAATACCTCGCTTAGTGGAGGGAGTGTCAGGAATATTTAATTGATACGAGAAGCTGTCAGAGGTTGGCGACCATTTAATGCCTAACACTTTAAAATAGGGTTGATCAGAAGAGTTAAAGTACAGAGGAGTTTCTTTATGAGTGTCTGGAAGTGTTTCCATGAGTTCAGGACAGTTGCTAGTCCACTTCCTAAGTTCGAAACCTCCTTTCAAGAGAAGTTGTTCTACCTCATCTTTTAAGACCAATGCCTGTTCTGTGTTGTTTGCACCTAAAATTAGGTCATCTACATATACCTGTTTGTTTAATGCTTCAGCGGCTAGTGGGTAGTTCTTGCCTTCATCTACCGTGAGCTGGCGGAGAGTCCTTAGAGCTAGATAGGGTGAACAGCTGAATCTGAAAACAACGGTTGTTAAGCGATAAACTGAAAGAGGCATGTCTTTATTATCTCTCCAATACAACATCTGGTAATTCCTATCTTCTTGATGAATCATTATTTGTCGAAACATTTGTTTAATATCACATGAAAAAACTATAGGAGAGAATCTAAACTTCAACAGAATATCATTGAGATCATTATGTAGTTTGTGGCCTGTATGTAAAATATCGTTAAGCGAGACGCCTGAGGAGCTGCAAGCACTAGCATCGTACACTACGCAAAGTTTTGTGGTTGGGGATTCTTCTTTGACAACAGCGTGGTGAGGTAAGTAAAATTGTTTACCATCATTCATTGGTGGGGTATTAACTAATTCCATATGTCCTGATAACAAACAGTCATTTATGGTTTTAGTATATTCAGCTTTTATCTCAGGCTGATTTTGGAGTTTACTTTCAAGAGAGAAAAACCTATTCCTAGCACAAGTGGATGAGTCACCAAGAGGAGGGTGATTTTCTTTGATGGGTAGCCTAACTGAATAACGTCCTTCATAATTTCTAGAAAAGGTGTTGAGGAAGTGATTTTCACAGATTTCTTGTTCTGATGAGACATGGTGTTTTTGTGGGGGTTCCTCTAGAGTCCAAAATTTCTGCAGCGAATTATGTAAGTCGATATCTTGGGTACTCAGCAAAGAAACTATACCATTGTAGTAATGGTCTGGGTTATATGGAGCTACAAAAGAAAGAGTTAGGGCAGAGCCTATGATAAGGTATCCAAAAACAGAATTCATGGCGGCAGGGAGGTCTTTATTTACTATGATGCGGTCTCCTGTGACTACTTTAGAGAATAGATCAGCACCTATAAGGATATCTACCTTACTAGGGACATGAAATGTTGGATCAGCTAGGACAACATTTTTAAAGTAGTCTTTTATGTTAGCTGGCACTTCTGAATGTGGAAGATTGGATGTAATTTTGTCCAATATTACAACCGTGTGGTCGTTAGCGACGTTTTCCCCGCTAAGTGATGAGATATCCACCTTTGACAAACCTTTAGACTTAACTTCCACTGAGGATAATCCGTCTATTTTAGAATTACTGGAGAAGGTTCGCTTCAGCATAAGCAGATTAGCAACATTTTCTGTTAAGCAGCTTATCATGGATGCGGAATCAATTACAGCTCGGGCTATTACTGTGTTACCATTCGGGGTTTTCAAGTGTACTAAAGCAGTGGCTAGCAAGATAGTAGTGTGAGGATTTGAGGAAATAGCTATAAAGGGAGTATCATGGTGATCAGTATCTACAGAAGTGTTACTTGTTTGGGGGTTCTGAACATTGGTTTTAAACTTTGAGTTGAGCTTATCATGGTTACTGGATTGGTGCAACAGTGAATGATGTTTCCCTTTGCAATGAAAACATGTATGATTTGACTTACAGTCTTTAACAGAGTGGGAAATTCCAAAACAGTTCAAACAGAGGTGGCTTTTCCTCACAAAACTGTACCTATCCTGGACAGACAAATTTTTAAAATCTGTGCAGTGATAAATGTTGTGGTCACCTTTACTACAAAATATGCATGTGGCTTTCTGGTCACGAGAGGATAACAATACTGTACGATTTTGGTTTGAAGAGAATTTATGTAGGCCTGTCTGAGTGGGTTTGAGGTTAGGCCTACTATTAGCATGGGTGTGACTTACATTACTTTGACTAACTTTGTGAAACTGGGAGTTTGAAAAGTTTGCTGCTTCTAAACAGACACATTCATTCTCTAGAAATATTATTACTTTATCTACAGTGGGGATATTTTGAGAATTTACCCGAGAACTTTCAAACTTTTTGCGCATGTCTGGTTGTAACTTCCTTAATAACATGGCTGAGAGCAAGATATTGTCTTTGGCAATATCATGATTTAATGCAAGGAGAGCTTGGGCATTTTCATTATATTGAGATATAAATGTCTAATGTTCTTAAGAGAGATGTCAGGCATGTGGGGCAAGTCCATTATGTTATTGAGATGGATGCTGATAATTTTCCTACTATTTTGGTACCTTTTTTGTAAAAGATCCCAGGCAACATCATAGTTTTCAGCAGTAATGGGCAAATTCTTAACCAAGTTAAAGGGTTCACCTTGCAGTGTAGATAGTAGGTATGGAAAGCGTTCAACTTTTGAAATATTTTCATTTCATGTACTGAGACTTGAAATAGGCTAACATATGACAACCATTGTTCTGGCGAACCATTGAAGGTTTTGAGGGAGAGAGGAGGTAGTTTTAAAGAATGATTATCTTTACTTGTTGAAGGGGTACTTTCTAATGAGCTACTGGATTGTAGGCCTACTTGTCCATTGGATTGTGTGTCACCTAAGTATTTGTTTAAGCTAGGCCTAATTTGGGTTTTGAGATCTTGCGCTAAATGCTTCTTAATTAATGTTTGTATGCCTACATACAAATCAGAGATAGTGTCCTGTAACTCAATAAACGGTATCAGGAAACTGACACATACTTTCTCCCTTTTAGCCAAACTTTAATGACAAAAATATTTGTTATTTACTAAATATAGAATATGAAGTATAGATAAATGTACAGAAAATTGTCTAAAATAGTTGTTTTCAGAAATATCCACCCAAATCCCTTTTTGGGAGGCACTATAGAGTCCGTTGCTACACACAGTGGTTTTGAGAGGGGAAATGCCCCCTTGCCCCCCCAGGGTTAAATAGCAACACATTTCGAACATCATCTGTTGGTCAATGCTAACTTGACCTGCATATCAAATTTTAATGAAATTGATCAGTAAATAAGAGAGAAATAGTTATATTTGTATTCCCCATAAGAATAACATTGGACAACGTACTGTGTTTAACGCTAAATGAAAATTTCAATTTTCTCCGTAACTAGCAATCGTAGAATAGTAATTTAAAATACTAATTTATTTAGTTTGTTGAGCTCTTTTTAATGGTGAATAGTAATCTTTTTTAACATTTATGATTTTTTATAAAAAATCCAAAAAATTGAATTTTGGATGTTTTAAGTCCTGTAATTTCTGAACCCGAATTTTTCAAGAAATGCGGGTGGTGTCATTTTGTTGCAAACCTAAAGTTCTACAAACCACGAAAGTTTAATCAAAATCGTTAGAGCCGTTTTTGAGAAATTTGGATTTTTCATGTTTTTTGGCGGTTTTTGGGGGATAATTACCCTTAAAAATCAAAAATTCAAAAAAATGAAAAAAACGCCTGGAGATATCGTGGATTAGTACCTACATACCAAATTTCATAAAAATCGGCCTATAGGTTAGTGCTCTAGCTCTGTAAACATCCACACAGACACACACACACACACACACACACACACACACACACACACACACACACACACACACACACACACACACACACACACACACACGGACACACACACACACACACACAGACAGACATCCATCACGTAAAAACCACTTTTTTGGGTTCAGGGAGCACCAAAACGAATATTTCCACTAACAACTCAAATTCAAAAATTTTTACGAAAACAATACTTTCTCCATATACTATGTATAGGGGGAGAAAGTAAAAAGGTTGTCTTCATCATACTATTCGGGTAGGGTTTCACTTTGGAAAAGCTTATCAAGGGACTTTTCAAATTCTGTGTACTTTTTCTGGGTTTCAGAACTAAACAATTCTAACTTATTTATTTGCTCAGGGGATAAAGTGTTACTATCAGATACAGAATCTAATGCTTCTATATTAGTTTTGATTTTACCTAAACGGTTTGAGATTGACTTAAATTGCCTAGACAAGGTTGCAAACTTCATGATTTATAGGTTTGAGATTAATAGGGTACACAAAAATAGGCTAGTGAATAACTAAAAGACATTATCTACTTACAGTAGTTCCATACAAGTTTAACAAACTTTCATAGACATTACTTTCGTGTTTTGTTAAATATTTTAACAGTACTAAATAGAGTTGTAGTGATTGAGGTTATGTTTACTATTCAGACTGGTGTGAGGTGATACGTGAAACGTCTGCTTAAATTCCCAGGTTACTTTTTTTTTAACGTAACAGATGGCATTGTTACGATAGCGCTACCAACAGCAATCCTGTAAATTACATAAACATATGTTTGTAACTATTTTAAATTATTAAACAATAATATTAAATTTCTTTGGAGTAATAAATAAGGAAATAATTAAAATGTCTTTTTGAGACTCAAACAATTTTGATGTCTTGAAACTTCCAATGTATTAGTGAAAAACTGTGTCCATTTTACCTCGTGTGTGGAGCATAGACTGTAACCAAAAGAGCTTCATTCTTGATCTGCGACCGGAGGACCATGTTGCTGCGGGACTAATTTATGTCTTAAACTTGCGAAATGATGAGACGGGAGTTACAATTAACAATAAAACTTTTATTTGTACATGAAATGAAATTATATCAAAACACACTAGCGAATTAAACTTAGAGATATCAAGGGGGTAAATCTAGCGTGGGTTCTTCATGAGTGTTCTTCGTGGGAGTGTAAAAGTCTATTGTTGAACATATGTTTGAATGTTTACAAAATCTTATAATATAAAATGCAATGCCATCTGGTTCCTGTCTTTTTCAAACAAATAACGTACTATAACAAAATATTGAATTATTTAAGAGTTATAATGGTAAAATTGATATATACAGAACATATATATTGGTTATACCATACAAAAATCAGCATGGATGTAGTACGATTTTACTTTTGACGTTTCAAACAAAAAAATCTTTTTTTCCAGTTTTTTATATTTAGGCTATTGCAAAAATTATCTACCTTTATTATGCCTTTTCCAAATTCCCCTTTCTTTTACAAATAAAAAGAATATGAGGTTCATTAGGTTTCCACTATTCCTTGCCTACCTATGAATTTTTCAAAAGACCCTTGCAAATTCTGGTAAAACTGTGTGTCTCCGACAGCACACCTGGTAAAATTTTCGCATCACTCGGGAGGGTTTATATGCTGACTTCGAACTTTTTTAGCTAGGGTTAAAAGCTGACCTCAAACTTTTTTAGCTAAAAACAAATACATTGATCCCTTATAAATATTTATATTTTCAGATTCCCCACTTAGTTATAAACATGTACCAAAATTTCATGCACTTATCTCAAAAAACAAGCCAGGAAAAAAAAATTGTATTAGGCTCATTTACAAGCGAATCTACAAATTTTAGCTTTATTATAACACAAAAAAATAAAATTTCTTTAACTGAAAATATACTGCAACTTTGTTGTACAACTCTAATTATATCATACAATGTCATAAAACTTCCAAAAGTAAACTAATATAACAATAACTACGCCTTAGGATTAGCCTAGCCTAGACCTACGTCGGCTAGGCTAGGTGAACGATAAGCGATTTTACCGTCCTTCTTCAGAATAAATATCATTGTAATTGATTTTAGACTAAATATAAATTGAATATAGCATATAAAAATACTCCCGTCCCAGCAAACTTGCGTACTCAGCGAATTTCTAATGCATAATATATGTCTTAATACCACATAAAGCCGCATACCAAGTTTCATAAAAATATATTCCCAAATAAGCAATATTTACAATATTAATTAATCTCTATAAGAATAAAATTGGTGATGAGTACGTAGATTTTCCGAAACAAGGAACACAAACAATTGGTTTTCATGCAAATATAAATCAAATTTAACTAGGCGAAGCCACATACGAAGTTTCATCAACATTCAATCATAAATAAGCGGTATATTAAATTTGAATTATTCTCTATAAGAATAACATGGGGGCTGAGTAAGCAGGTTTGCTGCAACAAGGAACAAAAAAAATGGGTTTTTATGCAAATATCAATATAACTCAACTAGGTGAAGTCACATACCAAGTTTTATTAATTTATGTTCATAATTAAGGGAGTCATTACATTTTACTTATTCTCCATAAGAATAACACGGAGGCTGAGTACATAGGTTGCTGCTACGGGGATAATCCACAAAAATTCAATTTTTTGTACAAATATCAATACACCAGTACTACGTGAAGCCACATACCAAGTTTCAACAATATACATTCATAAATAATCGAGATATCAAATTTTATTTATCCTCTATAAGAGTAACATTGGACAACGTACTGTAGTTAGCACTTTGAATATCTCTGCATCGGTTGGACGTAGAATCACAATTTAAACACCAAAATGATTTTTTGTGGAGCTGAACTGATTGGTAAAAGCAAATGTGAAGTTTACATTAAAATAAACTGAGGAAAACCAAAAACCTTTCTCCCATAAGATTAACATGGGAGACTGTGAGTAGATTTTTGGATTTTCTCCGCAACCACTTAACCTAGGTTAGTAATTCGAAATACTATATTATTTGTTTTTTTAAGCTCCATAACATGGTTAAAACCAAAATTAAGTTTTTTAAAAATTTTAGGGTAAAAAATGCAAAAAAATGATTTTTGGAAAATTTAAAACTCCTCTTCCCATGGTCTGATTTTTATGGTTTTTAAAATTAAAGTCATGGATGTCACTTTAGACATTTGAGCCAAATTTCATCGAAATCGGACGTTTTTTACTAAAGTTATTGCATTCAAGGAAGTATATATAAATTTTAACGAATAATGTTTTTGGTATCTGGGGACCTCAAAACAAAAAGTTATCATGGTCTCAGGGCTCAAGTTTTACCATGAGACCTACGGTAATAGCTTCTTCCCTTTAGGGGAAATTCGCCAACAATAACCTACAACAATAACAATAACAATAACAACAATAACAATAACCTACAACTTGAAATAATAACAAATTCACACAGACACCAAAACATATGGTGGGCATAAAAACAACAAAACAACTCATCACACAAAAAAACGGCATATAGTAAATCAATACTGACTACACAGTGATAGTCCACAACTATCTTGGCTTCCATTTATCGCAAAGGAAGTGTATTTGGATATTTTATAAAGTTAGTAAGATTAGTTTCGCGGACAGACTACACAGTGATAGTCCACAACTATCTTCGCTTCCATTTATCGCAAAGGAAGTGTATTTGGATATTTTATAAAGTTAGTAAGATTAGTTTCGCGGACGTTTGAAAAATCGGACGTTCGGAGTTTTTCACACATTTTGCGAACGGCCGATATAACGGACTGTGGAGTTTTTGGCCGAAACAGCGACAGCAGATATATCGGACATCGGAGTGCAAAGGGTTGAAGTCAACTTTTATGGTGAAAAAAAGAGAAATAGGCAAAAGTTTTTCATGATATAAATTAAAGAGAGGAAATTTACCTTTAAAATGGTTTGTGTTCTATCTTTTTAGGATAAATAGTTTACGAGCTATTTTTGTTAACGTAAAAGATTGCAAATATAAATCAGCGTGTTTAGGAATAAAAAAATGGCCACAACACATTAAAAAAATTTCCAAAATGGTTTTTAACTTCTCAAATACAGTAGAATCAACAAGTAAATTATCAATATTTTCTTAAAAGGTCAAGCAACCAGCTCTGGACCGCTTCATGACCCTATGATTGTTGATGTTTCCTAGCCTGTGTCCTATTAGTTATCACAATACCCGAAATGTTTTCAGCGTTTTAGCGAATTTCCCCTATAGGGAATTAGCGAATTTCCCCTATAGGGAAGAAGCTATTACCGTAGGTCTCATGGTAAGATCTAAGCCCGAGACCATGACAAATTTTTTTTTTTAGGTCCCCAGATGACTAAAACACTATTCGTTCAAATTTATATATATGTATATATATATCTATATATATATATATATATATATATATATATATATATATATATATATATATATATGTGTCCGTGAATGCGATAACTTGAGTAAAAAACGTCCGATTTCGATGAAATTTGGCTCAAATGTGTAAAGTGACATTTATGACTTTAAGTTCGAAAACCAGAAAAATCGGGCCATGGTAAGGGGGGTTTATGGGGGTTTTAAATTTTCCAAAAATCGGTTTTTTGCATTTTTTACCCTAAAATTTTTAAAACACTTAATTTTGGTTTTGATCATGTTATAGAGCTTAAAAAAACAAATAATATGGTATTTTGAATTATTAAGCTAGGTTAAGTGGTTGCGGAGAAAATCCAAAAAAAACCTGCTCATAAAATCTCCTATGTTAATCTTATGGGAAAAAGGTTTTTGGCTTTTCCTAAGTTAATTTTAATGTAAACTTCACATTTGCTTTTACCAATCAACTCAGCTCCACAAAACAATCATTTTGGTGTTTAAATTGTGATTCTACGTCCAACCGTTGCAGAGATATTCAAAGTGCTAAACACAGTACGTTGTCCAATGTTATCCTTATGGAGGATAAATAAAATTTGTTATCTCCATTATTAATGAATGTATATTGATGAAACTTGGCACGTGGGGTCACGTAGAACTGGTATATTGATATTTGCTCAAAAAATTGATTTTTTGTTGATTATCCCCGTAGCAGCGAACCTGCGTACTCAGCCCCCATGTTATTCTTATGGAGAATAAGTAAAATGTAATGACTCCCTTAATTATAAACATAAATTAATAAAACTTGGTATGTGGCTTCACCTTGTTGAGTTATATTGATATTTGAATAAAACCCCATTTTTTTAGTTCCTTGTTGCAGCAAACCTGCTTACTCATCACCAATGCTATTCTTATGGAGAATAATTAAACTTGTACATATCGCTTATATATGAATATATTTTTATGAAACTTGGTATGCGGCTTTATATGGTATTAAGACATATATTATGCATTGGAAATTCGCTGAGTACGCAGGTTTGCTGCGACGGGGGTATTTTACCCGTTATGTTTTCAGTATTTTGAAACTTAGTACATTGTTTGTAACCATGACATTGTTTTGCAGAGAAGTCGTGGAGTGTGAAGAGTTCCTTACCCTCTCTCATCACCAGGTGTCCAAACTGATATGCAGTGATCACCTCACAGTTCCATCTGAAGAAAAGGTGGACTTTTTTCCTATTGTAACATTTAGTAAAAACTTTGTTCAGTTACAAACTTGTACTATTAGCAATTACGAGGGTCATCCAGAAAGTAAAGAGCGTTTGCAAACTATGCCGAGCACAGCTCCCCCACTGATGGTAGTCTACTTATCTCCCCACCCAAGTGTGCCGAGTCTCACTGCTGAGCGGTCACACGTCATGTGTACAGTGATTCAAAATGGCAGTGACAATCAAAAATCCCGCCAAATGTAAGATCCGCAGTTTTATTTTGTTTCTGAATCTGAAAAATGTTTGAACAATTAAATGAATGTTTGGACAAACTCCAAGAAAGTTTGTGTTGAAATATCAATAAACAATATCTTGACACTTTTTGAAAGAATTCATGTAATGTGCCAACACTGTAGTGTCGTTTTCCTCAATTTGTTCTTTTAAATAATCTGTAGCGAGCGATGACCTGCCACTCCAACCTCCGTCGTGCACATTGGACCTTTCTTCATTGAAGTGAGACATAATTTTCTCACTGAAGACTTGTTTGCACTTTCATCATCCCCTTTCTTGGTGTTTGTCTAGAATTTAAACTGTCCTAACACTTTTTGCATTCAGAAACCAAATAAAATTGCAGATCTCTCATTTGGCGGGATTTTTTACTGTCACCGCCTTATTGAATTTCTGTAGAAGTAAGACGTGTGACCGCTCAGCAATGAGAATTGGCACACACTTGGGTGGGGAGGTGAGTAGACTGCCGCTTTTGCAAGGGGACATATTGCGTAACGCATTTAAGGGTGGGGAGGGGGTATGACGTAGCATTATGCTGCGTTATGTGGTGGAGGGGGGGTTTTGATCAACATTACGTAGCTCACATATATTAACCCTAAGAGCTGGCGCACTCCCGTATCTATTAACCCATTGGCCTACTTCGACGAGCGCCAACCGCCGCAGTGCGCGAGGCCTGCCCAATACATTGACGGTTAGCGACCGCGGCCGAAGTAGTTCTGTTTAATTCTTCAAAGATAGCAGCACTAATTGGCAATCTGCGTTACCATGTTGTCGTCGCTAATAGACTGGCTCAGATATTTCGTTTTACGAGTTGGTAGACCTGTTTTTTTGGTGAAAGTCAGTAATATTATGATACAGCTGTCTGCCTCTTGTTATCCTTTGTTTACTAACATGGCGGGTCGCGATGGTCGTCTTCGTTCAAGTGAAATTGACCGGTTTATTGACGATGACGGCTTTCTGTTGAGTGATTTAGATAGTGAAATCGATGTAAATGACGTCAATGACAGAGAGGATATCTCCAGTGAAGATGAAAGTGAATCAGACGAAGAGTCAGAGGCGGAGGAAGTGATCGAACAACCACCCAACCTGTTGATTAAGTTTTAGAAACGATCGAGGAAGTGGTTGCTGGGGCTGGTAATTTGCCCATAAATACTATTGACGATATAATAAATCAAGTGGTAAGTGGCACTATTGGATTTTTAGAGGAACCTATGAGTTGGGATGATGAACCAAATGAACTTAAAAATATTGTGTTTTTTGGCCAGAAAGTGGGCGTCAACCTGGAAAATTATGAACAATTAGAATCTGAATATGATGTTTTTGGTGAGTTCCTTGGAAACGATTTTTTCGAAATGATTGCTGTGGAAACCAACAGATATGCAGCACAGTGTTTTGCTGATAATAGTAGGAGACAGTTGAAAAATGATGCTAAGTGGGTGGATTGCACTCCAGATGAGATCAAAACTTTGTTTTCTTTATTTATTATTATGAGTGTAGTAAAGAAACCAAGTCTTCAATCTTACTGGTCAACCAGAAAAGTGATTGAAACAAAGATATTTTCTGAGGTAATGAGTTTTCGGCGTTTCCAGATACTTGTGCGGTTCTTGCATTTTTCTAATGATGCACTGTGTAGGCCTACAGACAGGCTGAAAAAAATAAGGCCTGTAATTGACTACATCAGCAAGAAATTCTTGGAAAGCTACACACCTGACCGTGGTGTGTCGGTAGATGAAAGCCTAATGAAATTTAGAGGTAGGCTCTCGTATGTCCAGTATAATCGATGCAAGAGAGCTCGTTTCGGTATAAAGATATTCAAGCTCTGCTGAAAAAGATATTCTTTTTCATTTGCTTAGGTCTAATAGTGTAATCCTGACTTATTTATTACTGAATTGGAATTATTTTCAGCACATGATATGGTATCTGTAACTGGAGCCTGACTACGCTATGTCCATAACGTGTCGTTACTATTTATTTTTTTGTGGGCTTATTTAGCGTAGCTAAAATGGTAACAACATAAATTCTTATACATAATTAAATACTAGTTAATAAAAAATTTAAAAAAATGTTTATAGTTTAATTATTATCAATTAATTACATAATTAATTAATTAATTATAATTAAATTTTAATAAAAAATGAAAAAATCCCCTAATTTTGTATTCTGATATTTGGTTGACATATTCCTAAAGTTTGAAAGAATTCTGATGCAAAATAAGAGAGATATGAGTGTTAATGCAAAAGCTTGCAAATTAATAGGATTTCCAGGGGGTCAACAGGGCCTGTAATAAGTGTAGGCCAATGGGTTAATACTGTTATAAATCTTTCAAAATTCAAAAATAATCAGATTGATATCCAAATTAAGGTTGCAGTTAGTTATATAAAAATACTTCTGTTATGCTATTTTCATAACAGTTAAACTAAAAATAAAAACATTACGTTTTTGAGTAAGTTCTGTATTGCTCTGCACCTATGTTTTGTGTCGTTTTAGAGTGTAAAATCATGACTTGATACAGTACTATGCAGTGCCACTCACATCTTCAATTTTTTAAGTTGTTTTGTATTTATTTGTGTTACCGGTAGTTATAAATTAAATTTGTTACGGTTTAGCTGACATAGTTTATTGTGTTTTTTATATTATTAGTAAAACAGTCTTGTTTGTTTGGATACATTTTGCTTTGAAATAAGTGTTTAAAAATGTTTTTAAAAGAAAGTCATTGAAATTTTAATGATTCATTGAAATCCATATTCCAAATTGCTCATAAAGCGATGTTTGAAACATCTACACCTACTACAATTGAGTTATGTAACACATTGGGGGGGGGGGGTGGGGGAGGGTATGGTCAAACATTATGGTGCATTACATGGGGGAGGGGGTGGGTCTGAAATGATGAAAAAATGTGTTGCGTAACATGTGTAGGGCTCCCAATCGCGGTGGTGGGGGAGCTGTGCTTGGGGTCGTGTGCAAACGTTCTTCCTGGATGACCCTAGCATTTAAATGAAACCCTTGTAATTATATGACCCTCTTATGTGTTGTGAAAGAAGTTAGGATCTTTCAATGAAAGTATATTGTTGAATGGACCTATCCAATAGCAAACTGGCTTGTAAAATCGTAATTTCAATGGTTTATTGTTTTGCTTTTTCCTGCAACTTACCAAACACATTTTGGAAAACGATTAAGTTGGAAACCCAGTATAATTTAATGAGAGGTCATGAGAAAATCTTAGTAAATATCTTAGTTACTTTTATAAAAATCTCTCTTATAGGCTTAAATAATATTTGATATAATACTCAATAATATAGGAAACAGTCAAATTGAAACACATTTAAGAAATGGCATTTGTTCAGCTGTGCAATTTTATTTTAATTATAAACTGTAACCATGTTTTTGTGGGTTGCTAAACCACTAGTGAGATCTTGTGAGGGTTTGTGGCATGTAGGGAAGGTAGTGCGAGAGATGGTGAACACTCCCCACCCCGATTCCCCTCCATCAGCTAAATACAGTTGTCTCAAATCTTCATATGGACATTGATGTTATTTACATACTATAGTGTTTTAATTTCAATTAAAAACACAATATAATTAATTTAATAATTTTGTAACATAATAATGTGGGAACAATAATTTATAAAATGATTTTGTGTAAAAAAATTTTGAAAAGTAAAATTTTGAACAAAAGGCAAGGAGGAAAATTCAGAATTGTTGGTGCAAGTTGGTTTTGCAAGTCGGAGCAAAATCACGATTTTCATGTCCTGCGGGGTTGGAATAAAACTGGAGACGATGGTTCAAATTGTTTCCTTGGACTGAAAGAACAATGAGTTTGGTCATGTGCCGGCCGGTGTGGTAAGATTCTAGAAGCTTCAGTCCAAGGCTCTATATTCACCCTCTTTCGGGGAGTACGGCATTTTCCGTATAATTGTTGTAAAGTATCGAGGCTGTGAATTTCTTCAATTTGGAAGGTACGAGTTGTTTTTAGCGAATTTCCCCTATAGGGAAGAAGCTATTACCGTAGTCGGCATGGTAAGACCTAGGCCCGGGACCATGATAACTTTTCGTTTTGAGGTCCCCAGACCCCAAAAACACCATTCGTTCGAAACTGTATATATATATATATATATATATATATATCTATATATCTACTATATATATATATATATATATATATATATATGTGTCCGTGGGTGCGATAACTCTCGTAAAAATAATCCGATTTTGACGAAATTTGGTATAAGCGTGTAAAGCAGCATTTATGACTTTAAGTTCGAAAACCAGACAGATCGGACTATCCGAAGGGGTATTTTGGGGGGGTTTTGTACCCCAAAAATGGTTTTTTTGAGTTTTCTACATATAATTTTTGAAAAAGTCAAATTTTAGTTTCCTCCATTCGAATCAGCTTAAAAAGACGCACAATTTGGTGTTTTGACCATTGCTCTACGTCAAATGGTTACAGAGATATTGAAAGTGCTAAACACAGTACGTTGTCCAATGCTGTGTCCAATGGTTCTTATGGAGAATAAGAAAAAAATTATAGCTCGCTTATATATGAACGTATTCTAACAAAACTTGGTATATGGTTTCACCTGGTTGTGGTCTATTGTTATTTTCACAAAAAAAAAAAGATTTTTACCAATAATTCCTGTAGCAGCAAACCTGCGTCCTCAGCCCCTATGTTATTCTTATGGAGAATAAGTAAAATGTAATGTATCCCTTAATTATGAACATAAATTAATAAAACTTGGAATGTTGGTTCACCTAGTTGAGTTCTATTGATATTTGCATAAAAACCCATTTTTTGTGTTCCTTATTGCAGCAAACCTGCGTACTCATCTCCCATGTTATTCTTATGGAGAATAATCAAAATGGCATATATCGCTTATTTATGAACTTATGGTTTCACCTAGTTGAGTAATATTGATATTTACAAGAAACCCTATATTTGTTGTTTTTTGTAGCAGCAAACCTGCGTACTCATCCCCAATGTTATTGTTATAGAGAATAATTCAAATTTGATATATCGCTTATTTTTGAATATATTTTTATGAAACTTGGTATGCGGCTTTATGTGGTATTAAGACTTATATTTTGCATTGGAAATTCGCTGAGTACGCAGGTTTGCTGCGACGGGGGTATTTATTTTTATTTTTAGTCAGAGTTCTAATTATTTCTCCATTTCTGATTTTGATTTTTCAAAGAGGGGATCAGTCTGTAAACATTTTTTTTCATGGGTTCGAAGCGTTTCACTTGCACTTTCATTTAATACCTGTGGAGAAAGTTTGACTGAAGATTTAAAGTTGCAGCAGACTGATTAGTGTCGACTACATTAAGCATCGGTTTCAGTAAAGTTTAGTTTAATAAAGAGAAATACGAAGAATTAAGTCAATTTAAAAGCCGACAAGCAAAACCAACGTTTATTTTCAAATTAACAGATTTGGTTTATTTTATTTGAATTGAAGAGAATAAATAGTTATTTTTTTTAATAAAGTCAAGAAATATTATTTAGTTTTTAATAAAGTCAAGAAAGATTATTTAGTTTTTCTTTTCATTAAAGACCACTTCTTAACCTCAAGAATAAATACTGTAGCCTGATTATCAGCGTTATAATACCCAAACTGGTCGGTGCAGGTGTTTGAGTGTGTGATCAGCTGGGTGAGCCACGCCCTGGACAACCGACAGCAGTACTTGGCCGAGCTGATGGAACATGTGAGGTTTCCCCTCTTGCCACAGGACTATCTAGTGCAGAGGGTGGAGGAGGAGCCACTGCTCAAAGCTAACCTCAAATGTGAGTTTATGTGTTCTCCGTCACTATAGTTTGTTAAAGGTATATGATTGACTGCTGCATACCCTTGTTATTGCAGGAACTCTAAAAACGATTAACTCATGCCCAGCCAATGATTGGACAGCTTATCTATGGGAAACCGTAGCAAACAACAAATTACCACATCAGCCGTCTGCTTAATGTAAATCTTGTGAGGTTTGGACGAGGTATTGAAAAGACTAGAGAAAAATAATAAACAACTATGGGCAAGAACACATGCAAGCGGTCTCCATAGATTTTTAACTACGACAAATCCCCAAAAATTACTGTGTAAGACATATGTCACTGAATGTTTAACCATCGATCACACTGTCAATTGCACTGTAACAATTGAATGGTATCGGCTGGAAAATTATCTAGATTTAAATACTCTTCAAAATTTACATCAGACCCAACATTTAGCCTAAGGTCTCGCTTCTAATTAATTTATGTTTAATATGTACTAGCAGCCAGCGTCACTTCGTGACTTATCTTTTTGAACCTAATAGTATCATGTAATCAATCATATGTCCCAAAAATAGCTCGAAAACGCTCTGAATATAGATCAATACATATTAGATACAAAATGATTACTATACAGGGTGTCTCTGAACTCTCTACCAACCTTTTCAGGTATTATTCCTGGACCATAAACAAGCCAAAATATCATATTCAAAATTTCGAAAACTCAAAAGTTACTCGTATAGCCGCCATTTTGTTTTTTCACATAGGAAATTTTAATTCGAGAACGGCTAGTTATAGTTAAATGAAATTTAGTATTTAGCAAAAACCCCTAAAGACCTAATTACAGAAAAAAAATTTTGTTATAATCATTAATTTCAAAATGGCGACTGCCTAAAAATTTCAAACGTAAATATCTTAAAAACCGCCCATAGTAAAAAAATTACATTAATTATGTTTTATTTAGAAAATTTAATTGCAAATCTAATGATACCAAATTTACGGAAATCGGTTCATAAATAACGGAGAAAATCCATGTTTAAGATATTGCATTCTTGTCAATATCAACTGTTATCATGTGACATCGCTGCTAGTGAGCCACGTCGATCAGCAGTTTCAAGTACAATTCCACCAAACAGCTGATTAAAACATTAACCAGCTGTTATTAAGTTCATTTGCTCCAATCACCTGATTGATACCCTTACAATTCCCAGGGTTCACTAATGCTTCAAATAAAACATAAAATATCAAAAATGCGTAAATAATTACAAAAAAAATGGATTTATTTACATGAGATATGACTACAATTCTACAGTATTTACAAACGATGTTCAATATGCCCACCGCCAAGTCGATTGCACATCGTGAACCTAGATGTCATGGATTGCCGGACAGCTTCAAATTCATTTTTCTCTTGGATGACCGCAGCCGCCTCTACAATTCTACCGATCAGGTCCAGTTCATTTTCCACAGGTGTTGAATAAACAAGTTCCTTCATTCTCCCCCAAACGTAGGGGAGTAAGATCAGGTGATCGCGGAGGCCACGACACCGGTCCCCCGCGACCAATCCACTGCTGATTGTAATTTTGGTTGAGGAAATCTCTTACAATTTGCCCAAAGTGTGCAGGAGCACCATCATGTTGCAGCCACATGTTCTGTAAGTCTGCCAAGGGGACGTTCTCCAGAAATTCTCGGAGTATGTCCCTCAGGAACACAAGATAGGTGGGGGAATTCAACCTATTTGGGAGAATGTAGGGGCCAATTAAATTATCCCCAAAAACTCCAGCCCAAACATTAACTGAGAAACGGTGTTGCTTGCTGGAAATAACAGTTCCGTGGGGATTTTCAGGAGCCCAAACATGGCTGTTCCTGGTATTGAAAATACCATCCTGGTTAAAACTGGATTCGTCTGTAAAAAGAACGGATTTCAAGAAATCTGGATCGTCCGCCAGTTTGTGCAGGAACCACCTGGAACAATCTACCCGACCTGGATAGTCTTGAGGTTCAAGGGCATGAACCTTTTGGAGATGATATTGGTACAAATTCTCTCCATTGAGTACCCTCCACACGGTGTCTTTGCCTGCCCCCATCTCATTACCCACAGCTCGAGTACTTGTTCAAGGGTTTTCTTCAAATTTACGAAGGACTTCCTCCTCAAATGCAACTGTACGCACCGACTTCGCAGCACCAGTATCTGCCATACTCACATGAAACGTACCAGTTGCGTGGAGATGATTGTGGACAGCAGTGAACGTTTTGGCAGCAGGACATTGTCTGTTGGGGAAATAGTCGCTATACAACCTTCTCGCTTCATTTGCATTTCCAAATGCAGCTCCATAATAAAAATGCATATCGCAATACTCTGCAACACTATAATTAGCCATTTATCAATAAATATGAATACTGAATATGTTAACACAGATTACTATTAAAAAGCAGCACACTGATTAACAATAAGCAACATACAGGAAAAAGACACATCGTAACAAGAAACTGTAATAATTTTAACAATACATTGATCAATCAGCTGTTTAGTAGAATTATACTTGAAACAGCTGATCGACGTGGCTCACTAGCAGCGATGTCACATGATAACAGTTGATATTGACAAGAATGCAATATCTTAAAAATGGATTTTCTCTGTTATTTATGAACCGATTTCCGTAAATTTGGTGTCATTAGATTTGCAATCAAATTCTCTAAATAAAACGTAATTAATGTAATTTTTTTACTATGAGCGGTTTTTAAGATATTTACGTTTGAAATTTTTAGGCAGCCGCCATTTTGAAATTAATGATTGTAAAAAAATATTTTTTTTCTGTAATTAGGTCTTTAGGGAATAAAGCTAAATACCAAATTTCATTTAATTATAACTAGCCGTTCTCGAATTAAAATTTCCTATGTGAAAAAACAAAATGGCGGCTATACGAGTAACTTTTGAGTTTTCGAAATTTTGAATATGATATTTTGGCTTGTCTATGGTCCAGGAATAATACCTGAAAAGGTTGGTAGAGAGTTCAGAGACACCCTGTATATTGATGTGAAACCAGAAAAACACTGATGTCGAAGTATAATTCATGATAAAATATTTGAAAAGTTAGAACACACAAATTGTTGAACACTTCACTCATTCTCTTCACTTCATTGTCTTATATGAAATGTCTAAAATTTGCATAATAAACTGATAAATGACGGAAAATCACTGATGTTAAGTTATTTAATGCATGGTAAAACGTATACAAATTATTACAAAAATGACTGTCGTTTCATAGATTATGAAATAAAACTTAAACACATTCTATTTTAGTTTTAAGTTTAAAAACATATTAAAATTTTCTAGATAAACTATGAACAAATAAAATTTCAACTTTTTACTTTACATTTTATTGTAAATTCTGTAACCTAAGTATTCGGGGAAAAACTCTTCCATCTGATTATAAAATAACAGCTTTCAACATCTACCATATATAAGAGACAGTAAATTAGTTGAAATCAAACTGGCTACGTCCCAGATTTACATGAGTGGTACTTTTCTTCGTGGTCAAAATTAAATTATTTCCCTCCAAAAATCTATATTTCAAGAAATTAAATGAATATTTGAAAATATTGAAATATTTGAAAATCAACTTACTTATAACTTTAAAGAAAACACCAGTTTCATCAAATAAATAAATGCAAGTGCTGGATTCTGAGGTCAAACTTGAGAACTCGATCAAATCATCACCATATGTTTTGTTATAAACAAATGCGAATTGGAAAAAGTTCACAGGTTTAACAACAGATAGTAGCACATTCGCTGAAATTTCAAAAGCCTCCTGGACGAAGGCTATTAATGGGATATTTTCGAAACCCAAAAAAGGCACATCTAGAGAGAAGTAGCTTTAATTTAATACCAAATATGTATAGAAAATTAAATTTCTAGGGGTCGATATGCTGTGAAGAAAAATCAAGAAATTCTTTTAATAATATAGATTATGTCTAAATTACTAATTCCTTCCCCCCAAATTTTGTCCCAAAACCAACTACCTTAAGCCTTGATAATAAGTGAATTCTTATCTGTTAGGGGTCTGCGGTACCAAAAATTTCAGATCGGTACGGTTCGGTTCGGTAAAAAGATTTTGTATATATATATATATATATACAGGGTCTCCGAAAAAGAATGACGGGATTTCGAACGGCCGTTGCTTGGGGACTATTCAAGATAACTAAACGATTTAAACGCCAAATAGAAGAGAAAAGGACTAAGTTTTGTTTTCCGCGTAGCATGGGAGGGAGCGTTGACCTTGGCATGCGCTGAAAAATTGCGCGGTGGCAGGCCGCCACTGTGACAATCGCGAGTACGATGTTGACAGCGCAACAGAAGGCACAGTGTGTTCTGTGGTACGCAGAATTTAAATCGATTGTTAGTGTGCAGCGTCGGTTTAGAGTTACTTATCGAGGTCAAAATTCGCCCAATGACAATGCAATTCGTCGTTGGTTTAACCAGTTTCGTGACACAGGGAGTGTTTTGAAAGGACATTCACCTGGCCGGCCAAAAACAAGCGATGAAAAAGTTGAAGAAATCCGACAATCTTGCATCAGAAGCCCGAAAAAATCGATAGTCCGACGAAGTCTTCAGTTAAAAATACCAAAATCGACACTCCACGATGTTATTCGTAAAAGATTGAGACTTCGTGCCTACAAAATTCAGTTAAGACATCAGATTTAACCTGCCGATCGCCCTAAGCGAACAGACTTTGCCAGTTTAATGCTCAGTGAGATTGATGACAATCCCAATTTTATTAAAAGAGTGCTGTTCTCAGATGAAGCTACATTTCACACAAGCGGTGTTGTTAACCGTCACAATTGTCGTATTTGGGGTTCGGAACAGCCTAACATTGTACAGGAACATGTGCGCGATTCACCAAAAGTGAACGTATGGTGTGGATTAATGTATGACCAAGTGATAGGGCCTTTCTTTTTCGCCGAAAAAACAATTAATGGCGTAATTTATTTAGATATGCTAGAACAATTTTTGTTTCCTCAAATTGAAGAAATTGAAGAACAAGCCGGTGAACGGGTCATTTTGATGCAGGACGGCGCCCCGCCTCATTACCTTCGGGAAGTGCGCGACACACTTAACAACAAGTTTCCAAATGGTTGGATAGGCAGGGGTGCGCCTATTCCCTGGCCTCCCAGGAGTCCTGATTTGACCCCTTTGGACTTTTTTTTGTGGGGTTACGTAAAGAACATTGTTTATTCTGAAAAAATTCATGATTTGCTGCATCTGCGTGGGCGAATTTCGGAAGCGATCGCAACTGTGACACCAGAGATGCTTCACAACACTTGGCAAGAAATCGAATATCGTTTCGATGTATGCAGAGCAACAAATGGAGCTCACATCGAAACATATTAAGGTATGAAAAAAAACTTAGTTCTTTTCTCTTCTATTTGACGTTTAAATCGTTTAGTTATCTTGAATAGTCCCCAAGCAACGGCCGTTCGAAATCCCGTCATTCTTTTTCGGAAACCCTGTATATATATATATATATATATAAATTTGAACGAATAGCGTTTTTGGCATCTGGGGACCTCAAAATAAAACGTTGTCATGGTCTTGGGCTTAAGTCTTACCATGAGACCTACGGTAAGCTTCTTTCTCATAAAAAACCTCATAAAAAATAAATTCAGTTTGTTGTTAACCCTAAAACTGGCAATCACCGCAATATGCGGCGATCAAATCTCGCCGTGAATTGGCATCGCCGCGGCAAACGGCGGTCAGCTGTAGTCATTTTTCACTACGTTGCTAGGTTACGTATCGAATTTATCTTTGCGTAACAATGTTTAGTAGTTTGTTGGCCATCTTTCGGTGTAACTATTATATATTTTTTTGTGATTTCAAGCAAGTTTTCCTTGGTACTGTAAGCAGACCGCGGCAACGTCACACCTGAAATTGCAGCTGTTCTGCTGGTCGTCTGTTTTGTCAGTATATTTTGTTCTGAACGACGCTAACCTATATTGTGGAATGTTTTTATTGTTTCTACATTGTTTTGTGTTTGAAGTATATAATGGATGACCATATCCATTCAAGTGAGATTCGTGAGTTGTTAGATTTAGATGATGAAAGTGACAATGCTAGTGATATTTCCGTCGGAGGTAATGAAGTGCCGGATGATTTTTTGGAGGGACTATACAACGATAGTGACAATAATAGTGATGATAATTCCACCCCTAGGCCTAACTCGGAACAAAGTGATGTTGAAAATGTAGACGTTATTGACCCCTATTTCGATTTCGATCAACTTTTTGAAAACAGTGAGTTTGATGATAGGCTTAGTGATACCGGTACAGAACTTCATGATTCGAGGCCTGGAACAAGTAAGCCTATGCTTAGTCCTACTTTTAGGTCACCTAGGCCTACTTATAGTCCACCTAGAAATAATCCCCCTAGGCCTATACCTAGCCCCGAACAAAGTGATCCTAGGAATTTACAATCAAATGAAAGTAACGAAGATGAACCTCGTGATCCTAGTCCTAGGCCTTGTTCACCTAGGCCCCTAAGTGAATCAAGCTGTTCTGAGTCAGACGTGCCTCTAGCTCTCAGAAAGCCTAAATCAAAGTGGGTTCGAGTACATCCCCCAGAGCCAGAGCGGAATATTGAGGAGGAATTCTCGGCAAGAAATGTCGGTCTTCAAAATTGTCCCCCTCGAAATTCACTTCCAATCCAGTATTTTTATTTATTTTTTACTGACTTTGTATGGAACTTACTCACACGAGAAACTAATGCTTATGCTAACAGAGAAATTGGGAATAAGAGAAATTCTGGTGGATTGAGACAACACTCAAGGGTAAATGATTGGGTCAATTTGACGGTTCAGGAAATGAAAAAATTATTGCTTTGGTGATAAATATGGGAATTGACAAAAGAAAAAATATTATTGATTACTGGACAACTAAAAGATCTTTGTTCATGCCCTTCTTCTCTTCAGTCATGTCCCTAAGAAAGTTTCAACTAATAAGTTCAATGTTTAGAATTACTTTTGCCTCGCCTATTGCCCGAGGACAACAGGGCTATGACCCTTGGCAAAAGGTTCGACCGTTTTTAGACCATATAAACCGAACTATAAAGAAACACTTCATTCTTGGACAAAACATTTCAATCGACGAAAGTCTTATAGGAATGAAAAATCGTTGTGTGTTCATTCAGTATTTGCCAAAAAAAAACATTGTAGATTCGGCATAAAAAAATTTGAAACTTGCGATAGTGAATCAAGCTACATCCTAAATGTTTCATTGTATAGTGGCAAGGACTTTTTGAGAGATAGCAATCAGCCATTTACTCAAAAGGTTATTATGAATGAAATGAAAATGTGTAGGCTATTGGATAAGGGTTATCATGTCTTCACTGATAACTGGTATACGAAGCTCCCTTTAGCCCTAGAACTCCTTTCAAGGAAAACATTTTTGACAGGAACGGTGAACAAAAACACCATGGTTATAATTGAATTAGTTATCAACAATTTTTGAAACCTTTTTGTATATAATTTAAAATTAATTTCACTAGTATACTTCAATAGTAACAATAATAATAGTACATAAATAAAAGCAGTTTAATTTGAAATCATAATGGAGAAAGAACATGATTAAAAGATAGTATTCCTTTTCTCACTAAAGGAATGATGTTGGACAAACAACTATTATTGTTTCCTAGGGGTCTGCGGTACCAGAAATTTAAGGTCGGTATGGTAAATATTTTTGTACCTCGGTTCTCGGTAAAAAATCGGTACGGTACACAGTAATAAAATAGCCGCAATTTATCATAGCCTAAGTGTATTCGGAAACCAAACAGAACAAATACATAAAAAAACATACTAGCAGACATAAAAATGTCTTTATGTAAGCTTTTGATTATAATTTGTAATAGTTCACAAATATTTATATAGGCCTACTAACAATAATAATATGTTAAATCACGTAAATAAAGAAAGAGAGCCCAATATATATTTATAACCCCAACAGTAATAATTCCCTTTATGTTAAATAATTCTGTTAATTTAGTTATGCAGGCTTATTTCATCTATAAGAATTTGTTGTTTCTATTTATAATAATTTCACATAGATACCATTTATTCAATAGTTAATTTCCTAGTTAATTTAAATTGAAAAGCTATCTCAAATACATTTCATACATATAGATAATCAAAATTGATCTCAATCAAGATAATACAAATAACAGTCACATAAAACACAAATAAAACAAATATATTTCTTTATAAACCTTTATTCACAAGTAAGACGATAAAATAATAATAAAAGAAAGGAAGGTGTGTGTCTTTGTTTTCAAATTAAATACAGGTTGTATGAATTATAAATTATAGCCTCCAAAAAATTGTAAATCCTATAACCAAGTAACGCAACAGAATAAGAATTTGTATTGCAATCAGATGACACGTACTCAGCACTCAGCAGACTTCAAAGTTGTAGCCTACTCGTTGTAACAGAAGTCACTGGCAATGGTGGTTCATCAGCAATCAATAATCCATCACAATCACTCATTGTTTGTTTTAAATAATCTAACTATACTATAAAGGCTATCACAAAACTTGTTATCAGGGCTTCTTCAAAACATTTTATCAACAAAGACGACGCGCGATCTGTGGAAGTGATGATTACATCCAAACGTCAACGTCACACAAAGAGTATACCTAGAAAATGAATATCAGAGAGAAAGAAATACCTTTAAACAGGCTAATCCCGGACAGGGGGGTATTCCCGGACACGGTGTACATGTTTTTAAACATAAACATCTCTAAACTAACCTGCATAGTTATTAAGTCGATCGTTATCCATTCGTATCCAGCAGAAGACGCTCTACACAGCTGTATAGGTTATAACTGCGTGGGATCGTTTTTTCGTTTTATTTTGCAAGTATACCAACTTACGACTTTTTAGTAAAAAATGTATGTCTAACTAAGACATGTAATTTTCATCAAGTTTGTCCGATTTTTGTCGCGAAGGCATATTTTTATTTAAAATTTAAGAGCGCATAATGCCATGCTATTTAAAGCTATATACAACATATATTTAAAATTATATATCACATTTAAGTATTCCAGTACAAACCCGGACACTAATAATACACTGTGGATGTGACTGTTGGGCCGGCGGTTGCGACTAGCGTCTGCCGTTACTGACGTAAAAAGCAGATTTCCCGCCGTAACTAATAACAGCATTGTGGTGTTTGGCCCTGATACGGTACCTGTCTGTGATTGTTATTAAAATTTGTGCTTTTAATTTATGAAAAATTGTACTGTCTCCAAGATGAACAACAAAATTCAAGAGCCAAGATATAGAGCAGGCAATAAAGGAGGAAAGTTAAGGTCATGATCGTGATCAATGATCATGTCTCATAATCAATGATCACGATCAGTCATCATGTCTGTGGAAAATACAATGGGCCCCATGGAAAGCAGACAGTTTTCAGCCCACAGGAAGAAAATATCATTGCTGATCATGTTGAACAAATATAAATATATGTCGTATTATTCTTTCTTTCATTTAAACTCCTTTTCCCCTTATGGTTCTTTGTTTAGTTTCATGTTAATTGCAAAGAATAAACAGCTGAAAACGTGATGTAAGAATACTTTGTATTTACTTAATATTTTTATTTATCGAATTGTTAAGCCTTTGACTGGTACAAAGGCATTTGCAGACCTCAAAACACCGTCCGATACGGACAGGAGAGGTCAGTTTAGACGTTATAACGTTATTTAGGTGGGTGTCAAGTATTCTTTGCCTAAATCTACCGTAAGTGATCATGTCTGTGGATAATATAATGGGCCCCATGGAAAGCAGACAATTTTCAGCCCACAGGAAGAAAATGTCATCACTGGTCATGTTGAACAAATATATATAAGTAGTATTACTCTTTGTTTCAAACTATATTTTAAACGTCCTTTTCCCCTTACAGTTCTTTGGTTGGTTTAATTTTAGTTGCAAAGAATAAACAGCTGAAAACGTGATGTAAGAATACTCTTTATTCATCCCCAACCCATTCAAAATTTTTGTAATTTCATTTTTAAGCCTTTGACTGGTACAAAGGCATCTGCAAACCTCAAAATACCGTCCTATTACGGACAGCAGAGGTTAGTTTAGGCGTTATAATGATATTTAGGTCAGTGTCCGGGATTAGACCGTTTGTGGAGGTTAAGCCGGACACTTTTATTTATTTTTTATTTATTTGATAATTACATCTAACACATAGAAAAGTACAGGGATATTGTAAATGATACACACACTTTACAATGGTTTGGTTTTTATTGGTGACATCGTTGTTTGAAACGCACTTTAACCTAAAAAACGTAAAAAAGTGTCCGGGTTTAGACTGGTTTACGGTACGCAGTTTCCAAAATTCAGATATACGCCATAAAATTATGAACCAATGTAGGCTAACCTTTTTATTTGTTACAACAGTAGTGTGTGTACAACTTTTTTTTATTAATCAACGTTTTAGCAATAAAACTAATATTTAACCTAAACACTCTTCTAAACCGTTCACGGCATATTTAATATTGAATTCAAACAGTTTCTTTCGGTTGGTTTAGTTTCTATCTATAAAACGTTAGGAAGTGTAATAATGCCTGTTGGGAAAATGTTATGACAAGCTCGATTTGTGTTTTTGAATTGATGTGCCATGTTATTACGTTTGCATATCAAAATAAGTGTCAACCTTCTGCATGTTATTGCTCTCTGCAACACATGATCGTAGATCAGAATGTGTTTGCCAATGTTTGGCGATTTTAAGTAGTATCAAGTACTCATTTGAGGTTAGGGGGCTTATACAATCGGCAATGTACAACACAAAACGGTGTTATAATTTCGTTGATATAAAAAACAAACAGATATTTATGCGTTTATCCCTCAGTTTGATTTTAAAATGATTAAATGTCATACAAATTCGGATGTAGGTTTTTGTTTACGTTTATACCGCCTCCATACACTGGCCAAGTCTAGGCGAGCAAAGACTAGCGTGAAAGTGTAAATGCGTAATAGTTTGTTATTAAACAAACTCTCGATGTTTATGTGCATTATTACTCTACCCGCCGAGTTGTACGTAACTCGACGAAACATTCGGCCAGTCTGTGGAGAGGCGGCTTTATCAATGCTGTAAAGGCATCTCGTCATCATTCGTGATCCGATCGTGAACCTATAAACTCGCGAATGCTGGTCAAAGTTGAAAGTTGCTGTCGTGAGCAAAGGCGTGTCAATAGAATTAACGAAAAGGATGTTGTGAATAAAACTGAATGAAAAATGTGGTTGATAAACAGTGAATACTGATTTTTTGTAGTTCTAGACTGTACCGTACCGACTTGGTACCAGCGCCGTTAGTGGTACCGAACCGTATTCAGTAATTCGTTTTGTACCGAACCGGTACCGATTTTTTGGTGCACCGCAGACCCCTATTGTTTCCTAGTCTTCAAGGACAGATTTTTTGCCGACCCTACCCAGCCCGCTCCCCTTTTCCACCTTTCTTATCTCCATTCTCGTTCAGCTATAAATAACACTTGTCAACGTCACTTTTCCTATGAGTTTTGGGGCTTGTTTTCCTTAAAGGAAATGACTAGTTACCAACAGGAGTCTTATTTCAACCACTTACTTTGTTAAATATTGTTCAGCTTATCTCTGTTTATTGTTTGAAGCAGTAAACTGTACCATACCAAATCTGAACCGGGTTTATGTTCTGTACTGTACCGCAACCGTGTTTTTGGTGCACCGCAGACCCCTATTATCTGTACCTGACTGCCTGTTGTTCCTGTGTCCTCCCCCAACAGTTAACGAGTCCATTTTCATTTTCTTTTAGTCATGACCCTTATATTACAAACATCCCGATTCCACTAGAGCCATTCATTGTGCTTCTTTAAATAAACTATGCGTTAGTATATACAGGGTGTTTAAGAACAACTTACCGATATTTTAAGGCATTGTTCCAGGGGCCAAGAACAAATTTAAATATCATAATTAAATAGTCCGAAAGTCCCCAGTTACTCACTCACCTGCCATTTCTTTTTTTTTACTTATCATTTTTGTGTATAAAAAACTGTTTAACATACAAAATTGAAATTGTATGTACACTTTTATAATAACTAGACAAAGCTATTCAAAAGTAATCAATATTTTCTGACCACCAAAAACAAAATGGCGGCTGTTTTGATCTTTATTTTTTAAATAACATAAAAACGGCTAATTAAAAAAATATTTTACAAGAATAGTTTGTTTTCGATATTTTTATTACAAATCTATCGACACCTTATGTAAGAAGATCGAATGAATGTTAACCGAATTGTGTAACTTTTCGTGATATGCGGCCACTGGTGCCTGGTTGCACTCCTTCTTAGTACGCGGCTAATGTCTGTCACAACAATGCAATAAAAAGGCCACATACTACGAAGACTTACGCAATTCGGTTAATATTCAATCTTCTTACATAAGGTGCTGATAGATTTGTAATTAAAATATCTAAAACAAACTATTCTTGTAAATAATTTTTATAATTAACCATTTTTAAGTTATTTAAAACATTCAAATTAAAACGGCCGCCATTTTGTTTTTGGTTATTAGAAAATATTGATTATTTTGTATAGCTTTGTCTAGCTATTATAAAAGTGTATTTAAAGCTTCTATTTCTTACGTTTAACCACAAAAAAATAATAAGTGAAAAAAAGGCGGCTGTGTGAGTAACTGGGACATTCGGAAAATTTAATTAAGATATTTACATTTGCTTTTGGGCCTGGAACAATGCTCTAAAATATCGGTAAGTTGTTTCTGAAACACCCTGTATAATTAAACTCTCAGAATTCTATTTAAGTACGTATATTTTTTTTCAAAAGATGTTGAACTGAGTACAACCCCAGTACTCCATTATCAGAATCAGAATGCTAATTTTTTTAAATCTGAAGTGGCAACATTTGCTCAAATTCGAATGCTCGTGAATTAGAAAAAATCCTCACAACACAGTTTATATGAAGTACACTAAAAATGTGAATGTTGAATAAACCATGTTTGCAAATTATGAATTGTTATCTGTTACGACTGACTATTTTTTATTGTTTGTTGTTTGGTTTGTTGAACTTTACATATCATTCATATCTTACATTATTGAAAGAATAATTTTAACAAAAACACTTTTGGGGAAGGGAGATTTTAATTACAAAATGAGCGTTTTAAACCTTCATGTAATATATAGTGCCCAGAATCACAGTTTATTCATACATTATGTTTAGTTCTGAAAAAATATTCTTCTGACTGTTCTAGGCAAAGACTATTTAATAGAAGCCTTGAAATATCACTTGCTGAAAGGAGAACAAAAGGCCCACTTCAAAACTCCGAGAACAAAACCAAGACAACCTGTAGGACTGCCCAAGGTTTGTACTTTGCCATTAATTTATCTGTATAGCTACAAATTTATAAAAAATAAAATAAAAATAAAAATGTATTAAACTATAGTCATCTCTAACAAGCAATGTAATATCAATTAAAACAAGAAGGAAATGTATTTTTTGGTCTCAGTTTTTTTTGTTCAGAATCAGCCACATTTCACAAAAACTGTATGGGAATCAAATTAAAACATGGTCACATAATACTTTAGGCTCCGGTCTACGCTATGGAAAAATCTTAAATTGTTGTTGTTTTATAAAGCTTTTTTTGCACATTTGAAAGGACTTGTTTAAATACAACTAAATTAAAAAGGTAAGCTGCAAGAGTAGATAAGTTCTTCCTCCTTAATATGAGACTAACAGGGTTCATGTAACTTAGCTGCTGTAAAGTGAAATCCTGCAAACTCTTGCATTGCGCTGCCTAGCAGGGATAGATCAAAGCCTTAAGAACCAGTATGCCATGATATTTGTGACAAAAGTAAGACATGAGTTCTAACAGAATAGAGAATTTTATAATATGTATTGGTTATTCATATCTTTGTTCATTTTCCTCTTTTGTTACAATGATAATAAAGTGGTTATTAAGCCATAATGTATTACAAGACACTATGATTGCTTGGACAACTAAACTACTACTTTTCAAATAAGTAGAATCATCTTTAAACAATTTCAAGTCCTGAATAAAATGCTCAGTTTTTGTTATTCAACAACGGAGATGACTTGATGGCCAGCCAATAAACAAAGGGTTTGGCGGTAAAGTTATCCCCTCCACTGTTCACACACACTGTATTGACACAGCCACTGAAACTGTTAATAGTGGGGCAGCTTTGCACAAATAAGTCTGGCTACTACCACGAAACTCGGCATATTTGCTACAGTGCAACTTGGTTATTACGACCTCGGCCGTAACGTCAACACGGATATAACGTCATTTCTTCATAAGTCCCACCAAGCTATAGGTATTTGCATTGTAAAAACCTCGGATTTATCGTCAGTAAATTCCCAAACCTCGTATATAACGTCAAGAAAATCCTACGGAAATGAAGGCAACCTTCGTAGATAAACGGAAAAGTTCGGCCGGAAGTGTCGGTTCGCGGCTATTGTTTAGCTACGTACCAGTCTATTTTTGGATACGGCCTTTCCTCTTACGCTGCCAACTCGCCCTCCCCTACCCCCGCCACGCCATCAGCATCCTGTCTCCCTCCCCTGTCCCCCCGCCTACCTGTCACTCACTGTAGGTCAGTGACATCTTGACTCATTTTGCGTCAAAACACTCCGATAACGTGCGTGTCTACAGTACGCTTAGCTGACGTCAGTTATGGGAATGTATTTTATTGTTGTTTTTTTTGTTCTTATTCAGTAAGCATCCGAAAATCATGGCAAGTGCTAAGAGAAAGGTTTTGCCGATTAAAGAAAAAGTGTGAGTTATAAGAGAGCGTGTGAGGAGGGACGTAAGATAGCAGACGTGTGTCCGGAGTTCGGGTTGATAAATTCCACTGTTGGTTCGATTTTAAAAAACAAGGACAAAATTTTAAAGGCATTTAAAGAAGATGATGAAAACGTGAAACGGATAAGGGGATGTGAACGCACCGACATCGACGCTGCTCTGCTAAAATGGTTCAAGCAATGTCGTAGTGCCAATATCCCTGTGAGTGGTCCGCTTTTAAAGGAAAAAGCTGCAGAGTTTGGACAGATGTTTGGAGTTGACTTTACATGTTGCAACGGCTGGATAGATCGTTTTAAGGCTAGGCATTCGATTTCGTTTGCTAAGATTTGTGGTGAGGCAAAATCTGTTGATCCGAGTGTCACTAGTGATTGGTTGACTGAAACATGGCCAGTTGTCAGACAACCATACAAAGATGAGGACATTTTTAACGGCGATGAAACAGGGTTGTTTTACAAATTAACTCCAGATAAGACGCTCCAATTTAAAAATGAAAAATGTGTCCGCGGAAAATTGTCCAAAGTTAGATTGACAGTTTTGGTTTGTGCAAACATGACAGGAACTGAAAAACGGAAGCTTTTAGTTATTGGCAAAAGTGCAAAACCTAGATATTTTAAGAACGTAAAAAAACTTCCAGTGGATTACGCTGCCAGCAAAAAAGCGTGGATGACTTCTGTAATTTTTGAAGCTGAACTAAGGAAATGGATAAGGAATTGGCATCAAAAAAAGGAAAATTCTTCTCCTTGTTGACAACTGCACTGCCCACCCTAAGTTAAATTTAACAAACATTAATCTAGTGTTTTTTCCTGCCAACTGCACAAGTGTTTTACAACCGATAGACCAAGGCGTCATTAGAAGCTTTAAGTGTCACTACCGTAAGCAGCTTTTGAAAAAAATTATTGTCTGCATGGACACTGCACAGCCAGTAAACGTAACCATCTTGGATGCAATTCAATACTTAGTCAATGCTTGGAGAGAAGTGACACCAAGGACCATATCAAGATGCTTTAGAAAAGCAAAACTGTCACCTGCTGTCCCAGATGATGACAAAGAAGATGATGTGCCGCTCTCAGAATGGATAAAAGGTTTCAATGTCAATCAAAATGATATTGGACTTGATCTCGATGGTTATGCATCAGTGGACGACCAGGTAGAAACATTTCAAATGCTGAGTGATGCAGAAATTGTAAACGAAGTAAAGAATATGGAAGCAGAAGAAAATGCCGAAGAAGAAGAAGAAGATGAAGGCGAGGAAGAGGATGTCATCTGTCCGACAACACAAGAAGCTTTAAAAGCAGCTGAAACACTTTGTCGATTTTTCCGCTTCAGAGAGACGCCAGCCAACACACTTGAAGCAGCTCAACATCTCCACAAAACGACAGAGAAAATTTATTTTTCCGAAAGGACTGTTCGAAAGAAAATTAAGAAAATTACAGATTTCTTTGTGCAGTAGGACTTCATATGAATGTGCTTGTAAGTTGTGCATTTTTATTTAGCCTACATTTTGTACTTAAACATAATGATGTTCGTTTATTTCGTACAAGCACTTTATTTTGATTATTTTTAACTAAGTATTTAGATAGATCAGTCATATGCATACATCTCTAGGTATTTACTCAATTACTCTCATTAAAAGTATGTATTTCATGTAAAAATTGTGTTTTTCATTTTTTCTCGGCTTAAAATAGTAAATTTTGGAACCCCTTTTATAGAGTCACTCTGATATAGCGTCATTAATTTTGTAGTCCCTTCAATGATGTTATAACCAAGTTACACTGTACTTAAGTATTTCATGGAAAAATGGCGGGACACAAACTGTATGACCACCTGGGAATGAGTTTTTCAAGATGGCGGCCAAAATTATATGTATGAGTGCAAGTTAAACTGTAATTCTCGTAAAAATGATCCGATTTTGATGGAATATAGCACAGATATGTAAAATAGTATTACTTTGATCGATTTTGAAAATCAGAAAATTTGGTTCATCCTAAAGGGTATTTTGGGGGGGGGGGTTGTCCCCAAAAAATAAGTTATTCCTCTTTTTCATAAATAATTTTGAAAATAATGAAACTTTGGTTTAAATTATAAGAAAGAGCCAAAAAAACACACTATTTAGTATTTTGAATTATTGCTCTATAACAACTCCTTCTAGAGATACATATACCAGTAATGCTAAACACAGTACGTTGTCCAATACTTTCCTTATGGAGAGTAAATAAAATATTGTAAATTGCTTATCTATGCACCGATTTTGATCAAACTTGGTATGGACATGCGTAGTGCTGTTGTATTTCATAAAATTGAGATTCAAATTATTTCAGCTCAAAAAGGGGCTGAGGGGCTCCCCTTCCCCTCGCCCCCCCGCAAAAATGGGTTTTGATATTATTTATCATGAGCTTTTAAAATGATGGTAGCCTTTAGGCTTACTACAACACAAACTGTACTAAATTAAAACTACGATATACAACCAAAAGTTGAATGAAGTTGAGTTCTTATGACTAACACACTTCCTTACCTTTGTTGTATAATACAGCCAATGCAGCAAACGTGCATACTCGGAGAATGTTTTGTGAAATTGTTCTAATAAAAGGTATCATATCTTATGTATTAATACGCTAAGCCGATTTTTCTTAAGAAACTCCTTCGTTATTTCTGAGCTGATTTTACCGATTGAGGTATCAAAATATTGATCCTGATTCGTGGTTGTGCATAAAGGTTTTAATTTTTCGATACTTTTAATCTGAAGGGCAAGGGCCGCCCTCAAAGTTCATTTTGCCCATAAGATTAACAGGGAAATAATTTGATTTGAATTGAAGTGAATAGGCCTAGTTCAAATTTATTTTGTTTACTACAAATTAGAAACTTTGTTCAACCTAGTTTGTCATCGGAATGTAAACAGACTACAAAGTGTCAGCTTGCATTTCAAACAATCGGCAACTTCATTATCGGCTTCGTTCTTTTTAAAGAATTTACATATCATGCTTTTCTTCCTCTTCGGTTCCATTTTAAATACATGAATTTAACGAAATCAAATAATATCCGAACAACGAAATCTGTATAAATAAATAATAGATAACTAAGCGATGCCTTCTTGAATCTGTCGTCAGGTGTCAGGTTTTCGTTGCTTTAAACGTCGCATCGTCGTAAAGATACTCGACGAGTTTAATATCTACGAGTTTATATCTAGAGGTCTCGTCCGGGGGTAAACAAGTGAAGTCTTTTCTTGGAATATGAGCTCTAGCTAGATTAAGCTCGTTGATCATAGCAGGAAACTTCGCCGTAGAGAAAACTATGCAACTCGTTTTGCGCAAGTCAACAATATTTTACTCAGCGTTTTTTAATTTTATTGAATGAAAGAAAAATATCAGAAGCAGCAATTTTAAATTTTATACACTATTATTTCTGTTTGCATTAACCCATTGGCTTACCTGAAATTTTCCACCTGACAAACCGTTCAGTTTCCTAAGAAAAATTACATAAATGTAGACTTTTACTAAAACTTTCACTATAGCAACAATTATTACTCAATTCACTTAATTTTTGCACGAATCTTTAGTGAAATAAATTATCGACTAGAAGAAAATACTTTTGACAGCATTTATGTACGGTAAATATTATATAAACATAGTTTATAAAAAACATTAATTTTGTTCGCCTTGGAGGTTAACCGTGAATATAAGTACTCTAGGCATTTTTAACAACCTGACTGGCTTTCGAGCAAAGCTCGGTCCCCTTGTGCTTTAACAAATGTAAGTAACTTCTCAAACATACCATTTTTCTGTGCCGCGAGCGAAGCCGCTAAGCGCTACTAGTTTTAGACTGAACCGTCTGAACAGACTGGTTTTTTTGTGTTCCTTGTTGCAGCAAACCTGCGTACTCAGCCCCAATGTTATTCGTATGGAGAATAATTAAAATTGTATATACCGCTTATTTGTGAATATATTTTTATGAAACTTGGTCAGTGGCTTTATGTAGTATTAAGACATTTATATCTTCATTGGAAATTCGCTGAGTATGTAGGTTTGCTGCGACGGGGATATATATATATATATATATATATATATATATATATATATTTATATTGCATTCATTTGTTAGGGCTACTAATATAATAATAATCAAATTAAACATTTTTCAACTGAGTACCCTTAAGGAATTTCTTTATTTTTATTTTTAAGACTACATGTTTCGGGACATAAGCCCATCTTCATGGTCAACAAATACCTAACACACAGAGGTTAGGTATTTGTTGACCATGAAGATGGGCTTATGTCCCGAAACATGTAGTCTTAAAAATAAAAATAAAGAAATTCCTTAAGGGTACTCAGTTGAAATATGTTTAATTTAATTATTAATATATATATATATATATATGTATGTGTGTGTGTGTGTGTGGGTGTCCGTGAGCACGATAACTCTCGTAAAAATGATCCGATTTTGATGAAATTTGGTATAAACGTGTAAAGCAACATTTATGACTTTAAGTTTGAAAACCAGCCAGATCGCTCCACCCAAAGGGGTATTTTGGGGGGGTTTTGTACCCCAAAAATGGGTTTTTTGAATTTTTACATATAATTTTTGAAATAGTCAAATTTTGGTTTTTACCATTGGATTTAGCTTAAAAAACACACAATTTGGTATTTTGACCATTTCTCTACGTCAATTGGTTCCCGAGATATTGAAAGTGCTAAACACAGTACGTTGTCTAATTTTATTTTTATTGAGGAAAAGACAAATTTTAAATCGCGATTATTTATGAACGTATACTGACGAAACTTGGTATATGGCTTCATCTGGTTGTGTTCTATTGATATTTGCTCAAAAAATAATTTTTTGCCAAAGGCAAAAACATGGCAGCAAACCTGCGTACTCATTCTCATGTTATTCTTATAGATAATAATTAAATGCTCTGTCTCCCTTAATTATGAACATAAATGAATAAAAACTGGTATATGACTTCACCTAGTTAAGTTCTATTGATATTAGCATAAAAACCCATTTTTCATGTTCGTTGGTACAGCAAACCTGCGTACTCAGCCCCAATGTTATTCTTATGGAGATTAATGAAAATTGTATATCGCTTATTTGTAAATAATTTTTATGAAACTTGGTAAGTGGCTTTATGTAGTATTAAGACATTTATATCTCCATTGGAAATTCGCTGAGTATGCAGGTTTGCTGCGATGGGGGTATTATAAAATTTATAATCTCTTTATTTTTTCTGCTATATACTCTAGCGGAGAAGACAAGTAACCTTTTAAATATATAAGTATGTGAGATATTTGAATAGCTATTTAAAAATTATAACATTTAATAAGTGTTTTTAATAACATTCTGAATTAGCGGGACAATATTTTGATTTATACTACTTAACCCTTTCAGTGCTATGGACCGATATATCGTCTTTTGAATCTGTTATCAATAAACACTGTTACTGCTTCATAAGCGATTGTACCATTAGGCGCTCAGTCTGCAGTCTGAGTCTGACATGTGGTGAAACCTGGTAGACACGAATTGAACTACCTCGTCCAGCGCCTAGTCACTATAATACCAACTGATCCACTGCAGCTGCTAGCCTGACCAGTGGCTGTGCGGTCTAAGGCGCACCTTCCCGGCCGGGGGTAACACTTGGATCGAGGGTTCGAATCCCGTCACAGTCGGTGGTTTTTATGTGCAACTCATGGAGAGTTCACCTGTCTGTGGCAGAGTTGAAGGGGAGGGCGGACCTTAAGCAAACGGTGGACGGCTCGGGTCCAAGCTGACGGGATGGGTGGATTCTTTGTGAGTTGCACATCTGATCAGGTGTTTTGCTACTTTTTACCTATCCTTTACTGTGTGTGTCCAGCGGAAGCACGTTTTTATTAATTTTAACTGTTCAGGCGTTCAATATATTTAAAAAATCAACAAAACATCACGGATTCAACCACTCCTTTCAGAAGCTTAGCACTCAAAGGGTTAAGGATTAAATTATATAACATGTCTTACGTGTAGTTTAGTGTGCAATTTTCTCTACCAGCAATTGACACAGATCAACAATTAAAAGTTCTTAATTCATTGTATTTAAGCGAATTCCTATATCGTAATTACAAAAATTGGGTATTTAAAAAGCTCATGATAAATAATACCAAAAACAAATTTTGAGGGGGGGAGCCCCTCAGCTCCTTTTTTGGGCTGAAATCTTTTTGATTTTCAATTTTATGAAATATTAGTTTATGTACCCATTCTTCGCACGGGTTAGAAAGTTTGAGATCTTGAAACAGAGCTACTCTTGCTTCTACTCTTTAAGCTGTCAAATGGAAGTATCCACAGCTGTTTGCATATTACAGTTTCTGAATCTTTACTTTCTTCTGAAATGTAAACATTGAAACTTAGGATGTTCACGGGGCATAGCCCGAGGGGATTTTAAGGAAGTGAATAGGCCTATGTGTTGCACGGGATCAAGATCTACCTTTGTGTAAAGTTTCAGCCCAGTCGGTTCAGTAGTTTTTGCGTTTACCCGGAACAGCAGACAGACACACAGACAGAAACCACCTCTTCTTTATAATATTATAGATAGCAGCACTGTTCATATCCACACCAAGTTTTATCAAAATGGGTGAATAGATAAGTAATTTATAATATATTGTTTATTCTCCATAAGGAAACCATTGGACAGTACACTGTGATTACTGTTAAGTGGATATCTGGAACCATTTGTTATAGAGTATTAATTCAAAATATTAAACTATTTGTTTTTTTAGCTCTTTCTTATAATTAAAACAAAAATTTAATTATTTAAAAAGTTCTTTATGAAAAGGAGGAACAACTCATTTTTCGGGTACGAACCCCCCACCCCTCAAAATGCCCTTTAGGATGAACCGATTTGCCTGGTTTTCGAATTGAATAAATGCAATGCTGTTTTATATATCTGTACCAAATTTCATCAAAATCAGACCATTTTCGTGGCAATTACAGTGTAACTTACAAACATACATATAATTTTGGCCACCATCTTGAATTATTTATTCCCAGATGGTCATGCAGTTTGTGTCCTGGCATTTTTCTGTTTGGTACGGCATAAATAGCAAACATGCCAAGTTTCATGCTGGTAGCCGGAAGTGCAGAATTGTTGTGCTATGCTGCTCCACTGTAAAGGTATTTAACTATTAGCTGTGATAAAATATTGCGATACAAAAACTGCAACTTTTCTATCAAATAACTTTGGCATAAGTAAGGCATAATTGTGGGGGTAACTGCCCTCTCGCCCCTTTGTTGACCTGCTAGTCATCAAGTCATCTCTGTACGGTATCAAGACATGGATCTATTATAGACCAGTGAATTTGATATTGACAGGTTGAAGGAACAAATTGAGATAAACACTAATTTTACTGATGATTTAGAATACTGCAGGGACAGTTTACTGCGTATTCACTGTAAATATATCATAAACATGTCTTCATAAACAAAACATAAGTACGGTACCTATTTTTCCAACTACCAATTGGTGGGAATCTGCATCATGAATGGATTATATCTCCATAAGTTTGTGGTTAAATTAATTTATATGTGTTTTCTTCAAATTTTTTAATACACCAAATTTTCATCTATACGTAACCGAAGTGTATGATCTTGGTTAGTTATGGAGTTATTTTGACCTATTTACTACTTAGTCTACCTATTATTATTGGTTATTTTAGACCTAATATGTTTGACTTGATCTAAGCATAGAGCTCTTATTAACTTTATGAAACAAAACTTATCTTAACAGAAATGAATCTGGCATGAACAACTTTTAAGCTTGTCCTAATTGTTCAATTTCTTGCTTGAGGATAAGAAATTTTCAAGATGCTAACGTCTCTTCAGTGTGATGTCAGCAATTATTTATAGGAATATATAAATATATTTTTACTCTTGCTCTTGCTTACCCATTATTATTAAGGTAAATAAGAGAATATTTTAATATGTTACCTCTATAATTTTAAAATTCAAATTGTAACATAAATTTATATTGTTAGGAGTTTACTGGGATAAAAGCATCACGTGAAGAATTTGCTAAATTATTGAAAAAGTATCCCGTTTTTCGAACTATCGATATGAGCTTCATATTAAATCAGGCAAGCTCGCCAGTTAAATAAAGAGAAAACTTTATCTAACTCTTTAATTTTGTGATTCATTAGCTATGAAGTGCTCAATTTTTAACATTTGTGTGCTTAAATAAATGTTAATTTAATATAGTGCTTGCTTATGATTTTTAATTGTTTGTATGACGTTGCATTTTTGACATTGTTTGATTCCTTTTAACTTTTAATTAGCCTATATCATTAATTTGAACAAAATAAAGGTCACTTTATACATTATTCTGGATTAAGTGGCTTAAACAAAGATGTAAAAAATCATCAGAAAATTAACATACACTTTCCCTTATGTTAGCGTATTTTCCCTCCTAGGGAAGAAGCTACTTCTGTAGTTGGCTTGGTAAGACCTAGGCCTGTACCATAACTTTTAGTTTTGAGTTCCCCAGATGACAAAAACCAGCCATTCAGATTTTGTACATCTGTTTAAGATAATGTACAGAAAATTTATGACTTAAAGTTCAAATACCCCCGTAGCAGCAAACCTGCGTACTCAGCGAATTTCCAATGCATATATATGTATCTTAATACCACATCAAGCCATATACCAAGTTTCATCAATATACATTCATAAATAAACGATTTATGACATTTTAATTATTCTCCATAAGAATAACATGGCGGCTGAGTATGCAGGGTTGCTGAAGCAAGGAACACAAAAAATGGAGTTTTATACAAATATTAATACAACTCAAGAAGATAAAGCCACATACAAAATTTTGTGAATTTATGTTCATAATTAAGGGAGATAACAAGTTACTTATTCTCTATAAGAATAACATGGGAGCTGAGTACACAGGTTCGCTGCTACGGAAACTATCGGCCAAAAAATGTTTTTTAGTGAAAATATCAATAGACCACAACGATATGAAGCAATATACCAACTTTCATCAGGATAAGTTGATAAATAAGCGAGATATACAATTTTTCTTATTCTCCATAAAAATAGCATTGGACAACGTACTGTGTTTAGCACTTTCAATATCTCTGTAACCATTTGAGGTAGAGCAATGATCAAAACACTAAATTATGCGTCTTTTTAAGCTGATTCCAATGGAAAAATCTAAAATTTGACTTTTTCAAAAATTATATGTAAAAACTCAAAAAACCCATTTTTGGGGTACAAAACCCCCCCAAAATACCTCTTCGGATAGAGCAATTTGTCTGGTTTTCGAACTTAAAGTCATAAATGCTGCTACGTTTATACTAAATTTCGTCAAAATCGAACTATTTTTACGAGAGTTATCGTACTCACGGACACAACACACATTATATATAATATATATATATATACAGTTTTGAAAGAATGGTGTTTTTGGTATCTGGGGACCTCAAAACGAAAAGTTATCATGGTCCCGGGCCTAGGTCTTACCATGCCGCCTACGGTAATAGCTTCTTCCCTATAGGGGAAATTCGCTAAAACCAGAAAGTTCGGATTATCTGAAGGGAGGTTTTGTTCAGCAAAAATTGATTTTAAAATTGTTTCACATAGCACTTTTAAGTTATCAAATTTGTACTTCTACTTCTGGATTCAGCTTTTTAAAGACAAGCAATTTAGTATTTTTAATTATTACTGTACGTCAGATGGTTGCTGTGATGTTGAAAGTGCTAACTGAACACTGTGCATTTTCCAATGAGAATAAATATAATTTTATGCATGGGTTATTTATGGACATACATTGAAATACCCCTGTCGCAGCAAACCTGCATACTCAGCGAATTTCCAATGGAGATATAAATGTCTTAATACTAACTACATAAAGGCACTGGCCTAGTTTCATACAAATATATTCATAAACAAGTGGTATATACAATTTTAATTACTCTCCATAAGAATAACATTGGGGCTGAGTACGCAGGTTTGCTGCAACAAGGAACACAACATGGGCTTTTATGCTAATATCAATATAACTCAACTAGGTGAAGTCGTATACCAGTTATTATTAATTTATATTGATAATTAAGGGAGACATAGCATTTAATTAACCTCCATAAGAATAACATGAGGATTGAGTACGAAGGTTTGCTGCTACGGGAGCCTTTTGCAAAAAATTGTTTTTTGACCAAATATCAATTGACCACAACCAGATAAAGCCTTATACCAAGTTTCGTCAGTATACGTTCATAAATAAGCGAGATATAAAATTTTTCCTTTCCTTCATAAGAATAACATTAGACAACGTACTGTGTTTAGCACTTTCAATATCTCGGTAACCAATTGACGTATGGGTCAATACCACCAAATGGGATAACTTAGGTCTCAATGAGAAAAATGAAAAATTAAATTATATATTTTAAAAACCTTTATTGCTTTGATTAAACAACCTTTGTTCCTACCTTTCAACCCTATCCTATATTCCAAATAATAAATAAATAAAGTGTAAAAGATTAAATATGTCTTTATTTACCCATCGGTCACTCGTCTCCAACTGGCTTGGAGGTTATGCTGATCAAAACAAATATGTCAAGCAGACGATTGCCAACAACTGTGGTGTATAACCAATGACAATTTAACCTGTACTTCTACACGTTAACATCGGTCTGGAGAAAGTTGAGTGGGAAAATGGTTTTTTCCTATTGACAAGTAGTGTCTCCGAATGTCCGTGGTTCAAGGACGCGTAAAACTAACGGAGTGTCCAGAAAAAGGTGTGGCGGTAAAAAGAGCAGGAAACATCTGATCTATTCTTCTAACAGTTGATAGTTTGTTTTATGAGTGTAGTTTTTTCAGAAAAAGTTATAGATTTTCTGAAATATCTACAAAACCAGGGAAGAATTATATCGTACCTCAATTCACAAACAGTACGGTCACACTTATAAATCATAACATGTTATTCTTTTATGAAAAAGCTAAATATATCATAACAAGTTAACAAGAACTAAATACAACCTCAAGACGTGGTTAGCCTACAAAGCTTAACTGAACGACTATTAAAAATAATGTCTCGAATATACATATCGGTCACGAACAGATCTCTCACGTGACCGGTACTGTTATGTGTGACCGATCTGTATATCCGAGACATTATGTTTAATAGTCATTCAGTTAAGCTTTGTAGGCTAACCACGTTTTGAGGTTGTGTTTAGTTCTTGTTAACTTGTTATGATATATTTAGCTTTTTCATAAAAGATTAACATGTTATGATTTATAAGTGTGACCGTACTGTTTGTGAATTGAGATACGATATAATTCTTCCCTGGTTTTGTAGATATTTCAGGAAATCTATAACTTTAATAGTAAGTTTCATATTTTATAGTAATGAATAAGTTTTATTGTCTTTTAGATGTATTATGTTACCTTTTAATGGTACAAGTCACGTGAGTTTACCAAACGGTCACTGTTGTTACCCGCCGGTCACGTCTGTTACAGACCGGTCACGTCTGCTACAGGCCGGTCACGGAGTAAAAATACTAACTAAACGACGATAATATATTTTTATTGATATATATATTTACATAAAACTGATGAAAAAATGTATTCACATCTCACAATAGTAAAATTATTATTTAAAAATGTTTTCCAATGAATAAATTTTAGGTATTAGGTACCAAATTATGATACACTTCCAACTTCAATACCATTTTCTAATTTTTAAAGGTTAAAATGATGGAATCAGGAAATAAATACACGTTATGTTTTTGTTATTCTTTATTTAACTAAACATTCTGTCAGTTTTTTGCATAAAATGTCTTAAACTAATTTTTTGTGGTTGGTTAAGTGAGTGTGACCGATCATTGACAATGTTTGTTTTTTCATGTAAAAAATGAAAATTGTGCTCTGCTGCAGCATTGGAGTGTTCCCAAAAATGTATGAGACTAAACAATCAATAGTAGAAGACAATTTGACAATTTTAATTTTAAAAATTTTCCTTAACCTAAATTATCCCATTTGGTGGGAATGACCCGTAGAGGAATGATCAAAATACCAAACTGTGTATTTTTTTAAGCTGAATCCAATGGTAAAAACCAACTTTTGACTTTTTCAACAATTATATATAAAAAATTCAAAAAACCCTTTTTTGGGGTACAAAACCCCTCCAAAATACCCCTTCGGATGGAGCGATATGGCTGGTTTTGGAACAAAGTCATAAATGTTGCTTTACACGTTTACACGAAATTTCATCAAAATCGGATCATTTTTACGAGAGTTATCGTGCTCACGGACACACACATATATATATATATATCTACAGTTTCGAACGAATGGTGTTTTTGGGGTCTAGGGACCTCAAAACGAAAAGTTATCATGGTCCCGGGCCTAGGTCTTACCATGCCGACTACGGTAATAGCTTCTTCCCTATAGGGGAAATTCGCTAAAACTAGGTATTTAACTTCATCTGGTTGTGGCCTATTGGTATTTTCATCAAATAACCCCCATTTTTTATGGACCTTGTGGCAGCAAACCTGCGAACTCTGCCCTAGTGTTATTTTTATTGAGAATTAATCAAATATTATTTCCCACTTATTTATGAATATATTTATGAATGAAGTGAACTTCATGTGGTAGTGAGGTACATAAATATCTATTGTAAATTTGCTGAGTACGCAGGTTTGCTGTGACGGGAGTGTATAATAGATAATGTAAAGCCCAGCTTTGCTTGTAACTTTTTTTGTTGACTTATAATGTCAGGCCATTTTTTTATTTGCTCTAACTTGCTTTGTAACTTGCCTATATTTTATAGGCAGGGAGAATGTTTTACGATCATTTGTATTTAGGTTCCCTTTTCTAATTTGCTTTTCGATCTGTTTGACAAATTCATTGTAACCATTTTTGCTATCATCCATGAATTAGGTGGAAATAAAAGTAATAAAAATACAATAAGCCAAGTGACAGACCATTTTTATTTTTGACTTGATTGAACACATAAAATTTGATAAAGAATAGCTGCTGGGGTTTTTGATGGTTTAAGTGGTAACGTCTCAATAAGCTGACTTTACCTACTGCTTCTAGTGTTTTTAAACTAAATTATATTTTGGTAATGAAAAGGGTCTTAATTGATCTTTGCTTACTTCAAAACAGCACATAGTTTACAACCTTACATTTTGTTATCCTATTTACGCTTACTAACACGGATTTTACACTCCCTCCATAATTTTGGTTTTTCCCTCAATAACCAATTCACTGTAATTACTAGATCCTTCACTACTGAATTCGGAATAACCGATCATATGCCTAAATCCCCTAAGCCTTTTGGCAAAAAAAACTTGTTTTGCATTTAAACTAGTTTATAACAAGTTGTCATTGAGCTGCATATACAAGCAATAGACAAATTCATATTTCCACCTTCGGCCCTCTGATAGTACTCAGTGCCCCTCTGTTAGAAGCGAAGCGACCAATTCAGGGCTGTTTACACTATGAATAAAAACCCCAAAATAAGGGCAACATTCGTTCACTTCATACTCATACAACAGACAACAGAAGATACAAATTTATGGCCTGTTCTTTTGCTACATACAAAAAACAAGAGTTGGAGGGGAGTTTTAGTTTTTATTTGAGTTTGTGGTAAGCGGAATGTATAAATACTGTGTACTCAAAACTGTGTAACCTTATTGATCTGATAGAAGGCTTTTCACGATTCCAATTTTTCACGATTGGTTGGTTACCTGATTACCAATGGCTGTTGAGCCACTGATTCGTTACAGATAGTCAGCCAGGATGAAGTATGTTAGGGATGGGGGTTGTTCTGAGATTCATCACCTGCTTCCCTACCCTCTCAGAGCCAGACTGCCTTGGCTGAGGAGGGGAGTGATGTAGCGAGCCCTCCTCTTTGTCCTCTCTGACTCACTTACCCTCTCCCTCACCCCGCTCCACACTTCATCCTAATTCACTATCTGTATCAGCTGAGTAAAAGGCTAAGTTCCATTCCTCACTCATTGATCATTCATGTATGCTTTAAAATCTGCATGAGTGTGCTAAACCACCAGGCAGTGAGGTGATGTTCCAGTGATTATTTACTTTACGTATTTACTCTCAATCTAAATTTGTTCTTTACAAATTTAAAAAATAAAATAAAATGTGTTTATTTAGAAGTCATCAATATGTATAATGGTGAAACAAATTTATGTCAGTATATGTCTTTATATTTTTAGAATAAATTTAAATTTTGTATTAAAGGTGTTTAAAACTATATTTTGTTTAATATTAGACATTTTGATCTGAAACGGAACGTAAAATATACTTTGTTTTGTTAGGCCAGCTCTTTAACTAAACTATGAGTCTTACTTGCAATATTCGACTTAAATATTAATTTAAATAATGAACAACTTGATAAGATAAATGGTTGGTCAATTTTTTGTAATATGTAGAGCTATGAATGCCCTTGCCAAATGAATCCTCTTGATGCAAACTATATAATAAGTTTGCTAGCTTGAAACAAATAAAATGTGAACATGTGTTGTTTAGATAAAATGAGTTAAATTATGGAGGGAATAGTGCTACTGTACATGAAGGACATTGGTTTAGGCACATTTGGCTTTATCAGACACATTTACTCAAATGAGTCATTCCTTGTCTTATTTGATTTTCTGTTATCAAGATTCCATTATGTTTGGGGATATCTTTAGTATATGTATTTACTCTTTTTGTTCACAACACTGTCGGTCACCAATAGTGACATCTTCAAGTGGTGGTTCAAAGTTATGGAATTTTTAAATTCTTATTTTATCAGACGTTAACTTTTTGTCTTTGACTTACTTACAAAAAATGATGTCAATGAGAATTAACGTAAATTATTTATCACGTAGAAGTAAGGTGGGGATGAAATTGTAATGTAAAAAGTTTGTTTTAGAATCTATTTTTGTAATTAATTTAGTATTTAGTGTTCCATTGTTAGGGCACAAATAAATTATTGTGATTGTTTCTAGCTAACATTAGTGCTGTTTACGGGTTGATATGTCTCTTGGTAATTTTTTGTACTTGTGCAGGTGTTGCTGGTGGTTGGTGGACAGGCTCCGAAAGCCATCCGCAGTGTGGAATGTTACGACTTCAGTACGGAGACTTGGAGTAGTGTCGCGGAAATGCCAGGGAGAAGGTTAGTGTCAGTAGGGCCTGATTCAGAGGTGTGGCGCCTATAGGCTTGAGTTAATTTGGCCCCCCTCCCTGAACTATTGAAGGGGGATGTGTGTCGAAAACACTCGATGAACGAGTGTCTGATGTAGCGGCATTTTGTGGCTGCCTTATGCGTTAAGGGGATACCAGCAGCAGGTATCTGTGTCTCTTTTCAACCAAAAAGTGGTTGCCTAAACTCAGGGGCACCGCTGGCATCCCCTTATTGTCTGGTCTAAAGGATCCCACATCTCTCAGTTTTAGATCCGGATCCCGGACGTAAATGACGATCACACCGCATAACATCGGCCATCGCTCCACGTAATTTGGCTGAAATTGATGATCGCACCATGTGATATATGCCGCAAATGACAAATTCACTACACTATATCGGCCTTAAATGACGATCGCATTGCAGATAACCGTTTCGAGGATATAATCTCGTCCCGAAATAATCCCAGGGTAAAATAAATCCCGCCCAAATATCAAGGTTATTTGTTTTTTTCAAAAATTTTCCGAAATTTCGGGACCTATCCATCCCAAGGAGTTCTATTGGTAATACTGGAGACAACACTGATGAACAAAATTGCTAGCCATTCTTTGCAAATTTTGGTGAGGCAAAGAACTACTCAAATCAAAATGAGTCTACAAAGTGACTTAAACCAATACCTACTCATGATTTGAACATTAATAAACTTGTATTTGTTTATTTGCTCATAATTTATCATATTTCCCGACAAGAGTAGATGCATAAATCAAACGAAAAAATTAATTTCTTCCAATTTTTATTACTTTTATTCCAGTGATTTGCATGAGTAGATTCACTTATAAGAGTAAAACAACACAGTAGGATAGTTCAATGAACGAGAAATTTGCCTCACCAGTGTACCAACGTGACAAAATCACCAGCTCGCTATTTCGACAAAAATAGTGAACGAGTGTTACCTCCAGTTATACAATAAACCTCTTTGATCCATCCTTAATCACGACCTAAGGAACAAATAAAATAACCTTCTGTCATCTGTCAAAGTGTCAAACTTAGATTAAAGCAGGTGTGATGACGGGAAAGGGCGCGCAGAACTAAAGTTCCTTCTAGCCAATTGATCACCAAACTACCAATATTATAAAAAATGTGAGCCCCTACGGCGCCCTTGGCTGCAGCCTACTCAGCCTAATGGTTAATCAGGCCATTTCACACCGGCGTATCGTTACATTATGTGACAGGACGTGACAGACTTTTTAAAAGATCGCTCGCCATTGTTTCAAATGGGGCAATTCACACCACTGAAACGTAACTTGTAGTTGGCGAACTAAACCAAATAATCGCAGGGGATCGCTCGGGGAGCGATTTTTTAGAAACGTACGCGGCCTCGCTCATGCGCACTGAGCCACTTGGTCTCCTGTCCCATGTGCTCCGGTGCTGGTCCGGTGACGTATAATATTTCTATTATTGTTTGTTTGTTTGGTTATTATAAACATGGATCAGTTTATTGATGAGGTACGTGCCAGACTACTGTTGTGGGATAGTAATTTGGAGAGTTGTAGGGACACCAATTTCAAGTATTTGTCTGGGAAGAAATGTATGGTGTAGGCTACTCGGAAAAGACAGACAGTTCATATTTCATTATTGTTTTCCTTAACTACTTTGTTGATTAGAAAAAAATAATTCCTTTACATTTTCTGGTATATGATATTCTAGATAATAAGAATATAACTCTTTTTAAAGTATGCCTACATAATTTAATTTAAAAGAATTAAAGGGATAAATATTCTTATACGAGGTCAAATTTTTTTGGTGTACTAATTTGTTAGCAGTCATATTTTTATACCCGCTGTCTTTGATAATGTTGACTAACTTTGGCTAAAAATAAAATAAAAATAACCTTATCAATGGGACTTTACCTGTAGCATAGTGTACTGCAGCAAATTTATTTGTTTTGAAAACTACTATAACAGGTTTTTAAGCCTACATTTAGCACAACTTTTTTAATGCAGTCAACATTTACAAGACATCCTACTACATTAAAGGTTTGTTTGTATCAGTGACTGACGAACTGCTAAATTTAATACTAGTATTTAAATTAATACTAGTATTTTATTTAATACTACTTAATAATCATTCTGAGTAAACCGTTTGAAGTAGATTTGGTGTAAGTACTTAAAAATACTTTGGTTGGATAGGACTTAAAAATCACGAGCTTCATAACAAGCCATTAAACAAGTTTTTAGCTCTTTTGAGTGCTGAGAAAACATCACTTTTCGAAATGGATACCAGCTGTCATAAAATGAAGTTTAAAAATCTAAAATTATATAAATAAACTAAAAACATTTACTATAATAGTCAATGCTAAAAACATGTCATAAACGTCAATTTGACCCGTTTTGGAAATTTGAATTTTTTAAGTCCATAGTTGCTAGAAAAACGGCAAAAAATTGTTTACTTTTTATATTCTACCCGCAATAAAAATTAGTTAAATCAAAATTTAAAATCTTGTTTAAATCAAAATAAGAAGAATAAGACGAGGAAAATCTTGATGTAACCGCCATTATTGTAGCTCAATCGGTTAATCTTTGGTGGCAAATCAAACTCGAGTATCTATAATTTTGAATCCGATAGTAGTCGGGGAAGAAAACTGGAAAACTCAGATCAGTAGCTCGCGGACGTCGCTTGCGGTGTGAATTGGCCACGAGTTACGTTACGTTACCGGACGTTATGTGATAGATCTCGGCCTTTAGTTTCAGCAGTAATGGGTCAATTGAAATATGTTAGGCTGTAATGGGGAGTTTCGAAGATGAGTTTTTTTGGTTGACAGGCCAGTTTATCTAACAACGTGTGCCATCGGAGGCTATGGTCTCTGCACTTTCACCATAAACTCTCTTTGGTGTTTGTTTAAAAATGTCAATAGGTGAAACATTTTGTGCGTTGAGAAACCAAATATCACTTGATTTTCGATTGGTGCTGCCATTTTGTATTTTGTTGGAACAAGACTCATGACTGTTCAGCATCGAGACTCAGCTCACACGGAGTTGGGAGAGGAGCGACTGTTGGCTCACACAGTTGTAGTGAATAAGAATATCTTTATTGTCGTTTAACATATGCAGTATTATGGACAACGTCAAAATATACATTAATAAACTGGTCTTAAAAAAATATATGAAAACTTAAATATTAATCGTGCCAAACTCTAAAATTTCCTCAATCGAATAAAAACCCCCCAACCAGGAGCCACTCAATCTGTTCTTAAACTCGATTAAACTCTGCTTCTGAAAATTAGCAGGAAACTTTTTATTTAACTGTATTTGGAGAAATTTGTGGCTATTAGATTCGGTTTGTCTAACTGCTGGTATTTCTAAGTGATTACATTTCCTAGTATTATAACTATGTAATTCATTGTGTTTAAAAAAACTGGATACATAATCTTTAACAAACAATCTATTGTACAAAATAAACATACCGTGCAAAATCATTATTCTATATTTATTAAAAAAAGGCTTGCAAGTGCTTCTGCTGGTAATATCAAACATTATTCTCAGTGATTTTTTCTACCAAATTAAGACCGTCTTGACACCTACACTATGGTGCTGTAGCGGTGGCAGACCTGCGTTTGACATGGCATGTGATTCTTCACGCATTATTATATAATTCTTTTCTTTCTGTATGACCCTTGTCACATCTTTACCATAGTGAGTCTTGGTTAACCTAAAAATAAAAGAAACCCCCTCTTATTTAAGGGGATTCCCTACTAAAAAAGAAGCACCTTTTTTGGGGCAGTCGGACCTACTAGTGTAAACTTCAAACGCTGTTTTGCAACTTTTAAATTTTGATATTTTTCACACAAAAGTTCTTATAACTTTTTAACTATTGTAGCTACAGCAATTAAATTTGTACCACACATTATTTATACTATGATGCAGCGTTTTGTGTACAGATATTACTGTAGGGACAAAACCAGTTTTATGAAAGAAAATTAAATTAATTACAAAGAAATTAAAACAGATTTTTGTAAAGCCATAACTTTTATATTGAGAAATAAACATGAGTATGCACTATAATTGGTTCAGCTGTTAAAAAGTTATATGAGATTTTAAAATACCTGTTTTCCCACAAAAAACTCCAAAAAATATGTAAAAAAATTAATTTGTTTACTTCAACCGTGGTAAACATTGTTCTAGGATCAAATGAACCTAAAAAAATATATCATAATTTTTAAAAAAATTTTGAAGAAAATTACTAGTTTCGGGAGGGAATCCCCTGAAATACAGAGATGGTGGTTTGTCCAGGTGCCGCGCGGGCCTGGTGGTGCTGGGCGGCAGAGTGTACGCGGTCGGAGGGTTCAACGGGTCGCTGCGCGTGCGCACAGTGGACGTGTACGACGCAGTGCTGGACCAGTGGACCGTCAGCGCCGGCATGGAGGCTAGGAGGTCGACCCTGGGCGTGGCCGTGCTCAACAACATGATATACGCTGTACGTTCTAGTCCCCACCTGTATGCTCTGCTCTAAAATCAGTAAGGTTTTCTTGCTTGCATGCTGATTTCAAAAACGGCTACAACGATTTCATTCAAATGTTGGAAATAATTAATTTATGGGATAAAAATAAGGTCTCAGGTCTCATATCCAGGAAAATCGCATAATGTAATAAAACAAAAATGAAAAGTTAAAAAAATAACATCAGGCTTATGTAGTTATAATAAAAAACTCCCTTCGCTCGCTGGGGGCTCCACCCCCAGACCCCTGTGGGGGGCTTCGCACCCAGGTCGCTGGTTGGCCACAGTTTATATAAATTGGTTCATATTTTATCTAAGACCCAAATTCTATAAATAATATAAGGCTTTGGTTACTTTTAGGGGTTTAACCTATCAAATCTGGTCATATGCCTGTTGTTGAATACTACTTGGCATGGAGACGTATTGTATGTTAAATTTTAAGCCTCATTTATATTACCTAGGTGTTTGGAAAAAAATAAAACCCTACCCTGGATTTTGTAATATAACCTTTATAGGACGTCTTTTAAACCTTATAAGGGAAAAAACAAAGTTAACAACCTAAATTGCTATGTATTTGGTCAACTACAAGCCTTTTGCAACAAATATAGCATTATTTATAAGGGTTTTTACCGGTGGCGGAGCGCTACATAAAAAATATACCCCAAATAACACAAATAAATTTACAAAAGTTCAAAGTCTTTGATTTGTTTCGGGTGTTAAAGTGATAAAATCTGGGTGTATGACTACTGCTAAATACTAATTGTAATGTAGGAATACTTTGTGCCAAATATTAATGGTGTAACGTTCATTCTAATTAGTAACAATAGGCCCGGAACCGTCATTTCCTACCTACTTTGACTCAGGAAACGGTAAAATCAAAAAGTAATCAAAAGTGGCACATGGTGGTCTCAGAATTTTGATAGGATTATCCGTTTGGCTGCTAGAGCTATTTTAGAAATACATTACCTGAGTGGTTGGCAACGCAGTTTGTTAATTACAGTCAACTCCCGATTATCCGGGAGCGGGTTAATCCGGTTGCGGTTTAACCAGGGTCACGAAAGATTTATTTTTATTTATCCCCTTCTAAACATAAATAGAGCAATAATAACAATTTATTTTGTTAAATTATCTCCAGAATCATATTTAATTTACCTTCTTTATTAGAATAAATACTATACAATCAATTTAATAAACATATCATAATCTGAGAGTCTGTCATTTCGCTAATGAGCCGTGGGCGCGTGATGGGGAGCAATGACCTTGGCACTGCACGTACCGGTCGGACGCGGATGTCTAAAAATAGAAACATCTCAAAATATCACCCTTCCCACTGTTGTTCACCCTCATTGGGTTTTTCACCCAGTGTGAAATTAATTAGCATACTGTTCGGTGTAGTTTAGAGAGTTCGGTGTTTAGAGATTTTTAACCTATTAATATCATTCGGCGTTTTGGATAGTATTTACTGCTATCAACCATTCCTACTATTAACTATTATTATCTTTATTGTTTGTAGATGTTATCACAATTTAAAGATTTTCAAAAGTATTTAATTTACATAAATATATCTTAAATGACATTAAAACACAATATATGTTTGTAGTATATGTTATAGTGTTATATGTTTGTAGTATACAAATGTTGATTACCCTTTATTATATTCGTTATATTCAATTTATTGAATCCTTTTGTTTTAACCGTGGATTTGGGTTATCCGTGACCCTCCAACCGGTCATTACCCCGTATAATCAGTCACGTTTTACATTTTTTGTAGGTTTTAAATAGTAAAATATGTTACCTTCACCAGCGATTCATGAAGAGAAACGTATAAACATATTGTGTGCCAAATATCAAGCCTGTAAATACAAAATTAAAGTGATAGGAAATTAAAAACCACGAGAAAACCGTTGAAATTGCCAGAATTTTGACAAATCTAGCGCTACCTAAGGGTGAAGGGAGCGAGATACGACAAAATTTCATAGGAACAAAGTTGTAGATCTTGCAAAATCAGCAGGTTGTGGTGGTGTCTGTTTTTCGATAGGATCATCCGTTCACCCGCTAGAGCTCAAAAACTATAAATCTCAAATCAGTCTTTTTTTAAGGAATTTCAAATATTTTTTTGAGGGGGATAAATTATTCCTGAGGGGGGGCAATTTTCCTGGCAGTTACAAGGTAAAAGCTTACCTTTGTGCCAAATATCAGGTTTCTAGCTCGTCTAGAAGTGGTCTAAAATTCGTACACCTCAGTGAGTCAGTGAGTTACACAAGCGGCTGTATATACAGGGTGAGTCAGACCGCCCGCCTAGCATGTTTAACGTGAGAACGGTTTGGTCTAAAATCATCAAACAAAATTCTTCCCCTCTAAAACGCATATGGGCTATCTATTAAAAATATTTTCATCAAAATCTATTTACAGGATGTTCCAAAACTGAAGGTCACGTGTTCGAATCTCAAAATTTTCTTATGTAAACATAGGAAATATTGTACATCATTTTAAAGATCTCGTTAAAATAAACATTTTGGTGAAAACAGAATTCACTTATCTGTTTCAAAATGGCGGCAATTGTTATGTAAAATATTGACATTTACGGAATACTCAGTTTTTTCTAAACCACTACTCGTATCTTTTTCCGACTTAAATTTCTTACTCGTGGAAAACTTAGCTTCACTCTGGTATGCTACATGACAGGCTTTTTTTAGAAAATCTATATTAAAAAAATATATTTATTTTGAAAATACCTATATGCCCAAAATTCAAAAAAATCAAATGGTAGCGTATATCAAAAAGCGTACCATTGAAAAGGTCTTGTAAATCGTAGCAACTTTCTAATTTACACCAACCGTGTATCTCTTTTAGTTTTTCTGCAAACAGCAAAAAACATTATTTTCAGATATGAAATGCATGTTAATTTTACATAACACATCAAACGAATGTGGCCACAGAATACATGCAAGTGTTATGAAAATTGACATGCATTTCATATTGGAAAATATTGTTTTTTGCTGATTGCAGAAAAACAAAAAGAGATACAAAGTTGGTGTAAATTAGAAAGTTGCTAGGATTTACAAGACCTTTTCAACAGTACGCTTTTTGACATAAGCTACCATTTGACTTTTTTGAATTTTGGGCATATAGGTATTTTCAAAATAAATATTTTTTTTAAATATAGATTTTCTCAGAAAAGCCTGTCATGTAGCACACCAGAGTAAAGCTAAGTTTATCACAAGTAAGATTTTAAGTTGGAAAAAAGTTACGAGTAGTGGTTTAGAAAATACACGGTAGTCCGTAAATGTCAATTTTTTACACAAAAATGGCCGCCATTTTGAAACAGATAAAGATAAGTGAATTCTGTTTTTGCCAAAATGTTTATTTTAACGAGAACTTTAAAATTATATATAATATTTCCTATTTTTAGATAAGAAAATTTTGAGATTCGAACCCGTGACCTTCAGTTTTGGAACATTCTGTAAATAGATTTTGATGAAAATATTTTTAATAGCTAGCCTATAGGCCCTATTCGTTTTAGTGGGGAAGAATTTTTTTGATGACTTTAGACCAAACCGTTCTCCCGTTATATATGCTGGACAGGTGGTCTGACTCACCCTGTATATTAGATAAAAAAGTATTGTAACAGCTGTTCATAATAAACCTGGGAACTGTCAAAGTAATACTGGTGTTGAATATAATTAACATGTGGTTTCCTGAGAGCAGTGACTAAAACCATTGCGTGAGGATTACATGTACAGGGTATCTCACGTAAGGTGTCTCAAACAGATTGCAGACAAACAAATTGACCAAGAAGGATGAAATAAAATTATTTCCCACTAAATCGACCCCAAGGAATAACATAAAAATATTTGTAGTTTGTTACAAATACCTGTTTAGTTGTGCCACTTGTTCGAATCTTGGAATTTTCAAATATAAACATATGTTCAGTTATACATCATTTTAAAGCTCTACACTCGACTAAAACATTTTGGCAAAAACAGAACTCACTTATATTATCCATTTCAAAATGGCGGCCATTTTTTTGAAAAATTTTGACATTTACGGAATACCCTGTATCTGCTAAACTACAACTCATATCTTAGTTCTGGTTCAAGATTTGTACTCATTTTAAAATCAGCGTTACCCTGATATGCTACATGACAGTATTTAAAACAAAATACAAAAATACAAAAAAATACTTTTTTTGGAAATATTGATGTGCCCAAAACTCCAAAAAGTCAAATAGTAACGTATGTCAAAAAGTATATCTTGTTAAAGGTCTTGGAAATCCTAGCAACTTTCTAATTTACACCAACCTTGTATCTCTTATTGTATTTTAGCGATCAATAAAAATCATCATTTCCCCATATAAAATACATGTAAATTAAACATAACCTTTTATAAACGAGGCCTCAGAGTACTTTGAAAGTGTTACGCACAAATAACATGCACTTTATATGGGGAAATGATTATTTTTGTTGTTTGCTACAAAACCATTAGGGATACGAGGTTTGTGTAAGTTAGAAAGTTACTAGGATTTCCAAGACCTTAACACGTTGGCTGCGCGTCACCGACCAGTCGGTGGTCCAAGCAGTTGCCGGGCGCTGACTACCGACCGAGCGGTAGTTTCTCCATGCAAACTAAATGCAAGTCTAAATAACCAGCACTTGTCCTAGACCTTGCTTATTTCCCGCTTTTTGGAAAGACTGTGTTCTTCAATGTAGTTGGTACTAAATTTCCCCGTAAAATTCCCGTCCGGCAATGCTTAGAAAACCACTTTTTGTCCCGCTTTTCTCCCTTTGATTGGCAATACAAAGGGACCGGCTACTATCCAGGCAGCGCTGCTATCTGTGAGTGTTTCACCGAACTACGTCCACTCTCGTGGTAATGCAGTACAGCACCGCACAGTGTTTTGCAATTCGTCTGACCGAAAAGTTTGAATTCGTCTTTGCCAATCGGGTTAGCTGCCACACACTGGGATTGCCCAGTGGATTGGCCAGTGGATTAGTGGCCCACAGCGAACGTGTTAAAGATGATATACTTTTTGACATACGTTACTATTTGATTTTTTGAAGTTTTGGGCACATTTTCAAAAAAGTAATTTTTAGCGAATTTTCTCTATAGGGAAGAAGCTATTACCATTCGTAGGTAGCATGGTAAGACTTAAGCCCGAGACTATGATAACTTTTCGTTTTGAGGTCCCCAGATGCCAAAAACACTATTCGTTCAAATTTATGTATATGTATATAGATATATATGTGTGTCCGTTACCTCATTAACTTTTGAAAGAAACGACTGATTTTGATGAAATTTGGCACAAATGTGGAGAGTAGCATTTATGTCTTTAAGTTCTAAAACCAGATCGATCGGACTATGGGAAGGGGGTTTTATATTTTCCAAAAATCAGTTTTTTGAATTTTTTCCCCTAAAATTTTAAAATCACTCTATTTCGGTTATAGCCATTTTATAGAGCTTAAAAGAAACAAATAATTTAGTATTTTGAATCATTAACCTAGGTTAGGATGTGGAGAAAAGTAAAAAAACGTATCCATAAAATTTCCCATGTTAATCTTATAAGAAAATGGTTTTTAGATTTTACTCTAATAATTTTACTAAAAACTTCACATTTATTTTTAATAGGTTTAGCTCTGCAAAACAATAATTTTGGTGTTTTAATTGTTGTTCTATGTCCAACCGTTGCAAAGATATTCAAAGTGCTAAACACAGTACGTTGTCCAATGTTATCCTTATAGAGAATAAATAAAACTATACATCTCGATTATTTATGAATGTATATTGATGAAACTTGGTATGTGGCTTCAACTAGTTGTGGTATATTGATATTTGTACAAAAAAAGGTTTTTTGTTGATTTTCCCCGTAGCAGCAAACCTGCATACTCGGCCCCCATGTTACTCATATGGAGAATCAGTAGTTTTATATCTCCCTTAGTTATCAACCTAAATTAATAAAATTTGGTATGTAGCTTCAGCTGGTCGAATTATATTGATAATTGCAAAATACACATTTCTTATCTTCCTCGTTGCAGCAAACCTGCGTACTCAGCCCTAATGTTATTCTTATGGAGAATAAATAAAATGCTATATATCACTTATTTATGAATGTATTTTTGTGAATCTTGGTAAGTGGGTCTATGTAGTAGCGAGGCACATATATATATGCATTGGAAATTCGCTGAGTACGCAGGTTTGCTGTGACGGAGTATTGTATTTTGTTTTAAATGCTGTCAAGAAGCATATCAGATTAACACTGATTTTAAGACGAGTAAGAATTTTGAATCAGAACTAAGATATGTCTTGTGGTTGAGCAGTCAGGGTATTCCGTAAATGTCAATGTTTTAAGAAAAATGACTGCCATTTTGAAACGGATTAAAGTAAGTGAGTTCTGTTTTTGCCAAGAGTCGAGTGTAGAGCTTTAAAATGATGTATAACTTGACATATGTTTATATTTGAAAATTCCGAGATTCAAACTGTGACCTCCATTTTTGTAACACTCTGTATTTTTAACAAACTAAAAATATTTTTACGTTATTCCTTAGGGTCGATTTAGTGGGAAACAATTTTATTTCATCCTTCAAGGTCAATTGGTTTGTCTGCAATCTGTTTGAGACACCTTACGTGAGACACCCTGTATATATATTGGTCATCTCCAAAATAAATCAAAGGGAAATTGATTCATAAATAACAACTGGAGAAAATAACCTTAACAATGCAGAAAAGAGGCAAATGAGCTATAAAAATCCGATGATCAGTAGGGGAGGAAGTGAAATATTACTCCGAGTCATCTAAACAAGCTGACTGGCCTTTCCCGAGCAAAGCTCGGCCACCCCAGTAATGCTCATTAAGGTATTGAATACTGTTTGCTTTCAAATATGTCTTACCCTTCTCGAGCATTGGACGTATTTATACACCAGACATGTAAACTTAATTTAGGTATTGTAAAGTTGTTTCCATGTCATTTACAGTTACTTTAAGCCATTAGTTTATTTTAGTGGTACATTTTCATTTAGTGAGTTGGTAACACTCTTCTCGCAACAGCTGTTATAAGTCTATTGCAGCTGTCGGCCAGTCGGGTGATGCAATCCTTTGTTAAACTGCCTCACGTGTAGACAGTTTGTTTACGTTCAGTCAGTTGTTTACAAGCTGTTGTGTGACGTACCAGCAAATGATGTTTTGTACAATTTTGTCTGTGCTTTAGACTGTGTTGTGTTATGTTTTTAAATTACTTTCAGAGTGAATGATTGACATATATACGACGTGCTAATTTTGGTTATAAGACTTGTAAACAAATGATTTTTATCATAAAACTGAAAATAATTTACTTTAACCATCAGACAGAGGTGGAAAAAATAAATGTTACAAAATCTATTTTTTGACCCCAACCAAAATGCATTCTGAGTAGGGCTTTGCCCCGCAGTCAGTCACTGCTTAGGAAGGGCTATGAAATATTATGATCTAAAAACAAAACTTATGGTTTATTTTGCAATGTTCTTTTCAATTTTACAATACAACATTGAATATGGAACTCAATTCATTTACTACAATGGTTTTTAAAATCCAAAAGAATTATTTAAGAATTTTGACTTTTACACCAAAATGAAAATCTTATGAACCACCTTTTAAAAAGTATGAAATTATAATGCCTTCCCTTTACATATTTAAACTGTGTTGTTCTTGAAAAGCAATGACCAGTCCCACAGCAAAAAGCAGTTTGTTCATCAGTATCCCACCCGCTTCAAAAATAAATTTCAGTATCCAAAACACCGCCTTAACCTTTTTCAAAAATCCCCATATTGTATGAGTAAACTTAAACTTCTCAACAGTCGACCTGCCAGTTTCAAGGAAATTAATGATTTTTCTAAGTTTAAAAATGATTTAAAACTTACAAAAATATGATTTGCTTACAAAAATATGACTATTCAATTACAGAATATCTAAATGAGAATACACGGATGTAAACTAGCATTGTATTGTATTTATGTATAGCAATGTTCTATAGGTATTGAATTTTAGTTTTAGTTTTTATGACAATGTGTTTTCCCTGCTTCGCTGGAAATATGAAAATGTATTTGTGGCAATAAAGGACTATATAATTTAATTTCATATCAGTGCATGACTGTGTTGTTTATTTACTTGAACCATTAAAGGTATTACCCTGATTTTTTACCCTGATTGTTAGTGATGTGTTCTCGATGATTAGCAACGTTAGCGATTCGTTCTCAATGGTCGGTGACGTTAGCGATGCGTTCCTGATGGTCGGCGTCGTTAGCGATGCGTTCCTGATGGTCGACGATGTTAGCGATGCGTTCCCGATGGTCGGCGTTGTTAGCGATAAATTCCCGATGGTCGGCGTTGTTAGCGATAAATTCCCGATAGTCGGTGACGTTAGCGATGCGTTCCCGATGGTCGGCGACGTTAGCCATGTGAGTGTGAGAGCTATTGTTGAGGAAACTTTACGAAATGTAGTCGCGACATTTTTTAATAAGATTAATTTGTATGTTTTTACACACAGTGGATAATAGAATTGGCCCATTTGTAATTAATTGCGGTCTGGCAAAATTTTTAATCGTTTATATGGAGCTCCTTTCCTAATATGTAGTCTTTGGAGTCGGTGGATATTTTGTTAAAGCATAACTGGTTGGGTCGTGTATAAGTGGTCAGGGTGGTTGCTTTCTAATCTGAGGTTTTTTTCAGATTGATTCCTATCAGAAATATTGAAAATGTTTGGAAAGTTCAAAACTGGAACCAGCCACCATAATAATGCTTTCTAAGAAAATGGTTAATCTAGATAGTAACGAGATCAGGGTTTGGGTGAAAAATGCCTTTGTTATCGGATAGTCATACAAAAAATATTGATATATACTATTTTCTTTTTTAGATAGTATATTGCCAAAGTTAAATGGAATTTTATATAATTGGGTGTATCTGTTGACATGATTTCCTCCTCCTAACAATTAAAATATTGTAATGTTTTTATAGAGAGAAAAATCAAGTTCATTAATATAAATAATTGGCCCAGCGTAAATACCCATTTTTGTAGAACACATAAATAATATGAAATATAACTTTAACAACAAAAAATATAATTTGTAAAAAGTTATAATTTTTTTTAAATATCACTTTTATTTATATTGTAAATTGTTATGGGGATCGCAAATACATAAATAATGCCGCACAAATTTACCTGGAATTTTGAGGTTTTGACCTGGAAAACCTGAAATTATGCATTAATTTTGAAATGCAACTTTGGTGGCAACCCTGACAAGGTTCGATTGTTTTCTGCGGCTGAAATTGTTCATGACTTATTGAGATTGACTCATGATAGTGGGAAGAAGCCACCAGTTCTGTTGTGCCTGTTTTAGATTCTATGCAAATCTATCACAGTTTAACTGATAAGTTTGGCTCATAATAATGCTTGAAGAAAATCATTGTACAGTAGAACTCCAGTTATCCGAATTAATTGGGGATCGGGCCAATTCGGATATGCAGAAATTCGGATAATCAGGTATACCTCGGGAATTAAGCAAAAAACATCACCATACATAAAAAATCAGAATTTTTATCGACAAAGTTATTATAAATGTAGTGAACAGAAAGTGAGCGAACTGTATCAAGAATATACGTCATACAAATTAAATTACAGGAGTTAAATTGAATACAGTATATACAGTTGCTCTTTTCAATAGGCCTACATACTGTACATATTTCACTGTTCAATGTTGGTTATTTCACTTGAACATCTCGAGCAAAGTGAGTTTATCACTTAGCGAAAGGACAACACGTTTACGTTTTGTACTCATTTCGAACGATAATCTCGGTGAAAGAACAGTAGCGACTGATGATGAGCAGGGCGGGAAGGGGGTATGACTCATTGTTCCCTGCGAAAATATCGTCCGGAAGGTAACAGCGCAGGCTTTTATTTTAGCACTCACGGCGCATTATCGCTACACACGCTCCCGCTGTTATTTTCTTGATTTGTATATTTCTATTATTTCACTCAAAATCGATTCGGATAATTGGATATTCGGATAATTGGGGTTCGGATAGTTGGATTTCTACTGTACCTTCAAAAACACTAATGTGTACTACTACAAAAATACTATACCACCAATAAAATATTATTTTCACTTAACATCAAATTCACTTTAAATGTTTGAAAAGACAGAGACACAGTTAGACACTGAACTAAGAAATTTATCGAGCAAATAGCTCAATTGTCTCAAAATGGTTGCAGGTGGGAGGCTTTGACGGGTCGACGGGGTTAAACTCGGCAGAAGTGTACGACCCCAGGACCCAGGAGTGGAGGATGATTGCGTCCATGTCCACACGCAGGAGCAGTGTGGGAGTGGGAGTGGTCAGCAGCCTACTGTACGCCGTGAGTAGTATACTCTAACTCAGAGTTATTGTTGTTGTTTTGGATTAGGATACCCCAGCTAAGCTGCTAGGTACGTCTTCCACAAGCGAGAATTTTGTACGAATAGGATATTGCAGGATAAGAAAGGGTGGGAAGGGACAGGCAGCCAAATTGACCTTTCAGAGGGCCAAATCTCGTGCCCTTGTGACAGTTGTGATGGGGCTCAAACAGACGGCTGCTTCGATTTCCAAGAGTATTGCTTTGCGTTTACAATTAATTTATAAATTTTCGCTGACACGTATAAAAATATCAATAATTTTTCCTGACTTTTCAGAACGTGTGAACCATGTTTAACAAACCTTTCTGATTGGCTTCCATGACACGAGAGAATTGAAAAACATTAGCTGTCCATTATGACTAGCTTCCCTTTCACCTTTGGTCCCTCTATTTGCAGCGGCTGGGAACGGAGCGTCCGGGTTTCGTGCCCTGACCCGAGAATGTGTTCCCTGGCAGTTGTACATGGATATCCTGTCAGTTGAGTTGGCCAGTTGGAGGGCAGAGCAGGTCCACCTGTTTAAGCCTGATCACAGCTATCACAGGAGCACGGAGTTGGCCCTCTGAAAGGTCAATTTAGCTGCCTGACCCATACCACCCTTTCCTTTCCTGCACATCCTATCCTTCCGGAAACCTGCACAAAATTCCTGCTTTTGGAAGACGTGCCTAGCAGCTTAGCTGGGGTTTCCTAATCCAGCGATAACAACCTGCTCTGTCCTCCAACTGGCCAACTCAACTGACAGGGTATCCATGTACAACAGCCAGAGACCACATTCTCAGGTCAATCCCAGACATTCTGGGACCAATCCCAGACGTTCCGTCCCTAGCCGCTGCAAATGGAGGGGACCAAAGGTGAAAGGGAATCACATAATCATGTGCAGCCAAAAGACTTAACATATGTAATGATAACTTCATTTGATATACCCAACGTCAGCCTCGAAACTAGTATAGACTAGTTTTAAGGTTGTCCTGGAACTTGCTCAGTGTTTTTAAATTCTCTCGTGTCATGGAAGCCAATCAAAAAGGTTTGTTAAACATGGTTCACACTTTCTGGAAAGTCAGGAAAAATTATTGATGTTTTTATATGAGTCAAGGAAAATTTATAAATTAATGGTAAACGCAAAGCAATACTTTTGAAAATCTAACCTATTTGATTTTTGCTAAATTCTTTTTATGGTGTAATGAAGAGGAAGTGAAAAAGGAAAGGCAAACTATGTATTGTACAACAAACTGTTAAAATTAAAATAATAAAATACAGCAGAGCATTGGACAACAATGGGGAAGGTGGAGGCCGATAACCAAATAAAAAAGTAAATAAAGTGTGTATTGCGAGTCGAGAGTGAGGGGGAACTAAATAAAATGTTAAAGGTAAATCAAGTTGAGAAGGTTTTCACGCTATTTAGTCCTTTGATATGATAATGTCTGAAAACTCCCAGAAGTATTCTCAATAAAAATGTTTCCATGACTCTCGAACGACATGATATCTTTGGAGGGAGATCCTTGTAGCTGACGGCAACAATCAGGCACACCCACCTGTTTACTATTCATCATAAAACCTGTTGATTGTTGATTTACACCAAGGATGAGTCTATACACCAAGGTACATAATACACATAGATACATACATATTTGTCGTGCACATATGTAGTAACTTGCACATACAAAGATTAAAATCATAGTTTAACCAAATGGCGACGTTCAGTTGATCCCTGTTGTTCAAAGCAGTCGCTGACTCATCTTAGCAAACTACTTGGTCTGTCAGAGTTTAGTATTTCGGTTTCTACTTGAAAAGTCACCATTTAGATTGACAGTAATTTTAACTTGTATGTATGTGTCAGTGGGCTTTTTGTTTGGATATATTCTTCTTAAGTAAGATGTGGACAGGATTTTTAACAGGTGGGTTTCTAAAGATGTGTTTACCAACTTAACATGTTATGAGTGTGTTAACCATGAAGTAAAATATTTTTGTAAACAACTGCCCATCCTTCGCCATGGAATAATAGGCCTGGGCGGTGATCTAAAGATGGCGAGGTACCATTAACAGAAATAGTCAAATGGATAAGCGAGTAGGGCCCGCTTGTGAAAAACTATTACAGCAGTCAGCCGGGATCGAACCTACATTTGACCATGGCTTACATGTCAGGCCAGCTCTTTACCTTTGAGCTACAGTGTCCGGTAAATGTTTCTACAAGTGACAGTTAGTGTTTGCTGTTGCCAGGTGGGAGGTTATGACGGAGCATCCAGGCAGTGTCTCAGCTCCGTGGAGTGCTACAACCCTGACTCCGACACCTGGACCAGCGTTGCGGAAATGTCCGCGAGGAGAAGCGGGGCAGGTCTGTACCACCACTGTAGTTACCTGAGTGGGCGCTTACTTGTGGGTTAATCCACATGCAATGTTCCACTTACTAAGAACTCTCCTGGGGAATTACTTAGTAATTCAAAAAAATTAGGAAATTGCATAAACTTGTTCAAAGTATTACGATTAATTCTGTGAGTGCTGAAAAAAGGGTTTGATTCAGTAGAGCTTCACAAACGTGACACAATGTGTACTTAAAAAACGGAAAGTATCATGACACAATGCACACTTAAAGGCTGTTACCGGTGAGTTACTTGGCACAATGTGTACCGTATTTAAAGGTCGTAAGATTGTGAAATGTTGAGTTTCCTGAGGACTTGTTTTTGTTTTAATAAATGTTATTACATAGGTATAAATGTGAAAACTTATTCAAAAGCACACTAACTTACTTTCATGAGTGTTTTTTTTCTTGACTTATTCAAGCTACAAATAAATGGATGGATTTTGAAATTTCATTAATTTTGAGTTTTCTGTTGTCAAGTTTGTCAAACTCTACTACAGTCAATTGCTGGTGTTGTCGGTACTTGTTCTTGCAGTAAAAATGTTGCACTATGTTTGATTTACACTAATTTCCTACTGCGATACATCTACCAGGCAAAACGGGTGCAGTACGAAAAGCGTCCACCAAAACAATCAAATATAAAATATTGAACCATTATCGATATTACAATTGAGAATATTGAAAACAAACAACTAAACCATGACAAAAACCGTGCTCTGCGGGGTTAGGTTAGGATAGTTTATCTCAGCTTATTAGTGAATTTCCTTTGGAAAGTGAACTATTAGCATGACCCGCACGGTGAAACTTAAGCCCGGGACCACCATAGAAGTTCCTAACGTGACCCCCTAAACACGTTTTGGGGGGTCGTTCAAAATTTTTTATATATATATATATGTGTGTGTGTATGCACTCTAGCGGTCGCATTTTTTGTCCGATTTACTTGAAATTTGGTAGGGACGTTCCTTTCTATAATCTGTTAGACAAGTTCGTTGGGCAAAACAATCGGAAAACTCTAAACCCATTTTTGGGGATTAATCTTTCAAATTTCGAGTTTTTTGGCCCAAAAAGGGTCAGAAAAGCCCCAGATGTAAAATTAATACATGTAAAAAGATGGGAATTAGAGAGGCGAAAGTTTTAAGCCCTCTTTCGTCATTCTAGCATAAATATTTACCGAGTTATTAAAGAAAATGTGTATCGGCTAAACACAGTACGTTGTCTTATGGGGGTTACACTAGAAAAGCCTGTTATTCCATTGTTAGAGTACTTTTATTACCCCCAGCAACCTCACGCCTACTTTCAAGCCTGTCTGGACCTTCTCCTTACCTTTTAATGAGCAAAATTGTATTCCCAGCTTTGCAAGTAAATGAAACCAGGAGTATCAGAACAGCCAAGAAATCAGTGTTTTCAGATTTCAATAAAAATTGGACAAATGTACGTTTTTACACTGATTTTGAGTTTTAAATGTTTTTATGTGGAAATTCACTTCCCTCACGTCAGCGTGCTGCGTGCAAACTCGTTTACATTTAACCCTTTTACTGCCGAAGTGCGCACTGGCATACGTCGAGAATCGTGCGAAAAACACTGACATGCACATATGCGCATGTCATGAATTGTGCGAGAATCGCCGATGTGCACAATAAAGCGTGTCTAATATTTCTAACTTATTGGCCTTAAATGTTTATTAAATGCTCGAAACTTGAGATACTCGTTGTCAAGACTATGAGGAACATAGAAAAGTACAATTTATACTCTGTGACTTGTATAACCTATAAAGTTATACTTATTGATTTCGCCTACCGTCTGTGCATTGTCAACAGTTGCACTGTGTAGTGAGTGTTGTCTACAATCCGTCTTTCGATTGTTTATGTTTACTGGTGTTGTTTTGTTGATTATGTTTGTGGATTTATCCGTGGTTTAGTGAGTAAAGTTTTGATGTTATTACTACGAAAATGGACAAGCGGAGTAGATCGCCAGTAAGTGAAAATACCATTGTAAATAGGTGTTCATCCTACCTGTTTCGGTGAGTACAGGTGTTGAAAGGGTTTTTTTTATGAAATTTTCTCCTTTGTAAATATTTTTGTCATTGTTAGTTTTATTATTTTAGTCTGTTTTTAGTGTTATTTTATGTGCCTTACAACATTTTGCAATTTAGAAGCCAAATGAGCATGTTTTTATGTAAAAACTGATAGTGTCAGTTGTATATGCAACTATGTTCAATTTTTAAAATATAAATAATTTTTTAAAAAAATCAGAATTCTTGCATTTATTAAGGTAATGGCATGACAATTTGAGTGTGCGTTTACTAATGCCTGTTTTACTAATGCCTGTTTTACAACATATATGTATAAAATTGGTTGAGGTATAAGTTTTAGAGGTAATTTTTGTAGTCCAGACTAAAAAAATATATATTTTTTTATTTGTATATTTTTTATTTATTTTTTTACTAAAAAACGATTACATACACCAGTATATATATATATTTTATTTGAAACAAACAACTCAATTCAAATAAAACAAGACCTTAATTATAAATTTCTGATAAAAAATGAAAAAGTTAAAAAATTTTTAATGTGAGCGTGAAATTTGCTCTAATTGAACCTGGCAGTCTTGGAAAGTAAATCTTAATAGTGGTCTGGCATTTTTTGTTACATCATAAAAAAATGGTTGGCTGTAAAAGGGTTAAGCTAACATATAACCATAGAGCACTGTAAAGTAAAACACTTTGTGATCGTCTATTAAAAACAATAACAATAGATTGGCAATATGGTTATCGGTGGATCAATCATGGTAATCCGATAATTTATATTCAATTGTTTTGGTGGACGTTTATTGTACTGTACCCGGCAAAACTCATTCAGTTTCTGGACCATGTAAATCCTAATAAAAAAACCTCGATAATGCATACTTTCACCCCTCGTCTGGCAGGTGTGGGAGTGCTGGATGGCATCCTGTACGCGGTGGGAGGCCACGATGGGCCACTGGTCAGGAAGAGTGTGGAAGCCTTCAACCCAGAGACCAACTCCTGGACACCGGTGGCAGACATGGCTCTATGCAGGCGCAACGCCGGTACGTTCGGGACAAGTCTGGGAGTTTTTGAACAACTTTGGGAATTTTGTTTTGAACCTACCTCCTTCCTTGTTAAAGTCAGGAATGTTAAAGAAGATAAAATTTAAAAGTCAGAAGCTTTTTGGAAACAAAAATTATATTATTTTAGGAAACATCCTGCAGTAAAATATTTTACTGTTTTTACAAAATGTAAAATTTAAACTAGCGGTTACCTGCGGCTTCACTCTCGAAACTTCAATATTAACCTGACCAGTACTATCAAATCTTTGGTTACATTTTACCATATGACTTCCTTTACAGTAACTGAAATATCTTAACTACAGTTGGTAATTTTATAAATGATATTCTCCTATAAGATTTGTATTGGAACTTACAGGGCCCGTGGGGTGGAGCCCTAAGATTGGATGTAAACCTTTTCATATATATATATATATATATATATATATATATATATATATATATATATATATATATATATATATATAGCCATATTCTTGCAAAACTTTTAGCTTAATCGGTCCAGTAGTTTTTGCATGATGGAAGTCTAAACATCCATACATACATACATAGAACCAATTTTTCACATTTATAAATATTAGCAGGATTTTAATTCAACTATCATGATAACATTTATTTATTAACTTTTAAGTTCTCCTTTAACGGATAAGAACTAATATTAAGTTCTTTAACTCCCTAGTTTTAATAACATCTATCCTTTCTTGGGCAATACTTTTAGTATTAATTAAGAAGCTTAAATGTCAGTGCTTTCAGGATCTCTGTAACGTTGCATGCTCGGTTCCTAGGTTTTGGTTGTTGTTTTCGTTGGGAGTCAGGCGACAATTGTATAAGCTCAAGTGTCCCTATTCCCTATTGAGGCAAGCCTGAGGTTCTAGATGTCCCCACCTCAATCTCTAAGGACGGTATATTATTAGTGTCTTTTGACTTCCCATTGTTACATGCCTCTGAAAAACACCTTTTAGTCCTGAGCGTCTCAAAATTCAGCTTAAATTTCTTGTCAGAAAAGCCATTGCTGAGATGTTAGTTAATGTTCATGTTGTCAATCACACACACTTCTTTGTTGTGCCAATCAGGTAAGGTCGGCTCGGGTTTTAGTCCTATGGCTGCCAGCTTGGATTACGAGCAGTGATATCAATCAAACATAGCGTGACAATTTCCTCTAATTTATTTATTATCGAAAACCCCAGTTATATATGATAGTGGAATATCTTTTTCCAGACTGTACACAATATACTAATCTTTTTAATTTCTATCATTTCTACATTTTAAAAGGAGATTTCAAGTCACGACTGTTGTAAAGTATAACCAAATTTGTTTATCATCGTATTATATTTTTTAGGGATGGGCCGATTCCGATTCTTGATACCTTCAATACCAGTGGTATACTTGATATTTTTTAAAATTGTCTTAAAAACCACTATAATGTGTGAATAAATACCGATTTCCTGTTTTAAATATCAAGTAAAACCATTTAGATTTGACTGAAAGTTACAATACAATAGTTACCATAAGTACAGCAAAGTGAATGTTTAATAACAAACATTTATCTCTGATGAAACAACCAACTTATAAGAGAATCGAATGGTCGATCTCGTTTCAGTTTGATATCGATTAGACATTATGTGTTGATAACGTGAATACGCCGTGGGTGCCAGGACAAGAAAATCATCTAGGCAGCGCTAGCATCAATCAAGTTTACTGCTACGCCAACGCCTTCTGTACACAGCATCTCAAATTTACTGAAATCCGTTTGTATTTTACTCGTTTTTAACCACTTCACTCAACGCAGACCTAAATCGTCTGCCGGGAAAAATTAAAAATCACACCAAATTTCCACATTCCTTTTCCATTGTATTAATGTTATTATTCGACAGTACGATACCTACTCATTGAAGCTCCCTTTCTACAACATTAGGATATTGGCATTAATGTTAAAATTGTGTGGATTCCTTTGTTACTTTCGCCGAGTGTTTTAAGTTTTTAAATAAAATACTTTTGGCCTATGTCGGCTAAATGAAAGAAAAGTGACACTTGTCAGAAATTTGGTTTATTTGAATCCTATCTTTTAAATTTAAGTTTGAAGACTTCTTAAATAGTATGTTTTTGTTTCCTTGATTTGTTTAACGTTAATTCTCTTTTGAAGGCCAAAGAAACTAAAAATTGTTTCATAGTTTCCTATCAAATTTGTAGGCTATACATATTGTTTGTTACAGGTAGGCTACACATTACAAATATGTTTTAATTTTATGTGCTGTAATTTTCATTCCCGTACATAAATCTTTCCTGGAGTCGGTGTTAAACCAAGATTCGAGCACCAAAGCCCAATTTTAGAATCGGAATCGAGTCACTAATATCACTAATATTTCTTTATTTTATTGGTTATTGAATTTAAAAAAACGTTCTGTAAGGATATAATTTCGGAAAGTAAATTGTACAAGAGTGGTGGTTTAACCCTAGCAGTGGCCAACCGTCGCTATACGTTGGTTCACCCTGTCGCCTTAGAATGGCAGCCATCGCTTTGCGTCGGTTCATGACTGAAAATTTTGTATTGTAAAATAACCGTTAATAATCAACTCAAAAGTGAACAGTATATATACCATTCGAAAGATCATATTCTGAACATTTATTTTATTACATAAATGAACCGTGTAGCAGCTATATAACAATGGCACAGCGATTAGAAATCGAATGAATATTTGGCCCAACGCTATTCCTGCAGCCGACGCTAGGAAAACGCCAAAACATGACTTTTTTGAAATATCCCAGCTCGGGTAATTTTTGCCACATGAAGTTGTGGGTGGTACCACTGCAGAGCTAAACAGATGTGCTTCATTGTGGTATTGATTTTTTGAACGAAATATTGATTGGTTAGATTATATGATTTTATAAAAACAGGTGTTTTTTGTTTCTATAACGAATGGCAAACCATCACAATTGGAGGGTTTGGAAAATTGGATTTATGAGCATTGTAAGTTATTGTTACTAGTCAAATCATATGTCATTTTGAAGAGGAATAAATGTAGAGGAATTTAGTTTCGCCATTGGCAGCTCTGTTATTACGCATTTTTTCCTGCACATCGAATTACTTCGTCATATTTTATCCATTTCGTCTGAAGGCCATCTTGTCAATATTTTGGTACCTAAGCATTTGCTATTTTTATTTGTGAGTTGTTACTAATTATGTTTTTATTTCAAAGTATTAGTGTTAGTGAAGTGTTTGTGTGTATATTAGAGTAATCTTTATGCATTATATTATGCATAAAGATTACTAAAGTGTGACAAAGAGTGTTTATAAAAAGTGTTGTGTTTTGTTTGACAAAATGTCCTGCTCTAATGATGACTACATCCAATCCTTGTTGGACACGGATATGAGTTCTCCAAAATTTGACTTAGAACCATTCAGTGAGGATGAGGAGGATGTAGACAATCCTGAACCTGTAGAGGAGCCTAATCCTATTATTGATGGTGATGAAAAATCTCCCTGTACAGAGACAGCCCCCCAAACTTGTGTTTCATTTGATGTGATCTCTGGGCCTAGCTACAGGCCTGATGCAAAATCCCCCTCTACAGAGGCAGCCCCCCAAACGTGTTTTTCATTTGATCATAAGTTTATAATAAATGTTTATAATTGTAATGTTGGCTCTTTTTCATTATTGAGTAGGTCTAATATAATTTAGAACAATTATTTGGTAAACCTTTTACATAGGCCTATTGACCGCAAGTACGATCGCATGTTATCTCGTATATAATATGCCACTACCCTATATATATGTACTTATATATATATAAAGTATTGTCTATATACTTATATATATAAATTATTGTCTATAAACACCTGTAGTAGTAATATATAGATATAATATGACATTATTGATCTTTATACAAATTACAGAGCTCTCAATGAAAAATACTACTTTTCACAAATTTACCAAGTCCGCGACCACTTTTATATACATAACACATATAACAAAAATTTACCTAGTTGTTATACATTTTTATGTAGGTTATAGAATACACTATGACATGTTTATATTGGTTTGGGGTAAAAAATTTGGTGAAAAAGTTATATACTAAATACTGTGAAATTTATTTTGTCCAAAAACGCAAAAATATCAAAACATTCTCTTATTTACAAATATTTATAAGTGATAATAATTTTCTACCATCAAACTTACGACTTTTTTAGATTCCTTACTTCATTAGGTTTACAAATATGTATATATTATCATTATTATATACATATAATACACAACCTTTTTATAACATACAGTAACACTGTACAGTTTACACTTTTTTCGGTTTTCCGTTTATTAGTGAATTTCCTTTGGAAAGTGAACTATTAGCATGACCCGCACGGTGAAACCGCCCGGGACCACCATAGAAGTTCCTAACGTGACCCCCTGAACACGTTTTGGGGGGTCGTTCAAAATTTTATATATACTAGTAAACCGGTCGGGGCTTCGCTCACGATCATCATTTATAAATATTGTGTTACCGTTCCAAAGCCAACATGGCCTGCTGATTAACTGTGTTTACTCTATCCAGCTGATTGCTTAAAACTTATAGTTATTTCCCAATGTTAAGCTTATAGAAAAAAACTGAACTTTAAAGGGCCCCAGTGCCTCACTCACAAATTATTTCTCTATAAAAAAAGTTTCCTGCACAACTTCACGTGCTCTTTCCAATGACACCAAAAACATGAAAATCGGTTCAGTAGTTTAGGAGGAGTGATTGTCACAAAAAACCTGCTCGCCTATTAAATATGTTATATTTATATATATGTATACATATATATATATATATATATATATATATATACATATATATATATATATATATATATATATATATATGTGTGTGTGTATGCACTCTAGCGGTCACATTTTTTGTCCGATTTACTTCAAATTTGGTAGGGACGTTCCTTTGTATAATCTGTTGGACAAGTTTGTTGGGCAAAACAATCGAAAAACTAACCCATTTTTTGGGGATTAATCTTTCAAATTTTGAGTTTTTGTGCCCAAAAAGGGTCAGAAAAGGCCCAGATGTAAGGTTAATGCATGCAAAAAGATGGGAATGAGAGAGGCAAAAGTTTTAAGCCCTCTTTCGTCATTCTAGCGTTAATATTTACCAAGTTATTAAAGAAAATATGTATCGGCTAAACACAGTACGTTGTCTTATGGGGGTTTTACACTAGAAAAGCCTGTTATTCCTTTGTTAGAGTACTTTTATTATCCCCAGCAACCTCACGCCTACTTTCAAGCTTGTCTGGACCTTCTCCTAACCTTATAATGAGCAAAATTATTGTATTCCCAGCTTTGCAAGTAAATGAAACCAGGAGTAACAGAACAGTAAAAAAATCAATGTTTTCAGATTTCAATAAAAATTGGACAAATTTATGTTTTTACACTGATTTTGAGTGTTAAAAGTTTTTATGTGGAAATTCACTTCCCTCACGTCAGCGTGCTGCGTGCGAACTCGTTATAATAGTATGCCCCTAACACTCACAAAAAAATTCTTTCCCCAACATGTTATATATTTTTATGTAGGTAATTGAATGTACTGCAACATGTTTATATTGGTTTGAGGTAACAAAATTTTGTGAAAAATTGTATACCAAATGCTGTGAAATTTATTTTTTCACAAATACGCAAAAAAATCAAAACATTCTTTTATATACAAATAATTATAAGTGATAATAATTTTTACCATAAACTTTATGACTTTTTTAGATTCCTTACTTCATTAGCATTACAAATATGTATATATCATTATTAGTATTTACATATCTCATGTAACTTTTTACAACACAAACTTTTACTGTACAGTTTTCACTTTTATTGGTTCTCCGTTTGTTATTATATTACACCCCTAAAACATGCCAAAAAAATCCTTTCCCCCACATGTTATGTATTTTTGTGTAGGGAATTAGATTTTCTACACAATGTATATAATAAATTTTCCATAGAAAATCTGTAGAAAAAAAGTACCCAGGCTGCTTTTGAAATTTAAAAAAAATTCTAATTGTTTGTCTTTTCACTTTACTGAAAAAATTACCTTTCTAAATCTTTATTATTTTACTATTTCTAGAATCTCCTGTTCTTTCCGATCAAAATGAATATGAAGTTGGCTAGGTTTACTTCTACGGTTGAATTTATATGAATTTTCAAAAAAAGGTCTGCAAAATCGCCAAATTTAGCCTGCCATTTCCCACTTACACTATTGGCCACTGCTAGGGTTAACAATATTTGGAGAGCGCTAAACAAAGTACTTCTTATTACTTAAGAGCATGAAAAAGATATTTTGAAAAAGTCTAACTTGCAGCCCTTAACTAGCTCAATTGATTCTTCTTTACATTAAGTTAACAAGTATATTGGGGAACTGTGCTAATGTTTAAAATTGAGTAAAGAAAATTAGTTTAATTTTTTGTTTGTAGGAGTGGTAGCCTTGAACAAGCTGCTGTATGTGGTGGGGGGTGACGACGGCTGCTCCAACCTGGCGTCAGTCGAGGTCTACAACCCCAAGTCTGACTCCTGGGCGATGCTGCCCTCGTGCATGAGCATTGGCCGCAGCTACGCGGGGGTGGCTGTCATCGACAAGCCTGCCAACCTCTGAACACGACCGCCGCACCCCTGCCGTGCCATATCCTCCGCCGACAAAATAATCAAATATCGTTAGACATATTTTCACTCGATGTAAATTTTTGTAACTTTCTTACCTGACGTAGTTGTACATTTGTAAATATTTAGGGAAATTTTAAGTAAATAGTAGAGACATTCTCTTATATATTTTTAATTTCTGGTTGTATTTTTTGTGATTATTTTTGTTATTAGGTTGTGACTTATTTATTTAGAAGAATGTGATAGCAGTTTTGTCAGCCTTAACATAAAAATAGAAAATCATATATAATTTTTCTAAGATTATCAACCGTACCTATGACATAATTTGTAATGTCAAATCTACCTGTGACATAATTTTTATTCCTTTTGTGTTTTTCATAGTTTTGAACTGTATGCTTTAATTCTGTTATTTTCTAGTCTTTGAATAATATATATTTCTTTGTTTTAATTTGTAATATGATTTTTGCTTTGTATAAATCAGCTACATAACAAGATGGATTATTTATTTTTGTATCTACAGTGAAAATAAGTTTGAACTGATAGGGAATCATAATATAAATTTGAAGGTATAACCTCATAAACATAATAGCATTTATAGGGTTTTTACTATTATTACATTAATGTGTAATGAAATCCAAGTTGTTGGATTGGTTGTAACACTTTGGGCTTCTTATAATTTAAAAATCCCAAATCAACTACATCAAATTATTATAGTTCTACATAATAAGTATCAGTACATAAACTCATGACTTTGAAATAATATACAATTTGTTTATATTGTATACAGGGTGCGGCCAAAGTCAGTAGTAATTTACCTGTTACAGAAACTGATCGAAGTTGCCACCGTCGTTTTCATACACTTTTACATGCTTATTTTATTTTCATCACTTGTTTACACATTTTGTTACACAACCAAAGTTTAAATAAAGAGTGGACCTCATCCACTATGAGTTCTCTCAAATGATCCAAACCTTGAGGTTTCACAGAAAACACATTATCTTTTAATCTATTAATGACCTAGCCGGCCACTCAATACACAATACTCAGCAACTCTGAAATAGATTAAAGCTACGAGCAATACCAGATAAGATATAAGAGATCAACAATGTAGCTCACCTGGTCTGCAGCAGTTAACTGACTTTTGCCGCACCTTGTATTTTAGTTTTAGTTAGCTTAAAACAACCTAATTATAGAATATTTGACAATGGCCTAACATAATCTGTCATACTGTGATTAATCTCATGAACCAAATATGACTTAGAACCTATGTTTTGTTAATTTCATTAACTCATAATTTTGAAGGGAGTGAATAAAATATTGAATGCCAACAATTTTATGCAGTAGATATATTTTTATTATTATTTAGTTCTCAATTGAATAACAGTTTATTTTATTCACAAATTTATGATTTACCTATGTTCTTTTTGTTTTGGAATAATTTGACGAAATATAAAGCCAGTTTTAACCATGAATCTGTGAGAACCAAGTCTACTTATAACTACTGTCTTAATGAGACACCTTGTAGAGTACTGTTCATTTTCCCTACTTACAAAGAATGCTTCATCACACACACTTTTCTTTTAATGTTTATATTTTCCTTCAAATAAAGCAGTGGAAAAGCAGTGTGGATTTTCAAACATTCCTCATATCTCCCGCGTCTTAATCTTCCTTACACCTGCCATAACCCATTGTGGGTGGTGGACGGTGAACTTAGTGCGCAGCACAATTGTTGATTGTGCACGAGTTTTTGGGGACAAACATAAACTTAATCATTTTCCTCCTAAAATGATTCATATCACTTATGTCACTTCCACATTCAAATAATAATCTGTCAAATTCTGACAAACATAATTTTTCGCTTACATCTCAAAGAAATCTCATGTCCAAATTGAACAGATGGAACTAAAGCAGAATATCAAGTACGCATCCCCATAGAATCCATCAGATTCGACAATAAACAAGTGCATGGTACACTTGCTCACAAACCTAGCAGCAACTTCTACAAACTTGACCAAGTTTGGTAAACAGATCTGTGGGTGTAGGTGGTGTGTCTTTCTTAGTTCAGTCCACTTGCCAAGTGGATGCAGATATTGCGTCTTCCATCTGTGATGGGTTGAATAGCCACAGTAGAACCACGTTAAGTGATGGAACCTCAAAAAAGGCATTGCTTTAAGAGGCCCTATTATTTTCTCATTAGATTATTTTAATTTGATATCAGCCTGACAAGTGAAATGGACATTTATTATTTATTTTAAATTGTAAACAACCTGCTTCATTATGTTTTGGAAAAAAATCAGTTTTATAGATTAGTTACAACTATGCGTTTTGTTATGTATCTTGAGAAAATAAATATATTCTATGCTATGTAAGAGAGGTTTAAGGAAGGGACATCTCTGGTTTGAGAAAACAATTTTCCAACTGATCATCAAAACAATGTATTGTTACCTTTACAACAAATTTGTTTAAACTTTACTTTTGATAGTGTATTTATGCTTTGCAATTAAATTACATAAATATTTTTTCAATCTCAGGTAAGCTGTTTTATTTCAGATCATTCAATTTTGGTTGTTTCTCCACATCAAAATTCCTGTTTCATGTTCACTTTAAAAATGTTCTATTTTTACTGCAATTCATCTTCATACAACAGTAAAAACAAACATTTACCGACTGTGCTGAACCAATATATAAAAAGCTGAAAAAAACACTGCTACATATATATCTTGTATTCTTAACATTGTTTGATTTAGATGAATTAACAAGAAACAAAGTAACCTTTAACAGGACCATTATTAAAAATTATCTTGTAATTTTAATTATTGTGATTCAAATAAATACCGAAAATGTGCATGTGATTTTTGCTGTGTTAGGATATAACCGTACTCAGTTAATTTAACCAACAGGACCTTTAACAAATTTTGTATTTTTACTGTGGAGATGGTTTAAGGAGATGAACGTTAAAGGAATATTTGTGAATTCTGTTCTAAGAGCTAGGTGCCGTGTAAAAACTTAAAATTGGTTTCTAATTTAACAATCAAGACTGAAGAAGAAGAAAAGAAAGTAACCTAATAAATTAATTTAGGGTTGAGATTAAGGATTATATTATGTAGAAAGAAAGGTTGAAAAAATAATTAGTTGAGGGAAAATACTACTGTCTTTCTTAACCTCATTTTATCGATACATTTTTACTGGAATAGTTACAAAAAATAAACAGCTTTATTTACATAATCCATCAGAACGAAATCTTGTATAAATTACAAGAAGTTTACTAAACACTGACTTAACCAGGAAATAGTTCTCATGAAGGCTTGATTTCCCGAGAGTGTAACGTTTCAGTAAATTATAATTTATTATTTTGTGATTTGTACAAAAATGTGATGCACAGATAAAATAAGTGGTTTCCTTTTTGTAAACAAAAAAGGAAAGAAAATTTTTATTTGAATTAAGTTATTTTTTCAATCATTTATATTGTATCTATCATCATGCTTATTGTAATGGTGTAGTGTTTGCAGTGAATACACAAACACTAAGATATTCAGGTCTTATGGGCAAAACTCAGCCAAAAGTTTGATCAGTTCGGTATAGTTCTGCACTTAAACTAGAGATATCGCGTGAGAGAGACAGCACCTAATCCATACACGAACGTGGAGAAGTTATAAACGCACCACTAATGTTATCTTTCATTTGAGAGCAGAATTTCACCTACAACGCTCCAAATGTAAAAAGTGACAGAATTTTTAACATTATACCTGACCTTCATAGTGTAATCATTGGTATTTATTATGGTCAATATGGTTTAGTTAAATTCAATAACATATCATTATTAATGTGGTTTATACATTAAAGACTTCAAAATAATGTAATCCTCACATCAGAATGGTGAGATTTATTATTTGTAATTTTCTTAAACTACCAATCAATGTATTTTGACCTTAAAATTTATTTTTAATAAATTCTTAAATTATACTTGATTGTATTCTATTAATTTCTGATTTTAATTACTTACTTTGATATTAATCAAATGTTGGAAAAAGCAAGAGTGTATTTGAGTTTATAATAACAATTCATGGGATATTTTGAGGAGTCTTATTACTAAACAAGGTTGGTTGTTTTTTTATTATAACAAGTTAATTATATAACCATCAACAGAAATTGAGGCGCTGGTGTACTCTGTTAATATCAACAGCAAGAAAGTAATACATGCGTAGAGTCTCGCAAGAAAATTCACAAACCCTAACAGAATTTACCATCAACAAAGGCAGGTTGGGAAAAGAATAAATGTTAGACAGCCTGCTTTGTCATATAATAGGTTGTTGAGTACAAACCGTGGGATAGCCCACGGCAACTAACATAGGCACAGGCCAGAATTACATCTGTAATCAGTACCAATATATGAATAATGTGCCATCCAGCACATTTTGTTTAATGGATGCATTCAAAAAACAAACTTGTTGGCTGAAAATAATCACTGTGAATGTTAATCAGCTCATATTGAAGGGTTCTGCGTGAAATAAGATGAATTAGATCATGTAGAGTTTCTTCTGATAAATTAACTATTGCAATCGTAACAAGTTTCAAAAAGATTATGATTAACTAAAGACTATCAATTCATTGTTGCCATTAATGTCGAAAAATCACCAATTTACCATTAATGTAACCAAATAGACCAAATGTAAATAAAAAATATCTGCATTGAATCTTAAACTAGATTAATTCTACTGAAGTTTTCCCTTAACAAAGGTTTATTTATAAAAATAAACTAAAACTGTTTAAAAAACATATTTGATTAACAATTTTACCAATAGATACTAAGTAGTTGATCTTTTAGCGAATTTCCTCTTTAGGGAAGAATCTATTACCGTAGGTCTCATGGTAAGACTTAAGCCCGAGACCATGATAATTTTTCATTTTGAGGTCCCCAGATGCCAAAAACACCATTCGTTCAAATTGTTATATATGTATATATTTATGTGTCTGTAAGCACGATAACTCTCGTAAAAAAGGTCCGATCTTAATGAAATTTGGTATAAATGTGTAAAGTACTATTTATTTGAACGAGTTTAAAAACCAGACGAATCGCACCATCCGAAGGGGGTTTTGTACCCCAAAAATGTTTTTTTTGGGATTTTCACATGTATTTTTATTTAAATGAAATTTTAATTTTTACCATTTAATTCAGCATAAAAAAACAAACAATTTGGTTTTTCATCATTTCTCTAAGTCAATTGATTACTGAGATATTGAAAGTGCTAAACACAGTACGTTGTCTAATATTATTCTTATAGAGAAAAAGAGAAATTGTATATCTCGCTTATTTATGAACATAAACTGACGAAATTTGGTGTATGGCTTCATCTGGTTGTGGTTTATTGTTGTTTGTACAAAAAAAATTGTTCACCTATGGTTCCCGTAGCAGCAAACGTAGGTACTTGGTCCCCATGTGATTCTTATGGAAAATAATTAAAATGTTATACATAGCTTATTTATGAATGTACATGGATGAAACTTGGTATGTGACTTCACTAAGATGAGTTCTATTGATATTTGCATAAAAACCCATTATTTTGTGTTCCTTGTTGCAGGAAACCTGCGTACTCATCCCCGATGTTATTCTTATAGAGAATAATTAATTTTTTTAATTATTGCTTGTTTGTGAATATATTTCTTATGAATCCTGTTAAATTTGTTAACGTGTTATGTTGTATATCCATTGGAAATTCACTGAGTATGCAGGTTTGCTGCGACGGGGGTATTTTTATTTTATTTTTAGATGTGACATTTTATTTTTACACACCAACTCTGAAACGTTGATATCAGACCATTGACAGATCACCATCGAAGGTAAAAAACGTCAAACATTAATCTCATAATATCGACGTTTCAAAAACATCAGGGTTAGATGTTAAACACTGCCTCAAATCTATCCTCTTTTGCTGTGGCTGGTACACATCATATAGTCTAACTAAAAATAAAATTAAAGGATCTTAAAGGGTTTTGGTAGGGTTTGAAGAATATTACAGTAAAAGCTGTTATGGCCTCTTAACCAGGCGAAGGCATTTAAATTTTACCACATAGGAGTATGTTTTACCCAAGCTTTGTTGTTAGTTCAGATGCCATTTAAGGTTCTAGACTCACAAAGTTTCTTAAAGAATTTTTCAAAACATTATAAAAAAGTAAATTCATTTTTCTGAACTGTGAACGTATTTCCGTTAAAATGTCTTACCCGGTCCCAGTAATTGTTTCTGTTTAAAAGCTGCACAAGTTAGTTACCTAATATTTTCACACAGTACAGTAATGATACATTTTCATACTAAACATTTTGTATGAAGTAAAATATTCTTATTCATGTCTGCGCGAGAAACTACCAACTTAAATTAAAGGAGATGGTCACAGTACCGACCGGCTCACGGTTAAAAAGTAAGAGAGGAAATCAAAGTAATGAATCATATTTTAACAATAATTTAGGAACATCTTTTTTTACTTTCTCCCATATACATACAATAATACGGAGAAAGTATTGATTTCATCCTAACATTCGTTTTGGTGCTCCCTGATCCCAGAACGCATTTTGAAGTGATGTAGCCTATGTCTGTATCTGTATGACCTATGAGAGCCGCCATATCAATGGGCCCGATAATGATAAAAATTGATGTGTGGGTACTAATCCACAATATCTTCAGACATGTTTAAAAAATGTATTTTAATTTATTATTTTGAAGAGTTACTATCCCCCAAATATGGTATAAAGCTTATGTCAGCTTCCTGATACCGTTTATTTTAACTATAATTTACTAGCTGTGATTTGAACAAGTCACAACGACATGGACACTTCTATACTATAATTTTCTGTGTATACAAGAATACTCTGATTCGGTATAAAATATTCAATTTTTTACTATTCAATCCATACGCTTTGATGCACGTATTTGTCTGTGCGAGACTGTACAACAACCCTACCTTTTTATTAGGGTACTATTTTACAAAAGGACACAAAATTCCGGCTGGTGCCAACAATAGACCTTATCATACGTGACTGGATCATTAATAACTCACTTATTGCAACTTTATTAACTAACTACATGTTAATTTTGGGGCTTGTCATAGAAAATTTGCATGTATTGATTTCATAAAAGTACAATAAATCAGTTATTAATGACAGGGTCTTAATAATCTCTACACCATATTTTAGAGGATAAAACTATATAACTTGTTAGTATTTTGTAGTTTTTTTTCAGTTTACCGTTTTTGATATATTAAAGATTTCAAAACAAACAATTGCTGCCTTTTTTAAATGGTACAAAGTATAAACTTGATGCTCATCATTGAAATAGGTCTTATTAGTCGTCATAATATGTACAGAGTTTGAAGTTTATACCTTAAGAGGTTATTAACATATAATTTTGATACAGTCAGACAAACGGAGAACTAAGCGTTTTGGTTTTAGGAGCCATGTTTACAGGATTTTTTCTTATTTTGGCCCAAGAATTTGAGATTTGGCCACTTACTTAGGGTACACCCTGAATTTTGATAAAACTTAGTATGGCCGATTTAAGAAACTTAGTATCTTGTTATGGCTGATTGGTATTTAAAAAATATTCTATTCAGATCAATACATTTCGCAAATAAGATTATTTTATTAAAAGTTAAATTGAAAACAATAACATTGAGGAATCATCCAACATACTGTGATTTTGCTATGCAAATCTAGAACATCTGTTCAAATTAAACTCATGATTAAAACTTATAAGATTCAGGGATATAACAGTCCTCCCTTCTTATTTCACTGTAGTCTTTTAAATATATATATGTATTCACAGCCTAGTTTTGCTGGTTTCCTTTTTCTGGCCGAACTTAGGTCAGCGATTCTATGGTATGAGTTTTAAACACATGATTAAAACTTATAGTATTCAGGGGTATAAAAAGTAATACCATTGTCGCAGGAAACCTGAGAATGATGATGATCATGTATTTCAAACCGAACCAAATGTACAGCAGAGCGGGCAGTGCAAGGCTCGACACGATATGGAGCGGGTCCGGAGCACTGCGATGAGACAAATAAATCTTCCGCTTCAACCTAAATTATATCTTGAGCCGTTAATCGTATTTTCCCCCAAAATCCTACAGTGACGTATAAACTCTTTATCTAAAACTGTGTCAGTGACAACAAGTTCTTAGCCAAAAAATAAAAAAATCCTCGCTTAGTAACTTTGTTATGTCACGATTACACATTTCAATAATTGGTTATACTTTTGTTAATTATCATAACTAAAGAAATACATATTTTTGATGTTACTATCAGTTTGGAGCACACTGATCATGTTTCACTGTGCAAACTTTCATAATTTCAAGTAAATTATAAGTGTGTATAATCACAGTAGATTTGAAAATAGAGCATACAATTTTCATATTTTAATTTTAAATACGTAGATTGGCGAATTGACAATCTATGTGTTTTGTGTTTAACCTTTTTAAGCCGTTAAAGGTTAATGTACAATTATATTGACACGCTTATAGTGTTTTACATTTCACAACTAGTAAACACAATTGAAAGGATAGTTGAATTGTTTGTGAGCTGCCGTCTACTACGGGCCCGTGCGGAGTCGTCAAGCTGTTGGCGCAGACTGTACCTTGGAATTGTGAAACCTCGGAGTTATGATATTCTCAATATTTAGTTGATATTAAGAGACCTCGGGGGAGACCTCGGAACTATCATAAACTGCATTTTTATATTTAAATAAATGGAACTTGGAGTTATGAAACCTCGGAACCATGGATAATTTAAATTCTTAGTTGACTTTTAGAGACCTCGGAATTATGAAACCTCGGAGTTATGATATTTTAACATTTAGTTGATTTTCAAAGACCTCGGAATTATGAAATCTTGGAGTTTTTGAACCCACCCTTACGTGTCACTGGTATCAGAAAGTTGTTGTGTATTGATAGAAGGAAGTAAATCAAAGTGTTAAAGTGTGATTATTGTCGTCCAGATAAACTTGTGCAACAGGTTTTTTGTAGAACTATTTTTTTAAATTTTTAGCGTAGAATAAATCCAACATCATATTTTAAAAATAAAATGTTTATTCTTTATTCTATGTTTTTAGTATTAAATTGAGTTTACTTAGTTAATCATAGTGAATATTAATGAAATGGAACACGTGTCAACACTGTAGAGCAAGACGACAACTAAAAACGAGTTCGCACGCAGCACGCTGACGTGAGGGAAGTGAATTCCACAGACAAAATTTTAAAACTCACAATCAATGTAAAAACAAACATTTATTCCAATTTGTTTTGAAACTCAAAAACATTGATTTTTTGGCTGCTCTGATGCTCCTGGTTTTATTTACCTGCAATGCTGGGAATAAAACTTTGCGAATTATAAAGTTAGGAGAGGGTTCCGTCAGGCTTGAAAGTAGACGTGAGGTTGCTGGGATGAGAAAAGTACACCTACAAATGAATATCAGGCTTTTCTAAAGTAAAACCCCCATAAGACAACGTACTGTGTTTAGTCGATACACATTTTCTTTAATAACTCTGTAAATATTTATGCTAGAATGACGAAAGAGGGCTTATAACTTTCACCTCATTAATTCCCATCTTTTTACATGCATTCATTTAAGTGTAAAAAACACACGTTACTGTTTTTTGGGGTTATGTTTTCCGTAATGCTATTTTTTTATTTAACTTTACAATCTGTCCTTAACTAGTTTGAACAATGAGTAAATAATTTGTGAGATATAATACATAAATTAACATTCAAACTTGAGCTAGTTGCTAGTTAACGCTAACAAAAATCACTAAACAAATCTGAAACGAGAGTCCAAGATTGTGGATCGTTTCAATCTGTACACAGCGGTTGAATTGTCGAGCAAGTTTAAAGCAAGATGATTCAGGTGGATTTCTAATTTAACAATATATTTTGTACTGAACCTAGTGATCTCTTCTTTAACTGTTGGGATGTTTAAGTAATGATGTAGCGTTCTATTGGATACAAACCAAGGTGCTTTGGCAATTTTTCTTAGCATTTTTGATTGGTATCTTTGGATTATCTCCACGTTTGAATTACTCGCAGAGCCCCAAAGTTGCACTCCATAAGTCCAAACTGGCTTTAAAATATTTTTGTATAGCAATAATTTGTTTTCCAAAGTTAGTTTTGATTTAATTCCGAGTAGCCAATTCAGTTTGTTTGCTTTTAAATTTAGTTGCTGTCTCTTCATCCAAATGTGAGTTTTCCATGTTAGTTTACTATCAATATGCATACCTAAATATTTAACTTCAGTTACTTGAGGTAGTTGATTATTATTTATTGTTACTGGAAGACAAGAATTTTGATTTAAAGTAAAAGTTATGTGAGCTGATTTATTTTCGTTTATTTTTATTCTCCATTTATGTCTTAAACCAATTTGTAATTATGTCCAAGCTTTGTTGCAAGTGGACAGAAGCTCGAGCTGGGACAGCATTAACGGATAAAATTGCTGTGTCATCTGCAAAAGTTGCAATTTCAGTATGTTCACTTTCTGGGAGGTCTGCAGTGTAGAGAATGTATAAAAAGGTCCAAGTACACTTCCTTGAGGAATCCCTGATTCTATAGGATGCAGTTGAGTAAGAAAATCTTGATATTTTATTTGAAAAGATCTATCCGTAAGGTATGACTTTAATATAGGGAAAATAGAATGTGGCAGATACTTCTTAATTTTGTTCAACAAGCCAGTATGCCATACCTTATCAGACGCTTGGCTGGCATCTAAAAAGGCAGCCGAGCAGTAGTTTTTATTTTCTAAACACTGTCGTACTATGTCAACTACCCTGTGGAATTGTTCTATTGTACTGTGTTTCTGCCTGAAACCAAACTGATGGCCAGGCAGGCATCACTACATGTACATCAATTAGAGTTTGTAATCTTTTTAGAAAAAGTTTTTCAAATACCTTTGATATGACTGGTAGAATACCACCTATAGGTCAGTACGAATTCAGTTGGTTTAGAGGTTTCCCTGGTTTTGGTGTGAAAATTAACTGAGCTTTTTTAAATTGAACAGGAACATGATCTAATCTCAACAAAAAGCATTAAATAATAAAGTTAAGAATATTATACCTTTTCTTGGTAGTTGCTTCAAAAATTTTCCTGTAATTAAATCGTAACCAGGAGATTTATAAGGATTAAGCTCGTTGGTTATGACTGATAGAACTTTAGATGGTTTAAATTTTCGTAACGGAAAATCAAGTTGAAGTGGAGAATCCAGAAACTCTTGTATTTCCTCTTCATTGTCAATTAAAGCTTCGTTCGGTTTAAAAACATTTGAAAAGTATTGTGCAAATGCTTCAGATTTTTCAGTGTTACTTTTCGCCCAGCTTCCATCAGATTTCAGAATAGGTGAAATGGATATTTTGGGTCGCTTCATCCTTTTCGGGGCCTTCCATAGTGAATAGTCTGTAGCCTCGGTAGCTGTCAAAGATTGGTGTGTTCTTTAAACCACTGGTTTTTCGTAGTGCACAATAATCTTTTTAAATTTTGAGCTGCTCTATTAAAATTTACCTTATCTAATGGATTCCTGCTACTTTTCCATATCCTTCTTAGTCTCCTTTTTTCAGTGATCTTTTCTTGATATAAATAGGGTATTTAAATCTTAATTTGATAAATTTTGAGTAATGAGTTACAGGCGTAGGCAAATTCGCAGAATTTGTAAGGCAATCGATAAAGTAATCTACAGCATGTTCTAAATTTTCAGCACTATGCAGCTGGGCGTTTAAATTTATGTTTTCATGTTTTCAGTGGCGAAATTTGTTCCAATCAGTATTCATGTTGTACAAAGTTTCTCTCGGCAATTTTTGAAACACTTCTGTGTTAACGATTAGTATAATTGGCGAATGATCAGAGATAGGTCGAGACAGGATTGGATATCTTTGTAGTTTTGGTTAATACTTTTTAAGGCAACAAAATCTAATAAATCCAGTATTTTTCGCATATTAGTTGGCCAGTATGTAGGTTCGCCTGAGGAAAAATGATTAAAATTGTTATCATTTATAACCCATAAAACCCATAACCCATAAAAGTTGACGACCTCTTGGTGTGGCCAATCGTGAACCCCACTCTTGATGCTTAGCGTTACAATCACCACCTGCAATGAATTTATTACCGAGAGTGTTAAAAAAATTGTTCAAATTGCTCTTTAGTTATTAACATGTCTTGGGGGACAAAAAATAGCAGAAAATGTAATAGGACCTAACCAATCTTCTAGAACAATGCTCGATGCTTGAAGATAATCCTCTCTAAAGCTGGGTAGTTCATAATACTTAATAGTGTCTTTGACTAAGATGGCATTACCCCCATGGGACGTGTTGTCTGGATGGTTAGTAAAGTACAGTGAGTAATTTGGAATTTTGAAATAACTTCTGCCCGTGAAGTGAGTTTCTGAAATAAGTCTAACTAGTGTTGAGTGATAAATAACTGAACCTCTTGGCTATGCTGAGCCAAGCCATTGGCATTCCATAAAGCAATTTTCAGAAAAATATTCATTTTAGGCAAGAAACAACAGTAGTTAACAGATTAAGTAGAGTGCTAATCTCCTCTGCTTGTTTAGATCAAATAATTTTGAAACGTAAACAGGTTTTTTGGATTATGTCGGATAAATTTTCCAAATCTTTGATTTGCCTGTTATATTTCTGTTCTCTTGAAGTAATACCTTCATTTCTGTTGCGCGCAGCTAGTACAAAAGTTATCCCTTCAGTTACTAAACTGCTATTACTGGACTTTTAAAGTTTATCTTGAGTTTGACTCTGAGGATCAATATTTCCTTTGCTGGTTCCAAGAGATTTTTTCCTAAGAGATGGGAATTGTTTGCCCTGTATTTCCATATACAAGGGGCAACCTTTATAGTTCGCCGGGTGCTCACCAGAGCACAACACACATGTAGGGGGTGCTGTTGTCGGTTTAGGACAGACTTTTGTGTCATGTTCCTGAGTGCACTTGACACAACGAAAAACGCTGTAACAATAGGATTTAGTGTTCCCATATTTTTGGCAACGTTTACATTGGACCACTTTTTTCTTTTTAATAGGTGGTTCAAACAAAACTTCAGCGTTTAGCAAATATTAAATTTGGAAGATTTCTTTGTTGTCAACATTAGGCTCTAGGTCAATAAAAAAAGTGGTATTTGTTTCTTTGTTTCCGATAGGTGTCTCAGGATGAAGGAAATAGTTTAATCCTGTCTTGATTGAGACATTTGTAAGAGTATCCAGTTTTGGTTACCATTGAGTCTGCAGCTTTAATCATTGGCGTTATATTGGTCACTCTGGGGAGGAAGATAGGAGGTGGTTTTGACTCCTTAGTTGGACTGGCAGCCAAGTTTTCATCGCCCATTGAATTTTCAAGACTCAACGACAGCGGTTCGTAGTTATTTTTGAGTGGAATAGGGTCATTAGGTAATCGCCCGTCTACTGCACTGAGGCCAATGTGATGGCGCTTTTGACCGTGATCTAGTGACAAAGTTAGATTTCTCTTTGTGTTTCTTGTTGTTACAGTTTGCCAAGTTTCCATTGAATGTTCATTATCAGAACTATGTCCATCGGAGAGTTCCTGAGTATTTGATAACATTAAATCGGCACTAGAATCAGTGGCGGATCTCGAACTGGTATAAGGGGGGGCTAACCGGGGGGTCTGGGGGGAGTCTCCCCAGCTGAAGGGGGGTTCCGGGGGCTCCCTCCCGAAAAATTTTAAAATTTAAGTCTTAAAAACGACAATTTTAGGCTGTTCCCTTCTCAATCTTACAATGGCATAATGTTAAAAACAATATGAAAATTACATCCCTAATTGTGTTGCTACGTGGAAAATGTTGTATGGTGCACTGAAATTTGTATAATATTAATGATTAATGCAACAAGGAAATGATAGGCTAAGTGACATTTTAATCAAGCCTACCTTGGATTTAATTTACTATTAAACTAGAGAGAATTACTGAATTGTAAAATATCAAATTGAAAACAGTAAAAATATTTTCATCATACTGCACTATATTTTTAGTGAAGTATATTTTTCGTCACACTGGACACAATAAATTAAGGTAACAATTTAACCAAACCTAAATTTGGTTTACTTTTTTACCATTTAAAGTCTGTTTCAATATTGATCTTGCTACTCTAAACAAACAGCTGCTACAAAGGTTTTCATTGTTAACAATTTGAATACTGTAATTCGTTCAATTCATATTAGCTGATGACCTCAACCGAAAAGTGTCATCAAATGTACTTTTTATCCTAGAAATAAAAACGAGTTTGCACGCAGCGCTGACGTGAGGGAAGTGAATTTCCACAAAAAAACTATAAAAACTCAAAATCAGTTAAAAACATGCAATTATTCCAATTTTTATTCAAATCTGAAAATATTGATTTTTTGGCTGTTCTGATACTCCTGGTTCTGTTTACCTGCAATGCTGGAAATACAATTTTGCGCATTATAAGGTTAGGAGAAGGTCCAGTCAGGCTTTAAAGTAGGCGTGAGGTTGTTGGGGATGATAAAAGTACACCAAAAAATGAATAACAGGCTTTTCTAATGTAAAACCCCCAAAAGACAACGTACTGTGTTTGGTCAATACACATTTCCTTTAATAAATCGGTAAATTAAATGCTAGAATGACGAGAGAGGGCTTAAAAGTTTCGCCACACTAGTTCCCATCTTTTTACGTTCGTTAATTTCACAAACGGGGCTTTTCTGACCCTTTTTTGGCCCAAAAACTCGAAATTTGAAAGATGAATCCTCATAAAAGGGGCTTAGAGTTTTCCGATTGTTTTGCCCAACGAACTTGTCCAACTGATCATAGAAAGGAACGTCCCTACCAAATTTGAAGTAAATCGGACAAAAAATGCGACCGCTAGAGTGCACACACACACAAACACATACACACACACACACACACACACACACACACACACACACACACACACACACACACACACACACACACACACACACACACACACACACACACACACACATAAATTTGGACGAATAGTGTTTTTGACATCTGGGGACCTTAAAACAAAAAGTTATCATGGACTCGGGCTTAAGTCTTACCATGAGACCTACGGTAATAGCTTCTTCCCTATAGGGGAAATTCGCTAAAAGGAAAGATGGATTAACACGGAAGAAAATAGACAAGTTAATAAAAATATGAAGGCAAATTACAGGATACCAAAAAAGGAGATAAAAGAGCAAAAAATAACAGGTTTGAAAATTAAAAATCAAAAGTTAAAAATCTTATAGAAAAAGATTAAAAAGAATTTAGAAGATTTACAAAAAAATGATAAAAAATTTTTTTTTATTGCAAATTAACAAAATATTTCAATTGATTAAAACTGTCTTAGTGGGTATTATTGTTATTCAAATAATTTTTGTCGAAGAAACTGTCAATCTATATTACAGACCATTCAAGAAAACCATTTTGTGAGAAGAAGTCAAATAAAACTAACTAACCAAAAAATATTACATAAACAATATAATAATATGTTGTTTATGTAATCTTCTTATTTTCAATGTTAAAGTGCACAAAATGTAATGTATAGATGAAAAAAAAATCGAGTGAGGTAGCGATTATTGCACCTCACATTCGGGAGGTCTTGGGTTTCATCCCAGGCCGGCCATTCTGAGAAGAGTTTGTATGGTTTCTCATCTTATTTAGGCACATGCCGGAATGGTTCCCAAAAAAGGGCCGTACCCTGCCAAGAAGGGAAGGATAGGACTCAGGCCTACCTTACCTGGTTTAAAGATTTCCCCATAAATTGAATATTTTGTTTTGTAAATTCCAACACATTGTTAAACATTTGTCACGGAATAAATATTATTATTATTATTATTATTATAATCACAAACAATCGATAAATACAATTTTAATTATTCTCCATAAGAATAACATTGGGGATGAGTACGCAGGTTTGCTGCAACAAGGAACACAAAATAATGGGTTTTTATGCAAATATCAATAGAACTCATCTAAGTAAAGTCACATACCAAGTTTCATTCACATACATTTATAAATAAGCGATATATAACATTTTAATTCTCCATAAGGATAACATGGGACCAAGTACCTAGGTTTGCTGCTACGGGAACCATGCGGGACACATTTGTACCAAATTTTATTAAGATCGGACCTTTTTTACGAGAGTCATCGTGCTTACAGACACATATGTATATAACAATTTGAACGAATGGTGTTTTTGGCATCTGGGGACCACAAAACAAAAAGTTATCATGGTCTCGGGCTTAAGTCTTACCATGAGACCTACGGTAATAGCTTCTTCCCTATAGGGGAAATTCGTTAAAACGTGTATCTTAGTTGATATCCAACAGCTGATTTTATCATTGATTTAAATGGGGAATAAAATTACTATAACACCAAACTGTCAAAAACTCCCGTAATGCATCAGTAAAACCCATTGGCCAACATAACACCAAAATCACAGCGGCACGCTCTTCTAACATAGAGTGGTGACTCCAGATATAACATAGAGCTCAGTGCTGACGTGCTGAGGACACTTTCATTTGACAGCTTAAAGAGCAGAAGCAAGAACAGCTGTTTCAAGCTAACTTACCTTTCCAACCCGTGCGAAGAACGGTACATTCCACTAGTCTTATTATATAATCACCAGTATTTTTTTGTCCGATGTCCGGATGAAAATTTCTCAGTAAACAAAAGTGTCCCAAGTACAAGGTTTGAAACATAAGGAAACCTACTTTGTAGGTCGTAGGGGTGCAGGATATGTTTAAAAGTCCATTGTCTAAGTCCCGTAGGGTGAAATATTAATTAAAGTTCGAATCAAGGAACATGTTCAATGCCACATTCGTTATAGTTGGTTCTAATAAACAAATACGTCTATCTATATTTACGAATATATTTTCCGTTTAGGAAACAGCTGATTTGTGCAATGAAAAGTTCATAGCAGCAATATACATCAACCATATGGTTTTAAGTTTTTATTGACCAGTATATAATTTAGAAATTTACTACCTATATGATTTATGATGATTCTGTAATGTTGAAGCGTATTTAAAAACAACTGGCTTCAATTAGTTTGTTGGTATAAGTAAATAGCAGACTATTTATTACAGTTTACGATTGGAACTGATTTTTAAAACAATTTTAAATAAATGTTAACACAAGAAGTAGTTTTAATCATTTAAAGAAGAGTCGCTACTCAATAACTGTAGTCTATTTATCCTCAAGCAATTTAAATGAAACACGTCATTTGTTTTTAAAATTTGATTTTGTAGTATGCCCAATAATTGACCATATATTAAATTACTATTTACTGTTTACGTAAGTATGTTATGTTTATTTATTTATCTACTGTCTTAAAGAAAATGGTTTAAAAGGTATGCAATTTGATTTCTAATCAGTAATTAGTACAATATTAACGAAAGAACTTCGTGACCACGGAGCTTAATTCTTAGTTCTCCCGCGGATTAGTAATTTCTTAATTGGATAATCGAAACGAAGTGGAGAGTATCCTCATACCCAACTTCAATGCTTGTACTGTACGAAAGTGATTCAAACTGGAGCGTCTTTACGCACAATAACTCAAAAACGCCTCCATAGATGTAGATTAGATTTTGCAGATAACTTATTTAGTACAAAATATCGGTTGAGTTCGTGATTGGAATGATTTGGTTCAGTATTAACAAAATTATTTTGAAAATAAATTTACTTTTTTCTTCCATTAGAATAACATTAGAAGCCATTTTAGTCGTTTAAATTTAGCCATCGTGAACGTGAAATTTAGCCATCGTCTATGCTTCACCACTAGAGTAACATGGATGCCTTCACTTGAGTATACATTTTTATACTGGATAAAAAGAGGTTTTTGTAGACCAAATTAAACACAAATTAAAAATTAAATTGTAGTGTATTTTATAGTTATGAGCGTATTTCTTATTTGATAATATTACTATAAAAATGCATTATTTAAAAAATACATAAATTTGTATAATACATTATTCTCTTATTAGGCTTACTCTGTGCAAGCATACTTCGTGGACGCGAATAAACAAAGTAGACAACAGGCGACGACGCGACGACTAGGTACGAATATGAATATAATAACAAACTATAAAATAGTTTGTTTGATTACATTGTCTTATCGATAATTGGTAATATGATTGCCATGTGAAAAGGGTAAGATACCTTGAGCCTTGAGTAGGCCTACTTAGTCTTTCCAAACAATTATGACCAACTTAATAATACGGTAAGTATGTAACCAAATGAGACGTTTAGTTATCACTAACTTAATTTTGTAGATAATTTTTAATCCTCCAGATAATCTTTTTAAATTTGTAACAAATTCATAACATTGTTTATTCTGTGAATACGTTACCAGAAATTGTGTATCCAACCACAAAGAAACCTTTCAACTATTCTAAGACTTTTTGCAGGTTATCCAAGATGATTTTAACATAGCCTACAGGAAACATTTTCATTTTGATTAAAACATATTGTGTCAAGTACGATCGTACACTAGGACATATTCCTTGCATTTAATATCATATGTATACGTCTATGGATCAACATTTTGACGTATAGCTTGCCAAGTGTAATTTGTATTATTGTGTAATTTGTCGCATTAAGCATCCTTCCAACCCTGCCTGTAAATTGTTTTAAAAATAAATAAAAATAAGAATTACAATAATATTTTATTTGTTTAGAGCCAAAATAATGTCAAAAACAAGTTCAAGAATATTTTCCTGTAACAAAAAAATTGTGTTGTGACTGGGGATCGATCCTGCGATTTATGAGTCGTGTAACCAGCGCGCCTTCAACTGAGCTACCACGTCAAACATTTGAATCGGGAAAGTCGCTATACTTAGAGCAATTGAGCAATTAAAGACTAATCAGCGCATTCTAGCGGCCCTTGAACATAGGGACAAATTCTGATAATTTGACTAAAATCAGATCATTAATTTGTTTGAGGCACAATTAAAAATTATTGTTCATGTGTTTCGATTATCCTCATACGGGATGAAAGAGCGTACACCTAGTGTTACAAGACACGTCACTCTATAACGGGTGATATTTTTCAAAGAGTAAACTGTCATTTCCTTATTGATAGAAACTGTGTTTTTTGGGATATTTATTAGTTCAGAGTTCTATGTTATAATTCCAATACGTGCTTAAATGGTAAAGAGGTAAAAAGTGGTTCAAATACATATGGTACATTTTTAACCGTATTTAACCGTAAGACCATTCTAAAACTAGTTCTAACCAAGTTAATTACATGTCCTATTCGGAATAATTTCGATGAAGTCACCGAGTTCATCAGTTAGGTCTACACATATATTTATAAAACTGCAGTGCTTATTCACGGATGCATCTGAGGTGAAGAGTATTTCTAAGTGGATTTCAAGAGGATTTCAAGAGTATTTCTAAGTGGATTTCAAGAGGATTTCAAGAGTATTTCCAAGAGGATTTCAAGCTCTACCAACATAAACTATTCAGCAAAATCGAGCATCCTTTTGGTTATATCAACCTATTTTTAAAACTTGAATTATGATCTTAAATTTTAGAATAGACGTAATAATAGTTACTATATGTTATTCGTTACTTATGGTTTGTTGTTTTCTAATAAAAAATATCCTCGCTTCCAAACCCTAATGTATTATTTTTATAGAAGACAATATATATCCTCCTTAAGGACTCACTTGATATTATTGAGACACCCGTGATTATTATTTTTTTCATAAGGAAATTATTTAATCGTGTGATTTATTGCTAATGTTAGATACTGATATTAAATGCCGTTGATTTTTCAACGGGTACATTCCACTAAAGAAGAGGAAGCATTCCTCTTCTTTATTATAAAGAAGAGGTGGTTTCTGTCTGTCTGATGTTCCGGGTAAACGCAAAAACTACTGAACCGACTGGGTTGAAACTTGAACCTATGAAACACATAGGCCTATTCACTTCCTTAAAATCCCCTCGGGCTACGCCCCGTGAACATCCTAAGTTTCAATGTTTACATTTCAGAAGAAGGTAAACATTCAGAAACTGTATTGCGAACAGCTGAGGACACTTCCTTTAGACCGCTTGAAGAGCAGAACCAAGAACAGCTGTTTCAAGCTAACTTACCTTCCGAGCGAAGAAGGGTACAGCATTATTTTGAGGAATATTTCAATGATGATAGAGGCACATAGAGGGATTTGTCAATGAATTCTGTGGGATATTTTTCACCGCAGGCGCAGGGTGGAAACACTGTCAACAATGCGCACCAGACATGTACATGACCTCGAGTAGCATGCGCCATGCTTGCGTGTCGCTGTAGAGGAGACTAGTTTTTGTAACTTCTGCGAAGTAATTTGTAAAATTGACTTGTAAATAGAAAGTTTACAAGATTATGTTGATGACAATTTAAACCCATAAACGACGAGTGTTTGGTTTTAAGATAAATTTTTAATTTGATGTTTATAGTTAGTTTTACGCCAGGTTTATTTATAATAATTTAAGCAAGTTTTTTGCTCGTTATGTTAGATACAGCAAAAAAGTAACTTATAGGATAAGTTGAATAATGAACTAAATCTTGAAATTTAATACGGTAATCAATTTAGCAACCACTTCTTTTCATATTTAAAACTACACTACAATGCGGGAGTTAGGAAACTCCCCACGTTATTAATGAACCCGAATAACACTTAAATATAGGCCCCCTATTTATTATTATTTTCCATCACAAAACATGCATTGTCATAAAATAAGCACTTATGTTATACAGTTTAATACTACAACAGATTACAAAATAAAAATCTCGTTTTTGTAATTTTTTATTTAAAAATACCAGTTTCATAAAAACCTTATCCAATAGAATGGCTTTTAATCTGTCCTCGAGTTTTTACCTTCTCCAAATTTGTTAAATAATTCAATTACGTTGTCATATTATCTTCGTTTAAGTAAAAAAAATATGGTATTGTTTTCTTTTAACTGTGAAAATACATTGCACTTAGTTCCCTCAATCAAGGTGTTTTTACAAAGCATATGTAATAAGAAAATGACTAATAGAAGCTGGGTCCAGCATCAAACCTTCAAATATTTAGGTTTTCCGCAGTTTCATGCTTCAAAGTTATACCATTAAACCGACATATCATGTTACTTGTTACGTGATGCTCGACGCTATTTCTGCAATCCCCAGTCAATGCTAGATCGGCAGGACCACGGACGAGTCATTACCTCCGCGGGCAGAGCAGGTTGCCCGGGGCCCGGAAGACAGCAATCATCGGAAGGGGCATAAAGGAAGTCATTTTATCTGTATTATGAGGGCCTTCCCCTTGAACCGCACTTTCCCGAGATAGACGGCGGAATCAAAACAATTGTGGAATAATTTTAATTTTATAATATTTTAATAATTTTGTGTATCTGCTTCGAGTTTCCATATCTCGTCTGACGTCTTTCAGCAATATATACAGTCTTAGAACTAGATAATTTGTAAAGAGCCTATGTAAATAATGTAAAGAGCCTACATGATTTCAGGCTAGGTATTTTAGGTCTTTACAAAATGTTATCTAGTCTCTGATTTCCTTTAGAAAACTCCATCAAGTCTTAAATGTTTGATGATGAAACCCTTCGTGAAAAATATATTCAGCCCAATAAAAGTGCAATCATTGTCTACAACTTAAACCGTAGACATCGACCAACAAAAGGCTGCGTGTACGACAAAACAAAAGAGATCTGTGTGCGAGTATTATTATCTTCCAAGTTCTAAATTGTTCAAATTCAGTGTCTCCGATTTAGAAAAGTGAATTAAATTGAGAATTTCACTACGGGGCAGCATGAGTACGAGTTTCTGAAATAGATTTAGTCTCAGTTATTAGTCTCAAAACAAGTTTGAATCTTTCAGATTTATGAGACGGTAAATGGATTGTAGAATTTCTTTCTTAAGGATATTGACTAAATGCATTTTAGTGAGTGAATTTATATTTATAATTTGAAAACCTTTCTGAAATCGGTTTGTGTAGTTTTGTCTATTCTGTTGCAATATCCTACAGGCAGGATCCTAGCGCCCATTGCGAGGTTAGGTTAAATGATCAAGTTAAGCGTGCAACAACATTCTTATGCTAAGTAACGCTTCGGATTGGAAGCTAAACGTAGACTTCGCTAGGTTTCTTGAGACCGGTTTCTTACGTTTAAATTTTGTAAAACTAAACTTCTCTACACCTAATCCTGTTTTAAATAAGTGAAATTTCCTAATCATGTTTTAATTAATAAATAAATACATTGCTTTGACAAAATGTTGTATCAGCATTACTACTTATTACTTATAACTAGATTTATCTGTATTATTTTCTTCATGTTGATCTTCTTTTATTATAATTGTGTTGTTGAAAATATATACTCTTCAGTGGTTATTCTAATCAACAAAAAAATCATCCAGTATAATACGTTTTTTCAAGTAGATAATATTTAAATTTTGATTTAAATTCTCCAGAAGGTAAATTTTTTTAACTTGTCAGGGATTTTATTCATAAATTTTATTCCATTGTATATTAATTGTCGTTTGTAAAATGTTGTTCTATGATAATTTATGGGTATAGTATTTTTTTGTTCTATGATTTAAATTGCAAGTGTTCACATCCACGTTTTATAATAAAACAAACATTTTCTACCTCTGCAGTGTAGGGGTGCCACCGCGCTACAGGTCGATGGGTTATTCACCTCTGCAGCAAGGTTGGGCCGCCACTACGAACTAGGACGATGATGGATTATTCACCTGTGCAGTGGACGATGGGTTACATACATCTGCAGTAAGGATGGGGTAGAACCGTGCATCAGGTCGGAGGTTATCCACGTCTGTAGCCAGGACTGGGTGCCACCGCAACTCAGGACGGTGAGAGTTTCCACGTTTGCAGAAAGGACGGCTTGCAACCGCGACACAGGATGGAGGTTATCCTCGTCTGCATAATGAATGTGTGCAACCGCACCTCAGGCCGGAGGTTATCCACGTCTGCAGTAATGACTGGGTGGATCCGCTCCTCAGGTCGGAGGTTATCCACGTTTACAATAAAACTGGGTGCAACCGCGCCTTAGGTCAGGGGATATCCACATCTGCAGTGAGGACTGGGTCCCGCACCTCAGGACGGTGTGAGTTTCCACGTCTGCAGTAAGGATGGATGCAACTGCGCCTCAGGTCAGAGGTTTTCCTCCACTGCTGTAAAGACGGGGTGCCACCGCTCCTCAGGACGTTGTGAGTTTCCACGTCTGCAGTAAGGGTGGGTGACCGCACCACAGGTTGGGGGTTATCCACGTCTGCAGTAATGACTGGGTGCAACCGCGCCTCAGGTTGGAGGTTATCTTCGTCTGCAGTGAGGACTGGGCCACCGCAACTCAGGACGGTGAGAGTTTCCACGTCTGCAGTAAGGATGGATGAAACCGCGCCCAAAGTCGGAGGTGTTCCACTAATGCCTTAAGGATGGGGTGAGTTTCCACGTCTGCAGAAAGGATGATTGCAACCGTGCCTCAGGTCGGAGGTTTTCCACGAATGCTGTAAGGACGGGCTGCTACCGCTCCTCAGGACGGTGTGAGTTTCCACGTCTGCAGTAAGGATGGGTGCAACTGCGTCACAGGTCGGGGGTTATCCACGTCTGCAGAAAGGACTAGGTGCAACCGCGCCTCAGGTCGGTGTGAGTTTCCACGTCAGTAGGGGGCATTACTCACGTCTGCAGTAAGAATGGATGCAATTGCGCCTCAGGTTGGAGGTTTTCCACCTCTGCTGTAAGGACGGGGTGCCTCCACTCCTAAGGACGGCGTGAGTTTCCACGTCTGCAGTAAGGATGGATGCAACTGCACCTCAGGTCCGAGGTATTCCACCTATGCTGTAAGGACTGGGTGCCACCACTCCTAAGGACGGTGTGAGTTTCCACGTCCGCAGTAAGGATGGGTGCAACCGCGCCACTGGTCGAGGATTATCAAGGTCTGCACTAAGGATGGGTGCAAGCACACCTCAGGTCAGAGGTAATCCACGTCTGCAGTGAGGACTAGGTGACACCGCACTTCAGAACGGTGAGAGTTTCCATATCTGCAGTAAGGATGGATGAAACCGCGCCCCAGGTCGGAGGTGTTCCATTAATGCCTTAAGGAGGGGGTGAGAAACCGCGCCTCATGTCGGGGGTTATCCACGTCTGCAATAAGGACTGGGTCACAGCACCTCAGGACGGTGTGAGTTTCCACGTCTGCAGAAAGGATGGATGCAAACGCGCCTTACAGCTCTGCAGTAAGGATGAGGTGCAACCATGCCTCAGGTCAGAGGTTATATACCTCTGCGGGAAGGGTGGGTGCAACCGCGCCCTAGAACGGTGTGAGTTTCCACCTCTGCAGTACGGTTGGGTGCAACCGCACCTCACGGCGGAGGTTGTTCACCTCTGCAGATAGGACGGGATTCCCCAGCACTACAGGATGGTTGGTTATCCAGCTCTGCAGTAAGGATGGGGTGCCTCAGAACCTAAGAACGGTTGAATTTTCCACCTCTACAGTAAGGTCGAGGTGTATCCGCACCTCAGGTCGGAGTGTCGGAGGTTATCCTTCTCTTTAGTAAGGATGGGTACAACCGCGCCTCAGGTTGGAGGTTATCCTTCTATGCAGTAAGGATGGGTGAATCCTCACCTCAGGTAGGAGGGTCGGAGGTTATCCTTCTCCTTCTCTGCAGTAAGGATGAGTGAATCCTCACCTCAGGTAGGAGGGTCGGAGGTTATTCTTCTCTGCAGTAAGGTTGGGTGAATCCTCACCTCAGGTAGGAGGGTCGGAGGTCATCCTTCTCAGCAGTAAGGATGGGTGAATCCTCACCTCAGGTAGGAGGGTCGGAGGTTATCCTTCTCTGCAGTAAGTATGGGTGAATCCTCACCTCAGGTAGGAGGGTCGGAGGTCATCCTTCTCTGCAGTAAGGATGGGTACAACCGCGCCTCAGGTCGGAACTCCTGCAGTAAGGACGAGATGTAACCACACTACAGGTCGGTGGGTTATCCACCTCTGCAGTAAGGACGGGGTGTCACTGCGATACTGGACGGTGGGGAATGAATGAAATGCAACTGCGAGGAGTGAGCGAGAGTTCCACTTGGAGAGGAGACGGAGAGGTCAGTTGATTCCCACGAGCGAGGACTGGTCTCAGTGACCTACTACGTCAACTAGATGCACTCCGGCGGCACCGCCATGGAAGCTCATCCGATAATCCTCCAGAGTTGTTGACGTATCTAAGAAATGCATCCGGGCCGAGGGCAACGTCGAGGTCAACTTACATTTTATTATAAGTTGTTTTTGCATTACTGTATCACCAATTCATTTCCTCATCTTTCTTGTTGCATCATCCAGTACACATTCCCAGTGGCGAAACTGATTATTTTGGGCCCCCCGCAAAATTATTTTCAGGCCCCCCATTTATCATAATCGTACAGTTTCACCCTATCCCTATCCATTTATCTAGATTCTAGGATAAGGTTGCATGACCCAGATGTTTCCGAACCTCCAAATACATAACTTCAGTCAGTTACAGCCTGCATCATTGTATAGTTTTAGCGATTTAATAACGCCCAAAATGTTCTCATTTAGGCTAGCGATAATGTTTTAATAGTATCATCACGTCAATGTAACATAAAATACCTACAAATTACGTCGACAATTGTCGATTCAAAACGTGAGCCTCATAAAGTCCAGATCCTAGGTCAGCAATTCGTTCTGTTCCTGTCCAAATGTGGAAAAGGTGGGGATTTATATTCAGTTTGGAGTGAAATGGCCGCTATAGCGTTTACAGATGTACCTTGAGGTTTTGAAAACGATCTTATCATGAGCCCCCGATTTATCATTTATCACTATCCTAAAGCTGATTCACCATCAAAAATACAGTTCAAAAAGTTTACTGACATTACTAACAACCGTTTTAAAATTGTTGTGCAAAATTATGAAATATTTGTTAAAATAGCTCACTTTAAAGTTTATTTTTAAAGTAATTGGAATTGAGGAAAATTAAAATAATAAACCTTATTGCAGTTTTAAAGTGTGTAATTTTTTTAACACTAATCACAACGAATAAAAGATCTATAGGCTAAAAATAATTTAATTCTTAAAGTTTGACTAACAACATTATTGCTACTTTGAAATATTTTGAAAATGAAATATAGTAATTTCATCCCATTATGCGGGCCCACCAGAGTTTTTAACTCGGCCCGCGGGCCCCGCCGCTTCGGTTTACGGGCCCCTTAGGCCCGTGGGCCCCCCTGCACCGCGGGGTCTGTGGGCCCGGCACTTACGCCACTGCACATTCCCAAGTCATACTGCATTCCGAGTTGGAAAGGAAGGAAGCTATTGTGCATAACGTAACTTGATGTGAAATTAAGTTATGTAGGATAAACAAGACGCTTTATGTAAAAAAGGTAATTGTGGAAGCAAAAGGAGAATTTACATTTGATCATTTAATAGTTAATTTAGCTGCTCACCCGCAAGATTTTGCGGTTAAATAACGCAAAATAAGTAAGAGAGTAGAAAAATTGTACACAAAACAATGAAAGTTTTTAGTTAGATATAATCCTTGTAACAGCTGTACAATAACGGTACATCCCTTTTCCACCTGTTCTACTTAACCGATTTTAGCGAATTTCCCCTATAGGGAAGAAGCTATTACCGTAGTCGGCATGGTAAGACCTAGGCCCGGGACCATGATAACTTTTCGTTTTGAGGTCCCCAGACACCAAAAACACCATTCGTTCGAAACTGTATATATATGTGTGTGTGTGTGTGTGTGTGTGTGTGTGTGTGTGTGTGTGTGTGTGTGTGTGTCCGTGAGCACGATAACTCTCGTAAAAATGATCCGATTTTGATGAAACTTGGTATAAACGTGTAAAGCAACATTTATGACTTCAAGTTCGAAAACCAGCCAGATCGCTCTATCCGAAGGGGTATTTTGGGGGGTTTTGTACCCCAAAAATGGGTTTTTTGAATTTTTATATGTAATTTTTGAAATAGTCAAATTTTATTTTTCACCATTCAATTCAGCTTAAAAAACACCAAATTTGGTATTTCGATCATTCCTCTACGTCAATTGGTTACCGAGATATTGAAAGTGCTAAACACAGTACGTTGTCTAATGTTATTCTTATGGAGGAAAAGAAAATTTTTATTTCTCGCTTATTTATGAACGTATACTGACGAAACTTGGTATACAGCTTCATCTCATTGTGGTCTATTAATATTTGCTAAACAAATTTTTTTGCCAAATTATCCCGTAACAGCAAACCTGCGTACTCAGCCCCCATGTTATTCTTATGGAGAATAATTAAATGCTCTGTCTCCCTTAATTATGAACATAAATGAATACAAACTGGTATACGACTTCACCTAGTTGAGTTATATTGATATTAGCATAAAAAACAATTTTTTGTGCTCCTCATTGCAGCAAACCTGCGTACTCAGTCCCAATGTTATTCTTATGGAGAATAATTAAAATTGTATATATCGCTTATTTGTGAATATATTTTTATAAAACTTGGTAAGTGGCTTTATGTAGTATTAAGACATTTATATCTCCATTGGAAATTCGCTGAGTATGCAGGTTTGCTGCGACGGGGGTATTTATGATTGAGGTGTCATTTTAAAGCTTATGATCTAGGGCACTAGCAAAATTATAAAGGTCATTGCGTTTAGGACTTCACCCCCCTAGCCTTTGATTTATTTCTAGAGGGCGTTTTCAAAGGTCCAGTGCAGACCAACTTGCATTATAACGGTTTTAAATGTGTCTTTAATTTAACAGCTGATAATAATGATAATTTTTTGTTTATGATAAAAAGTATTGTGCAAGATTAGAATCAACAACATAAGGTCTGAATCAGTATGCCGCGTAAAAGAAAACGTTGTTTGGGTAGAAAATCTAACGATGCTAAACGGAAGAGATTGAGTAGATCTACTGGAGGCAACGATGATTCTGACACGGATGATGGTCTACAGCTGGAACCTATTTTGTTGTTTCGTCTGCTATTAAAATAAAATAGAATCTAAACCTACAAAAGGGAAAACCCTCACTATGACTGACTGACTCACTCACTCATCATGAATTCTCCTAATTACCATTTACCTAGAGAGTTTAAATTGTGTACTTTGATTCTTTAGTCTAAAATAGGAAAACTAATTGGTTTTCATCCTGTTCTGACCTTAGGGCTCCGGAGACCCCGACAAAGTTCCCATTCAGTTTTGTTTGAGCTTATGACGATATAAACAGCTGATCTTGATGCGTAGTAGTTACACGGGCTAACCACAGAATGCAGCACACACAACTGTCATAGTTTTTAGCGAATTTCCCCTATAGGGAAGAAGCTATTACCGTAGGTCTCATGGTAAGACTTAAGCCCGAGACCATGATAACTTTTCATTTTGAGGTCCCCAGATGCCAAAAACACCATTCGTTCAAATTTGTATATATATAGTACCTGGGGGCCGAGCTTTGCTCGGGGGAAGGCCAGTCAGTTTGTTTAGATGAATTGGAGTAATATCTCACCACTTCCCCCTACTGATAATCATATTTGTATAACTCATTTGCCTCTTTTCTACATTTTTAAGGTCACTACAGTTGTTATTTATTGCTCAATGTCCCTTTGATTTATTTCACTACTCTATATATGTAATCTTCACTCAAATATTTTAATCTCTGCTCTCAGGAAACCACATGTTAATAATCATAACCATGAGTATTACTTTGACAGTTCCCTGATTGATTATGCCATACCAAGTTTCAATGCGGCTTTATGTGGTATTAAGACATATATTTTGCATTGGAAATTCGCTGAGTACGCAGGTTTGCTGCGACTGGGGTATTATAAATCATTTGCGGGGCGAAGCCTGCGGGTATAACAGGTAGTCAGGCCTAAAACACATACACAATAACATAACCTAAATCATCTGTTGACAGTTGAGTAAATTAAATAAGTAATTTATTTGAAACTAAATTAGGTTTTGTAATTTGCGGATATAATAATTATAACAGCTGTTTATTGAATTAAAATAAACTACATGTGGCATAAACCAAATAAAACTCTCCTCCATATGAACAGCATGGGAACTCGGAAGTCCCTTGGGGCAGAGCCCTGGGCCTAATCGAAAATCTGGCTCGACAGTGACTTAGAACTTGAAATTATCTTATAAATAAATAAACGGTATCAGGAAACTGACACATACTTTCTCCCTTTTAGCCCAACTTTAATGAATAAATTACATTTTATTTACTAAATATAGAATACAAAGCACGGTCGAATGTACAGAAAATCTTGTAAACAAGTTGTTTTAAAAAACATCCGCCCAAATCCCTGCTTTGGAGGCACTACAGAATCCATTGCTACACTCGTGGTTTTAAGAGGGGAAATGCCCCCTATTCCCCCCCAGGGTTATTAAGGGGCAACATATTTCGAATTACCTCTGTCGGTCAATGCTAAATTGACAAGCATATCAAGTTTGATTGAAATTGATCAGTAAATAAGAGAGAAATTGTAATTTTTGTATTCCCCATAAGAATAACATTGGACAACGTACTGCGTTTACCGCTAAATGAAAATTTCAATTTTCTCCGAAACCAGATATCGTAGAATAGTAATTAAAAATACTAAATTATTTAGTTTTCTGAGCTCTTTTTAATGGTGAATAGTAATATTTTTTTTGTATTTATGTCTTTTTATGAAAAATCCAAAAAACTGAATTTTGGATGTTTTAAGTCCTGCAATTTCTGAACCCGAATTTTTACAGGAATGCGGGTGGTGTCATTTTGTTGGAAAACTAAAGTTCTACAAACGACTAAAGTTTAATCAAAATCGTTAGAGCCGTTTTTGAGACATTTTGATTTTTCATGTTTTTGGCGGTTTTTGGGGGATAATTACCCTTAAAAATAAAACATTCAAAAGAATGAAATAACGCCTGGAGATATCGTGTATTAGTACTTACATACCAAATTTCATAAAAATCGGCTTATTGGTTAGGGCTCTAGCTCTGTACACATCCACACACACACACACACACACACACACACACACACACACACACACACACACACACACACACACACACACACACACACACACACACACACACACACACACACACACACACACACACACACACACACACACACACACACACACACACACACACAGACAGACATCATGTAAAAACCACTTTTTTGGGTTCAGGGAGCACCAAAACGAATATTTCCACTAACAACTCAAATTAAAAAATGTTGACGAAAACAATACTTTCTCCATATACTATGTATAGAGGGAGAAAGTAAAAAAGAATCATCAAAATCGGTTAAGTATTAACTTCAGGAAGTGGGTAAAGAAAAAGGAGGATTTTTTAAAATATGTAGATAGGTATATCCAAAGTTAGATTTCGATTTTAACCAAAATAAATTATATTTGAGACGGGAATAACTCTATGAGTTCTGTATATTAGCTGTATTTCTACAACATTGCAGGTCATTCGGTCCAGATACTTGTGTATAATGACTAACAAACAATTGAAGGTGGCATATAGACAAAAAAAAACACCCTTAAAAAATAATACATAACGATTATCCTCGTGCAGGGCAAACTTTTATTTTAAACTAGCAGTTACCCGGCGCGCGTTGCTGCGCCCAAAACATTGATTTTTTTAATTACAGCTGTTAATTAATTACAGCTGTTAATTTTGTAAACATAAATTTCTAAAACCTGACACTGCACCCTTCTATGCCCTCTGGGTCGGAGCCCTTTGGACAGATTTTCACCAAACTTCACACAAACCATCCTTGAATAGTGCTTAATAATGCCTGAAAGTTTCATTACAATCTGTCGAGCGGTTTCGGAGTCCATAGGCTACATACATACATACATATATATATATATATATATATATATATATATATATATATATATATTTTTATATATACATACATACTTCCTCTTTTATAGAAATAGATTTTACCGTCTAGGAATGATTGCTTAAATGAATGCATTTGAGGAATTTGGAATCTGGAATATTTTATATTTTCGACTTGGGTGTACAGTACCGGTATATATTCTCAAGGAGTTTCCCGATTTGCACTTTAATTTGTATAAAACACCTCTTGAAGGTTCACGCGTATGTAGGAAGTTGCCGTAAAACATCGAAGTTTTAAATAATATATTGTTTTATCACAATTTATAAGGTTATGAAGGTGTCCAAAGATTGTTAATTAACATTAGGATTTATTTAATTTCGTTTTATACTCAAACCGGGGATTTCCCGGATACATACTTGGGAGAGTGATGTTTTAGTTAAAGGTTATCTCGGTATTCCGGCTGCAGATAACATTTTAACTGTACCACGTTCATTTACGAAATAAACAATTCATTAGATATTAAGTATACAAATTCAAACAAATAATTGTCCTACGGTTTCTCACTTTCTAGTCAATTACCAAACCGCGATTAATCTGGACATATTATGCATATAATATCGGTTATTACAGCCCAGTGGTGGAGGACCGTTACGGTTGCGAATGTAGTCCAGCGGCGGACCTGTTCTCCCCCCTAGTCCTGGCGGGGCCGAGGGGGCAGGGGGCAGGGGGCCCAGCGGCGGGCCCCAGTCTGTGTACATGAGCGCAGGAGAGAGGACCCCCTTCTCTGCAGGTAAGGATGACGTCACTGCCGCATTTGTCCGCATTTCCATATATGCTGTAGAAACACCTGATCTCTGACCAACTCTCTCCGTCGCCGCGGCGCCGCTCTCTCTAACATAACGCACGGTTCACCGTCGTCGAAGGTGCATTTAGAAAACCTTCACAAGCTTCGAGAATTTTTTAAAGTTTAAAAGTAAAAACAAATTTGCTGTCATTACCTCTTTTTGCGACTGCACATTAACATGGATTTCATTCTTTATTTAAAAGTTCCCGTAATTTTAAAGTATTAGTTCGGTAGGTATTGAGAATGTTTTACAACTGTATAAGTATTTCAAAGATCCGTTCAGTGGTAGTTTAACAGTATCAGAAAACTGACACATACTTTCTGTCGTTAAAAACTTACTATATTTAGCCAAATGTATGTTCATTCTAGCCAAAGAGGATTAATTCCAATCATTTTTCTCTATTTTGATGAAGAGCGAATTCTCCTTTTCCCATTCCCTTTTCAGTAAATGAAACAAAAACATTAAATCAGTCTAATTAAAAATCGTGCGGTCCATTACACAAAGTTTTGCTCAGATCCATTTAGTGGTTGTTTTGATGCTTTTAGTGGGTTTTGCTCAGGAGGGAAACCCCCCTCAGAGGTTCAGGTACTTCTTGTATTCTCAATTGGTTGCCGCTAGCTATAGATTCACAAATTTGTACTAAACTATGTAGAATATAAGACAAATATGATAATTTATGGCTCCCTCCTTAAAAACAACATTGTACTGTCAAATCACGATATACACTGTATAAAATTTTTACCAATTTTTGAAAAATCGCCTTTAAACTTTGTAACATAATAAGTTCACCATACAATGTTATTGCACTCTTTTTAATGGTAGCCTAATGCTATTAAACATAATGGTGTCGGGCAAAGTCAATATGTATTATTGTTCAACACAAAGTTTTGTATTTTCTGACCCCGAATTTCCCTATAGACATACAAGTGGGATCATTTTGTTAGAGGGGCCTGAATAATGTCATAATTAATTGATGAGTCACTTCTTCAAGGTCTAATTAAAACTGTTAAAGCTTATTTCGAAATAAATTGTGAATTATATATCGTTTTAGCGGTTTGGAGTGATAATAAATGAGGTACAAAAATAACAGCAAATTTAAAAAAGTCAGGAAATAGAATTGTCAATATGTTTGTAGGGCTCACACAAATTAAAAAAACCCCTCATCAAAACAATACGGAAAAACATCATTAATAAGTAACACATGAAATCTTAACTTTAAATGTTGTTAAACTATAATCTGACTTTTTTCATAGAATAGATTATCTTTCATAGTCTCGTCCGATAGGCGGGCTGTCCGGCGTGCGTAGTAGCCTGGTAGTGATTAATTACATAAGACACTCTATCAAAGACGCCCGCCGCCGCTGCAGCGGACACCTTGATATTTCCATGTATGACATCACCGCTGTTATTCAGACCCGCTCACCTTGCTTGAGCCGCAAGAAGCCGATAAATTTGCACAGAAAGTAAACTCTTATCGTAAAATTATCCTCACTAAGGAAAATTAGGTAGGGAATGCGCAGGGCGATATTTGAATTTGTGTAGAGTTGTGTTTTGTTTCATGAGTAACTAGGAATTGCATACAGAAAAGAAGTAAAATCTATTGTAACTCTCGTATACACATATTTCAGAGTGGGCTCTAGTCACCGGCTTCTCCACTAAAATTTCGATATCACAAATAATAATCGTTTACTAATTCTAAACTATTTAAGATTTACAATTTTTTACGGGTGGACTATTTATGCACTTCTGCTCACTGGACTCGCTATGTAATTATTTGCTCTTTAAAATGAACCATAAATCAACGATTTCGAATAACCCGTTGAGGAGGGGCGGGCTTTGAAAGATAACATTGACCTCATGGGGGGAATTGGTAGAAAAGCATGTTGCGAAACTGAAGCCCACTCTTAAAAAGCTAATTTTGGAATATGTATGTAATAAAATTGGAAATCAAATGGCAAAACGGAAATTAAAATTTGAAGGAGTTTTGTGAGAAAACCCCAAAGTATTGCTCTTAAATTCCTACATTTGTCAAAATTCAGAAAATGTCACAAAATTCCTTCAGTGCTTCGCCCCATTGGTCTTAACAGTTTTAATGTTTATCCAAGGCAGACGATGAATTTACTTGGTAATATTATTATAGAAATGTTCCTATGTAGTCTTACACCTTCATCGGTTTCTCCACAGAATTCGGTATAATGTTCACCGGTGTAACTGGGATCATCAGAAGTTTTATACTTTAAATCGCTAGTTTTAAGATGTCCATGAAGAAATTGGTAATCCTCCACATTGATTTTGAAGGTTTTAACCTAAAAAATATCATATTGCATATCAATATGCAATATGATATATTATATATGTTGTAATTAGTATATTCATCAAAATGCAGCAACAAATGCAAATACCTTTTGGATTTTAACCGTGGACTTTAAAATGAAAAATTTGTAAGGTTTTTCTAATGTGGATACAGATTTTAATTGATTAGACGCCCACGAAAAAAAACAGAACTAAGATAATAACTGTTTCTTGCAAGAAAGTATTAGCAGTTTTACAGGATTTCAGCCGGCGGATTTGGGATCATCGTTTAGTTTTATTTAAATTGTTAAGACGTTTTGCTGACGAAGACCTGTTTTGTGAAGTTTCCTTTTCTTTTTTGTACCTGAAAAGATACGACTTTGGGGCCCGAACGCGACAGTTTCTTCGCCAATTCGTGTATGAGATTTGTCCAAGACCTCACTCTATTGACGACTGACGCCGCCGCCGACGTCTCGGTGATAAATTCACGTCCTCTGAAAGCGGAAAACGTGCAAGCAGTCAGTTTGGCATTTCAACTCTCCCTGGTGTTGAAATGCCAAATACAAATTGAATTTGAGGTTTTCGATATCCATTGTTTACAAGCAAGTAACTGAAGGCCTAAAACCATATTTGGAGTGTTTTAAAATACAGTAAAGAAAAACGATATAAATAAATGTTTACTTATATGAGTTATATGAAAGCCAAAACTAAAGTGCTAATAAATACTTATACCGAGTTAAATGACACGATTTGTAATACATATATGTTAATAAAAGAATTTCTTGGTACTTGTCTAGCGAAAAATATTATTGTATATAGATATTTCGCATCAATTATAAGCTACTAGCTGTTACCCGGCAGACGTTGTCATGCCTTTGACTATTCCCAACTAAAACCAATATCACCAAGATCACCTATTCAAGTAAACATGTCATTAGCTTTTATGTAAACAACAATATATATCCATAAGGTTTATATGGGAACACTTTTGGGCCTCTTGGGAGAAACCCAATTGAGTTAGGACGAAATGAAAGGCTTAAAAACCTTCTCCGTGAAATTTTACATATATGGTTCGTGAAATATACAAGTTTCATGGCAAACGGTCAAACGGTGTCCGAGTCCATAAACTTCAAATATATACACAAACAAACAAACCAACATCATTTTTTATGAATTTATTAATTTCTAGATGTGCCTTTTGAGGTTTTAAAAACATCCTACTTCAGGGTTCCGCCTCATTATAGAGTTATTGTATTTACTTTAAGTAGCCAGCTGATTGTAATGTAAATTTGTTTAAACATCAGCAGTGTCTGCAAGTAATATAATAAAAAAATGCAGGAATAAGAGGCAATTGATTTCTATACTTCAGCGAATTGCAAATGAAAATCATTGCAAAATGGTAATAATTAAAATATAGAAAATCTGTACCGCTCCAAAAAGTTGTACCGTAGCAAACTCTAACAGAATGTAATATAATTTTCAATTATTACCCATTAGAGAGAATACCAGACATTTTGAGCTATCGTGAAATAATCTTTTCCCTTGATATTTTATTTTTCTCAACTTAAATATTTTTGTCCCAGCGAATCGAGTGAGATCGTACATTTTTAACAAAGATCCAAAATAATCGAATACTTAAAATCTAAGGACCATAGCGCCATGGTTTTGCCATGGTGTTTGCCTGTATTCCTCCCGCAGTTGAGGCTCAGTTCACAAAATGTAGGGGGAATGGGTATCTAATTACATTTTCAGCTACTTTAATTCTATTTATTTAGCGAATGTAAAACTACCCGTTTCCCCCCCGTAAAGCAAGCCATTTGACCATTATCGTCCCTTTTAAATCTACCTTTAGTGACTGACATGACCGTAAAAACTAAACTCCATAAGAATAACATTGCAACTTTGAAAGCCCATGGGGCGGAATCCTGAACGTCGATGTTTCTGAAAACCCCAAAAGGCATCTATAATCCGATTATTTAAAAGAATATTTATAAAAATTGTATTATATTAAAAAAAACATGAATTACAATTTTAAATGTCTCAATTCGTGTTAAAAAATACAACTATCAATATAAACTCAAAGGAATAAGATACAAAATATTTGAAAAAATTTTCTATAAACGTGTTTAACTTACAATTTAAATAAAGTTTATTAGAAATTTCTAACCATGAGTTACCGTTTCTAACGTTACCGTGCAAGGTTCCGAAGTAGAATTTTAATCGCCGCGCGGTCGCTCCGGCAGCACTTCCTTTCAATAATCGGACTATAGAGGGAGAAATATTTTATTGATACGAAACATACTTCCAAAATAACAGTTAAGAGATCGAAAATCGCCGAACAAAAATCAATAAATTCTTTGAATAATATAGGTAACCAATAATTATTCTGTATATATTCCCAAAATGAATACCTCTATCATAACATTTTCACCCACAAATCGATCTATAATTTTCTCTTAATGAGGGGAAAACACGTTTTATATCATATCTTAAATTCTCGTGGGAACTTAACACAGAACTTAGAATCACAACATAAATCTAAAAGAAAACTGAAGAATAAAAAGGGTCAATCGTGTTCAGGACTTAGCATTCAACTTCCCATTTTGCCCATAATGGTTTCTTGCTGCGATCTTAAAAAATTCCGTTAAAAACTTATGTTTCTATAACATAACGATTATTATTCTGAAAGGCCAAACTATTTATATTAATAGGCAAGCACAAAACCGTCCCTTCTTTTTTCCCAGCTTGTATGCATCGAAGAAGAAATTCACGCATGCCGTTAGAAAGGTATTGTCCTGTAGCTGAGCAGAAACCCATTATAATTTACATCGGCCCTCAGGGCTACGCCCAGCAGGCTTTCAAAGTTTCAATGTTAATCGTATAGAAGAACAGTAATTGATTGAATAATTCTATATTTGACAGCTGTTGATATAACAAATGTTAGCAAAACATCAATATCAGGTATTTCAGGTATAATGAAAATAAAAGTGCATCTGAAATGGCAACCCAAGGTTGATTTTGAGATCATTAAATCACAATAGGGAGTGTGTAACCCAAGAATTATTCTATGGAATCCAAGAATGGTCGAATTTCGACCATTGGGCGGTCTTTGGTTTCTATTAATTTGTGGTCTTGCTGAAGCATTCACTATTTTTCTCTGAACTATTCTCGCTTCTTATGCAAGAGCCAACTTTAACGCTATGAACAACTTCATTTGCTGTACCCAATCAGCCTCAAACTGGTATAGACCAGTTTTAAGGTAGTCCTAGGACACTAAAGTCCTGGGAAATTGTGCCCCAGGACCACCTTAAAACTGGTCTATACCAGTTTTGAGGCTGACATTGGGTACAGCAAATGAAGTTGTCATTACATATGGTAAGTCTTTTGGCTGTCCATTATGACAAATTTCCCTTTCACATTTGGTCCCTCCATTCGCAGCGGCTATAGAGACAGAATCTCCGAGTTTGGTCCCCAACCTGCCAACATGAGAATGGATGGCCCCTGGCTGTTGTACATGGATACCCTGTCAGTTGAGTTGACCAGTCGGAGGGCAGAATGCGGGTCCCCTGTTTGAGAGCTTCATCCCAGCTGTCACAGGGGCACGGGAGTTGGCCCTCTGAAGGGTCGATTTGGCTGCCGTCCCATCCCACCCTTTCCTTTCCTGCTATATTTCCTTTCCTTCCGGTAACCTGCGCAATATTCCTGCTTGTGGAAGATGTGCCTAGCAGGATGTGTACATGCTGGGTTTCCTAATCCGCAACAATGATGATGATGATGAACGCAATGAAACATTGCGAAAAGGTTTTATTCAGCCTATTCATTAAAACACAGACTTTGGCTTAATTTTATTAATGTGATTTAATATTTTTATTAAATTTATATCAACAGAATATCGGACAGTAATTAGCTAAGTAGTTTCAAATTAACACATGCATCTAATACTTGCTCTAAACTGTTGCTACGAAACGTTAAATTAAAAAATTGACAACTTCTGGGAAAATTTGGATGACGAAAGTTCGGTTTGATTTACTTCTTGACTCTGCATACTGTTGAGGCAGCCAAAAGAGGCATCATGACAAAGGTATGTTTGTTTATTAATGTTTGTAGCCACCTATCCCTTTAACATCTTTGAGTTTTCTACTTTTTAACAATCCTGTAACTACATTCGACATTATTTTATTCATATTTGATCTACTAAGTACGATCCTCACTTATCAGAAGTTAAATAAGCGTTTGCTTCTATTTTACTAAACTCGTAGTTGAGAAAAATTGTAAAACTTTGACCAAGAAGTACACAACTAGGTACTCGATTCACTTTAGACACCTACGATACTTTACCGTACTCCAAGAACAGGTTAGCTGTTGTTTTACTAATCTTGTTGTACAGCAAACAAATAAATGTGCGTTAATAACGCAGCATTTCATATCTGAAGTAAGCACCTCATTTGCATTTTATAAAATAAAAATAAATTAAATGATAAAACTTAACACGTCATTTCGGACATTTATTACGCCCATTTGCTAATGGCTTTAATGATAGGAATAGTGTCCAGGTATGTAATCAGCATTTAGGCTTTCCTTTGACTAGGGCTCCGCCCTATTGGCCTTCAACGCTCCAATGTCGGATGTTGTATTAGACGATACGTTACTTAAATACAAACTCCATTTGTTTTGTGCACTCTTATTTTCTCAGATGTTTTGCCGAGACGATCCAGTATAAATTAAATGAAATAATGTTTCCACTAGCCGAAAAATTTTAGTAATTTAACAATAAATTGTATATTAATAAATTTATTAATACATTATAATAAAATAAAATAATAAATAATAAAATACAAATTAATAAATTGTATAAAGCAAAGTTTTTATCTACTTAAAGTTACATTTATAATTTAATCTGTTGTTAAAATTGGTATTTATATTTATTAGAACGTGAGCTAAATGGCTTTACAAACTTACAATTGAACCCAGCAAAACATTCTCATGTCTATAAACGAATAGCATAATACTAGTTTTGATTGGCATTTTTTCCTTTAGGCGAGGTAACAAAATCTTCCAGGTACTACTTTTGGACAACACTCACCTTGCTATTATGTCCATTTTTAAGCTGGATTTTTCAACTTTGTCGAAATTTTTTTCACACACACACACACATATGGACGAAACACAAATAACACAGTATCTTGCACTCTCGATATTTCGTGGCACCACAAGCGTCTTCAAGGTAGTTTGCCGGTCGCGTATTCTTGTCGAATGCCTGACCATGACTGGCATAATACTCGTACTAGTGCAGAAGTTTAATCATTTAAATGTTCCGTGACTAGTCCGTTATATTTTTAAGCTGGAATGGTGTTTGTTAAGAGAACCCCTACATTATATCTGAACCGTTTAAATGTTAGATTCGTAATGGGTTGCTTATTTGGGTAAGCAACTTAATCATGGATATCACCATCTGTTAGGTTTTATATAACTGACTATTCCGTAAAATAACAACACCTAATGTATACAATCACAGTGGACGTAACTAAATCCAAAACGGAATAACATATCACTAGGCTTTTCACAACGTGGCAACCTCGATCTCGTTAGATTCGGTGAATCACGCATGCGCCGTGGCATAGGCCTACACCCACCCTTCACTAGGAGGTGGTATAGTGCGAGAATGCCCTTCCATCACACGTTCAGGCAATATGTAGAACCAGTGCAAAGTCTCCCTGGCCCTACTGTAGAAGAAGCTGCGAATCGCATTCACACACCCCTTAACCATTAGATGGTATAGTGCGACAATGCCCTTCCATCACAAATTCAGGCAATATGTAGGACTAGTGCAAAGTCTCCGTAGCCCTACTGTAGAAGAAGCTGCGAATCGCATTCACACCCCTCACACCATTAGATGGTATAGTACGGCGATGCCCTTCCATTACACGTTCAGGCAATATGTAGGACCAGTGCAAAGTCTCCGTAGCCCTACTGTAGAAGAAGCTGCGAATCGCATTCACACACCCGTCACACTATTAGATGGTATAGTGCGGCGATGCCCTTCCATCACACGTTCAGGCAATATGTAGGACTAGTGCAAAGTCTCCGTAGCCCTACTGTAGATGAAGCTGCGAATCACGTTCACACACCCCTCACACCATTAGATGGTATAGTAAGGCGATGCCCTTCCATCACACGTTCAGGCAATATGTAGGACCAGTGCAAAGTCTCCGTAGCCCTACTGTAGAAGAAGCTGCGAATCGCATTCACACATCCGTCACACTATTAGATGGTATAGTGCGGCGATGCCCTTCCATCACACGTTCAGGCAATATGTAGGACTAGTGCAAAGTCTCCGTAGCCCTACTGTAGATGAAGCTGCGAATCACGTTCACACACCCCTCACACCATTAGATGGTATAGTAAGGCGATGCCCTTCCATCACACGTTCAGGCAATATGTAGGATCAGTGCAAAGTCTCCGTAGCCCTACTGTAGATGAAGCTGCGAATCACGTTCACACACCCCTCACACCATTAGATGGTATAGTACGGCGATGCCCTTCCATCACACGTTCAGGCAATATGTAGGACCAGTGCAAAGTCTCCGTAGCCCTACTGTAGATGAAGCTGCGAATCACGTTCACACACCCCTCACACCATTAGATGGTATAGTACGGCGATGCCCTTCCATCACACGTTCAGGCAATATGTAGGACCAGTGCAAAGTCTCCGTAGCCCTACTGTAGATGAAGCTGCGAATCACGTTCACACACCCCTCACACCATTAGATGGTATAGTACGGCGATGCCCTTCCATCACACGTTCAGGCAATATGTAGGACCAGTGCAAAGTCTCCGTAGCCCTACTGTAGATGAAGCTGCGAATCACGTTCACACACCCCTCACACCATTAGATGGTATAGTACGGCGATGCCCTTCCATCACACGTTCAGGCAATATGTAGGACCAGTGCAAAGTCTCCGTAGCCCTACTGTAGAAGAAGCTACGAATCGCATTCACACATCCGTCACACTATTAGATGGTATAGTGCGGCGATGCCCTTCCATCACACGTTCAGGCAATATGTAGGACCAGTGCAAAGTCTCCGTAGCCCTATTGTAGAAGAAGCTGCGAATCGCACTCACACACCCGTCACACCATTAGATGGTATAGTAAGGCGATGCCCTTCCATCACACGTTCAGGCAATATGTATTACCAGTGCAGTCTCCGTAGCCCTACTGTAGAAGAAGCTGCGAATCGCGTTCACACACCCGTCACACCATTAGATGGTATAGTGCGGCGATGCCCTTCCATCACACGTTCAGGCAATATGTAGGACCAGTGCAAAGTCTCCGTAGCCCTACTGTAGAAGAAGCTGCGAATCGTGTTCACACACCCGTCACACCATTAGATGGTATAGTGCGGCGATGCATTTCCATCACACGTTCAGGCAATATGTATTACCAGTGCAAAGTCTCCGTGGCCCTACTGTAGAAGAAGCTGCGACTCACTTCCACACACCCGTCTCACTGTTAGGTGGTATAGTGCGGCAATGCCCTTCTACCACACGTTCAGGCAATATGTAGAATCAGTGCAAAGTCTACGTGGCCCTACTGTAGAAGAAGCTGCGAATCGCGTTCACACACCAGTCACGCCATTAGATGGTATATTAAGGCGATGCCCTTCCATCACACGTTCAGGCAATATGTATTACCAGTGTAAAGTCTCCGTGGCCCTACTGGAGAAGAAGCTGCGACTCTCGTCCACACATCCGTCACACCATTAGGTGGTATAGTGCGGCAATGCCCTTCTATCTCACGTTCAGCAATATGTAGGACCAGTGCAAATTCCCCGCGGTCCTACTGTAGAGTTAGCTGCGACTCATGTACGATCTGGGGCCACCGCACGCAACCGACGCGACGCCGCGGGCCGCTGCCACCGGCGCCGCAAATTATACCTTTGCATATTTAATAATTCTTAGCAAAATGATTGTGAAGAAAATTACTATACAGATCGCGGATTGAACGATAAGACTGGAATTAAAATGGATCCAGGTGGTTGTGGATGTCATTGCTCCGACCGCACAGCTGCTGCAGTGGACGGCTGGCGTTGCCATTCAGGGTCTGTTATCCCGTCCACGATCTGGCGCTTCGTAAGGAAGTAGAGTCCGATGAACAGACAACGTTGGAGGGAGCGTTTAACGTTTAACATTTAATCAATTTGAGAACTCGATTTGGGAATAACAATAGCTTTCGTAACCGTGGTTTCATGAAGGCGTGTGTGAGGATTTTCAAAATGGAACTTTATTGTTTTACATTGTAAAAGGTTTAAACATCAATAGAATAAAGAATTAAAATCGATTATACTCCTTATGGGGATTATTCTGTCTCAGACTACTTATAATCCTGACAGTAAGTTGGCTGAAAGATAGGATAAGCTGTTTTTAACTAGTTCTTATGACTGTTAAGAAAATTTAATCAGTTGTTACTTTAACCCCCTTAGAGGATGCATTTTCACGTGCTCAAGGAACTCCTGTGCAAAGTTTCATTCTTTCAGACCACAGACTCAGACTCAGACCGTCTAATGGTTTAGTCGATCTGTACGTTGTCTGTCAGTCAGTCACTGTTAAGATTTTTACTAGGTATATTTTCTGCTTGAGTCTGATGATGACTGGCGTGACTGATGGATGGTCTTGTTCTTGTACCATCTTTTATGAATATTTAACGACTTGTATGCAAGTACAGCAAAAGCGTAAATATATTTGGTGTTGTTGAGAGTCGTAATTTATTGCATTTTGAAGTTTAGTCAATAAAAAACGCGTTTCACTAGTGACAAACCAGGACTAGTGTTAATTATTATAATATTGTGCTTATGGACGACCTGATTTTTCACTCGTGCAACGACCTGTACTCGGTTTATTTTCCTACGACTGCAGCCTTGTTTGTGTAATTTTCTGTTTTTTTTTTGAGGACCATACTTTCCCAAAATCGAGCCTTAATTTATATGTTAGGCTCTTTTTGCATTGTAACGATCTAATAACCTTCTGTCTCCTGTAGAACTCACGTTCAACAAACACACAGGCAATATGATAACTAGTTAAACATACAGAAGGAACATACTACTTAAACATTGATTTTCGTGTAATTGTAATGGTTTTGGTGTTAATAGGTTTGATATAATATATATATTATATATTTTTATATAATTTTTTTTAAGGGTTGCATCCTTAACACTTCAAGTTTTTTAAAACCTCAATTTAAAGGTTTAATTTCATATAATTTAATTTCTGTAAACAAAAGTAATTATAGCCTAACTTTTAACTAAACCGATATTCTTTTATTACTGCCGATAATATATTATTTTATTATAAATTAAACGCTCTTCTAAAACTAAATTAAGTACTTTTTACATTCAACAACTATTTATTTCCAAGCTTTATTTTTACCGGTAACAACCAATTACAATAAATGAGAAAAACAGAGATATCACAGAGGTAAACTGATAAAAAAGTAAAATAAAACATTAGGCAAATACACCAGACACAAGACACTGGCAATACATTCCAATACAGTTTTGTATAAGCATTGCATTTAATAGTCAATAATATAACTGAGTAAAAGAAGAAAACAGCAAAAACTTTGAAAAAACCGATCGATACTTAAATGGCCAAACGATTGCCAGGAATTTGACAAATATTTAAATATATTCTAATAGCCTCTTCAGGTCATACGTGTATTTGTATTACCGATCACTCTAGCGGGTTTCGAAGTGTCACGCTTTTGGAGAACTGCCCTCCTTTTTAGCGAATTTCCCCTATCATGCCGTAGTCGGCATGGTAAGACGTAGGCCCGGGACCATGATAACTTTTCGTTTTGAGGTCCCAGACCCCAAAAACACCATTCGTTCAAAACTGTATATATATATATATATATATACAATATATATATATATATATATATGGTATATATATATATATATATATATATATATATATATATATATATATATAATATATATCCGTGTCCGTGAGCACGATAACTCTCGTAAAAATGATCCGATTTTGATGAAATTTGGTATAAACGTGTAAAGCAACATTTATGACTTAGTTCGAAAACCAGCCATATCGCTCCGAAGGGGTATTTTGGGGGGGGGGGGTTTGTACCGCAAAAATGGGTTTTTTGATTTTTTACATATAATTTTTGAAAAAGTCAAATACTGGTTTTTACCATTGGATTCAGCTTAAAAAACACACAATTTGGTATTTTGATAATTCCTCTACGTCAATTGGTTACCGAGATATTGAAAGTGCTAAACATAGTACGTTGTCTATAATGTTATTCTTATGGAGGAAAGGAAAAATGTTATATCTCGCTTATTTATGAACGTATACTGACGAAACTTCGTATAAGGCTTCAACTGGTGTGTTCTATTGGTATTTGCTCAACAAAATAATTTTTTGCAAAAGGCTCCCATAGCAGCAAACCTGCGTACTCAGCCCCATGTTATTCTTATGGAGAATAATTAAATGCTCTGTCTCCCTTAATTATGAACATAATTAATAAAAACTGGTATACGACTTCACCTAGTTGAGTTATATTGATATTAGCATAAAAGCCCATTTTTTTGTTCCTTATTGCAGTAAACCTGGGTACTCACCCCCAATGTTATTCTTATGGAGAATAATTAAAATTGTATATACCGCTTATTTGTGAGTATATTTTTATGAAACTTGGTCAGTGGCTTTATGTAGTATTGAGAAATTTATCTCTCCATTGGAAATTCGCTGAGTATGCAGGTTTGCTGCGACGGGGGTATTTATGAATGGCTTCCCGCCGTTTCTAGATCATGGAAATATCCTCCTTTTTCCACCAGCCCATAATTTGCTCGGAAATGAGGTTTCGGAAGTTTTTTATAGTTAAACTGCTGGCTGGCTGCTTGCAAATAGGAGAGCCTTCGCTCCATTAAAAGTAGTAAAGGTATAATAATTAAAAGTTTTAAAAGTAGTAAACATGTTTTTTTCTGAACAAAAGAATGTTGTGGGTTGTACTGGCTCTGTCAAATTCAAGTTCAACTGCGGGGCAGATCTTCTGGCTTATAAGTATCCAGTGGAGAGAAGTTTAGTTAATTGTCGATTCTTTGCAAGAAATAAATAGTTCAAGTAAAGCCTCAACGACTTGACGGGTTTAGATTTGTAAAGTGTTTTTAAATTAAACCAGAATTATTTAAGAAAATACTATCCAATGAGAACTCGTAAGAGGCATTGTATAGGAATGTTAAATTTTAAAAAATAGGAATGTTTTATCATGTCTCATTGGGTACAAACTCAATAATATGTACTGTACTGGTATGTGCGAATACATTTGCTCGAATTCGAGTAATTATTATTACAAGTAGCCTGTCGTTGCTTCACTCGCGATCACAGTATAATGTTATGTTTGAGAAGGTACATTTTTGTTAAAGCCCCTGGGGGCCCAGGCTTTGCTCGAAAAGCCAATAAGTTTGTTAAAAATGCCTAGAGTCTAGAGTACTTATATATTCACTTATATTCGCGGTTCCTTTCCAAGGCGAGCATATTTACTTAGCTTATTTTTTCTCATTTTCATTTTGGACAAATCTGCTTTATATTAATGGTCCTTCAGATTTAATGGTTCTTGCAATGTATACATGCCATAATCATGTATATTTATGTACACATTGGTTCTAATCACTATCCTCCCAAAAATCACGTGATACTTTACCAAGTGAGTTTTAGAGTGTTATTTTTACAATTAAATGGTTGCTTATGAACAGCTGTCATGATTAATTTGTTTTTATTTACAAATCTTAACCATAACCAAAAGTTTCAAATAATTAATTGTCTATACAAAATACCACATTACGCCCAACTCACATTAATTTACGGCTGCATTGATTACTTTGACAGATTGAGTATTGCAGAAAGGAAAGCTGATTTTTACTGCTACTAATTTACATTTTCTAAGAGTGTTTTTCGTTTTGTTTTAATTCTATTTTGTGTGATTTAGACTCTTTTAACACCCCTTGTTTAATTGTACAGTTTTATTTGACTTTTAACCTGTATCATAATTGTGAAATGTATTAAAACTTCGATGTTCAAACATAAACATAACCCTCGCACTTTACGTCAAATGACATCTCTAAAACGTAACAGTCAACAAGTATCCAGCGGAACCATGCTACCCAGCCATTGCGGGTCTGAAGATGAATTTGTGACACCAAATAAGAAAAAGATAGCTACCAGTCGTGTTGTTCAACCAAGGAGGTATGTTCTTGATGCTGATCAACTTTGTCAACAGAATAAATATCAATATCTATCCGAGCATAGCTACGCGTCAACGGCTAACGTGGAACCTATCAACGATGACATGGATGAGTGCAGCTCTATCAATGTCCCTAAGCAAGAGAAACTTCCCCCAATATTTATTCACGATGTGAATAATCATCAGGAAATAGTCAAGGACATCCAGCAAAATGTTAAAAACGAGTTTTCCACAGAATTGAAAGGGCGCTCCTTGAAAGTAAATCTACAAACTATCGATGACTTCCGAAAACTAACTGCTTTCTACGATCAATCACATGTCAAATACCACACTTTTCAAACCTGGTACGATAAGAAACTCGAAGTGATAATTAGGAACGTTCCCTGCTCTCTGTCGGAAGAAGAAATAACAACCGAACTTACGTCAAGCGGTTTTCCGGTTCACAAAGTTGTTCGCCTACTAAACAAAAAACAAGCAGCCTAACCCCCTTTGCGCCGTTTCCTTGGAAAATAATGAAAAGGCCAACGATATATTTAAATTGGACAAGCTTTGCTTCACTATAGTAAGGGTCGAACTTAAAAGTAAATCACTTGAAATCCCCCAATGCACCCGTTGCCAACGTTACGGGCACACGAAAAACTTTTGCAAACTTGACCCAAGGTGCGTTAAATGTGCAGCGGAGCATCATTCCTCCGTCTGTCCTAACAAAACGATTGACGATCCGATCTGTGTAAATTGCGGGGGACGTCAAACAGCAAATTACAGAGGCTGTAAGTCTTATCAAGATATTAAAGAAAAGTCATTAAAGAAAACCAATCCTCATTTGAACTCGAGAACTGTAAATCCTGTTGGTGCTCCAGACGACAAAAATAGTTCAAGTAAACAGCCCGCCATTCCTGATGTAAGTTCCTCATCACTTTTCCCTGCTTTGAATGATAATAACGACTGTAGTCAATCTACTGCTCCCAAGAAAGTTAAAACTCCTTATGCAATAGTTGTTGCTAAAATACATTCAGAAACTATGCCTTCTGAATCACAAGACGAGAGTAACTGTAGTTCATTCTTATCGCAAAATTTGGAGAAAATTATTTTGGATATCGTTAAATCCTTTATGCCTGTTGTGAAAAAAATTATAAGTAATGTTATTAGCTCAATTCTTGCCAATGGATCAGTTTAATCAACCTTATATAAATAACTTAACACTCTTAAATTGGAACGCAAATGGCCTTCGAGACAAAAGGGAGTCTTTTATCTCATTCCTGGCCAGGCACAATATTGACGTTGCATGTGTTACTGAGACTCATTTAATAAATACTGAACGCTTTAAAGTCGGTGGCTATTTATGTTTTAGGGAAGATCGCCAGGACCCTGTGGGGTCAGGTGGGGTTGCAATTTTTATTAAAAGACAAATTGCTCATCACCAATTATTTTTACCACGATTTCTCACTTTAGAAGCTGTTGGGGTAAATTTATTTCTTAGAAGTGGAATTTCCCTTCGTGTGTTTTCGGTGTATAAATCCCCAAATAGACGTATACACCCGCAAGATTTACAAAGTCTCTTTTCTGTTAACTGTTCAACCGTTGTCTTGGGTGACCTCAACTGTAAAAATCGCATTTGGGGCTGCCGAGCAACAAATCCTAACGGGAACCGACTGTTTCGGTATATGGAAGAGACTAACATAATTGTTTCTGCTCCTGATGAGCCTACCCATTATCCATTCCAGCAAATTTACGATCCAGACATTTTGGATATTGTTCTCCATAAGAATTTCACGGCTCCTGTACAGCAACAAGTCTTACCAGAACTGGACTCTGACCATTCACCGGTGGTGATAAGTTTCTATACTCACCCTCAAATAGATCTAGGACCTCCAAGATTAGTTATTGGAAAAATATATTGGTATCTCTTCTATTCAAAATTGGACGAAAGTCTTGTATTGGATGAAAACTTACAAGGACCACCCGAAATTGACGATGCTGTCCAAAGGTTCATTTCTTGCATACAGAATTCTGTGAGAGCATCAATTCCTTGTCCTTTCAGGCAAAAATCTTATGGCTACCTACATCAGCCTTTGAGAATATTGCAACTTATAAGGGAAAAGAATAGAGTGAGACGACACTGGCAGAGGCTCAGACTGCCGATTATCAAAAGGCAATGGAACGAACTTTCTAGACGAGTAAAACACGAATTGGCGCAATACAGGATAGAAAAATATAAGGATTACGTCGCTGATATTCAACCCACTGATCCAAATATGTGGAAAGCTACCAAACGCATTTTGCGAAATCGTCCGTTAATTCCTACTTTAACTCAGAACAATACTGTTTATGAAAGCGATCCGCAGAAGTGTAATTTACTCGCCGATTTCTTTGAGTCTGCATTTACTCCGAACGAAGTAATGGATGAAGATATTGCTGAGATCGTGCAGGAATCTGTTACTTCCCCTTTTTTTCTGCTGAATTACTGGTTAAGTATGTCACAAAGTCGGAACTGAAAAACATAATCACAAAATTGCCAAAACGCAAATCACCGGGCCACGATCTTATTCCGAACTTGATTTTAGCAAGTTTTACTGATAAGGTTTTTGTAGTTTTAACTCGAATAATAAATGCCTGTTTATCAAAAGGTTATTTTCCGTCAACTTGGAAGCATGCAGAAGTAATAGTATTTCACAAACCCAATAAACCACAAGATTCCCCTTCTAGTTATAGGCCAACCAGTCTCTTGCCAACCTTATCAAAAGTTTTCGAAAAAGTTATTTCAAAGAGAATTCTGAATTATGTTGATGAATGTGAAGTAATTCCCCCCAATCAATTTGGATTCCGCCTGAAACATTCCACTGTACATCAAATTCAACGCATCTCCGAAACAATCGTACACGGGTTTGAAAGGAAAAGCCATTCTGCTGCTGCATTTCTAGACATAGCACAGGCGTTTGATACAGTCTGGCATGAGGGTCTGATTTTCAAAATGGTTGAACATGGATTCCCTCGGTACTTACTGAACATTATAAAATCTTTTTTGAGTAATAGGACTTTTTGTGTTCGAATTAACTCCTCTGCTTCTTCAATTCGGCCGGTTAGAGCCGGAGTACCGCAGGGATCCATACTAGGACCTCTGCTCTTCAACATATATTTATCAGATATGCCAGAACCTGAAGATGCAACATTAGCACTATACGCAGATGACACAGCTATTATTTGTCAGAGCTCAAACATTGATGAAGCTGTGCAATCCCTTCAGGCATCAATCGATATCCTAGTTCATTGGTTTGAACAATGGCGATTCAAACTAAACCCCGGAAAGTGTGAAACAAAAATATTCTCTTTAAAGAAGTACAATCCACCTCACCAAATCCACCTACATGGGGTTTTCATTCAGTGGAACCCAGATGACCAAGCTGTCAAATATCTCGGTGTATGGTTGGATAAAAACTAAACTGGAATACACATGTAAATAAGAGATTAACTCAAGGTTATGCTCGATTAGCGCAACTATTTCCATTACTAAATAGAAATTCATCGTTGAAAGCTGAATGCTCGGTTTTGGTCTACAAATCTATTCTGAGACCGTTAATTTTATATGCCTCTCCTGTTTGGGGTTTATCCCTTTCGCAGAAGAAACTTCAACGAATCCAAGTGTTTCAGACCAAAATTTTTAGAATCGCAATAAATGCGCCCTAGTTTCTGCGAAATAAACATATACATGAAGAACTTGGAGTATGCCTAGTTAAAGACTTTATTACGAATTGCAGCCGGAATTTCATAAATGCGCTTGGAACTGTTCCCGGTGCACAGACTTTCAACATTCGACAACGTACTCATAACAGAAGACTAAAGGCCAGACTTTTCCAAGATATCATTGATATACTGGTGTAATGGTTAAAATTCTTGTTCTTATCTTTTCTTTTCTTTTCTCTTTCTTCCATGAACACTTTCTCATTATTTTAGTGTTATGTTTATTTTGTTTTTGTTCCCTGGTGACTCCAGTTTAGAGCGAACCAACTACTGTTATTAATATGTTAAAGCTATATTGTTATGTATTCTGTGTATGATGTAAACATTGAACCTATTAATCATATTAATAAAAATAAATCTATTAATAAAAAAAAATAAAAAAACGGCTGCATTGTAAATGATATTACAGAACCTAGCTTAAAACAGCTGTTCTTGCTTCTGTACTATAATTTGTTATTATTATCAACTGCTGTTAAAAATACATATTTAAAAAAATCCTGATTTTTGTTCACTCATTTCCTAAAATTAATACTTAACCGATTTTGATGATTTCTTTTTTATTAGCGAATTTCCCCTATAGGGAAGAAGCTATTACCGTAGGTCTCATGGTAAGACTTAAGCCCGAGACCATGATAACTTTTCGTTTTGAGGTCCCCAGATGCCAAAAACACCATTCGTTCAAATTTTTATATATGTATATATATATATATATATATATATATACATATATATATATATATATGTGTGTGTGTGTGTGTCCGTAAGCACGATAACTCTTGTAAAAAAAGTCCGATCTTAATGAAATTTGGTACAAATATGTAAAGTACCATTTATTTGAACGAGTTCGAAAACCAGACAAATCGCACCATCCGAAGGGGGGTTTTTGGGGGGTTTTGTACCCCAAAAATGGGTTTTTTGAGGTTTTCACATGTAATTTTTATTTAAATCAAATTTTAATTTATAACATTGAATTCAACTTAAAAAAACAAACAATTTGGTATTTTTATCATTGCTCTACGTCAATTGGTTACTGAGATATTACAAGTACTTAACACAGTACGTTGTCCAATGTTATTCTTATGGAGAAAAGGACAAATTTTATATCTCGGTTATTTATGAACATAAACTGACGAAACTTGGTATATCGCTTCATCTGGTTGTGGTTTGTTGATGTTTGAACAAAAAAACAAAACAAAAATTTTTCGCCTATGGTTCCCGAAGCAGCAAACCTAGGTACTCGGTCCCCATGTTATTCTTATGGAGAATAATAAAAATGTTATATAGCGCTTATTTATGAATTTATATGGATGAAACTTGGTATGTCACTTGACTTAGATGAGTTCTATTGATATTTGTATAAAAATCCATTTTTTGTGTTCCTTGTTGCAGCAAACCTGCGTACTCATCCCTAATGTTATTCTAATGGAGAATAATGAATATTTTAAATATCGCTTTTTTATGAATATATTTCTTATGAATTCTGGTAAGAGGCTTAATGTAATATTAAGACATATATATATATATTCATTGGAAATTCGCTGAGTACGCAGGTTTGCTGCGACGGGGGTATTCATGCTTTTTGCCTCCTGGATTTATTGTATGACTTATAAAACGAGTTCGCACGCAGCAACGCTGACGTAAGGGAAGTGAATTTTCACATAATAACTTTTAAAACTCAAAATCGGTGTAAAAACATGCACGTATTCAAATTTTTATTGAAATCTGAAAACATTGATTTTTTTGGCTGTTCTGATGCTCCTGGTTTCATTTACCTGCAAAGCTGGGAATACAATTTTGAGCATTATAATGTTAGGAGAAGGTCCAGTCATGCTTGAAAGTAGGCGTGAGGTTGCTGGGGATGATAAAAGTACTATAACAAAGGAGTTGCAGGCTTTTCTAGTGTAAAACCCCCATAAGACAACGTACTGTTTAGTAAAACACATTTTCTTTAATAACTCGGTAAATATTAATGCTAGAATGAAGAGAGAAGGCTTAAAACCTTCGTCTCACTATCTCACTAATTCCCATATTTTTAGATGCATTATTTTACTTTCAGGGCTTTTCTGACCTTTTTTGGGCCCAAAAACTCAAAATTCGAAAGATTAATCCCCAAAAAGGGGTTTGGAGTCTTCCGATTGTTTAGCCCAACAAACTTGTCAAACTGGTTACAGAAAGGAACGTCCCTACCAAATTTGAAGTTAATCGGACAAAAATTGCGACCGCTAGACTGCAAACACACACACACACACACACACACACACACATATATATATACAATTTTGAACGACTCTCCAAAACGTGTTCAGGGGGTCACGTTAGGAACTTCTATGGTGGTCCCGGGCTTACGTTTCACCGTGCAGGTCATGCTTATAGTTCACTTTCCAAAGGAAATTCACTAATAAGGTGACAAGGTTACAAAAACACAACCATGCCCATTACCATGAACCATGCAAATTATAAAAAGGTATAACCAAACATCAGTAGCCTTCTCAAAAAAATCGAATTATTCTTTTTAATATAACTAGCGAATCCAGTTGCTTGAATTCGTGCAAAATATGTGTTCCCCTTTGGAGATTATTCAGCTCATATTTGGTTATATTAGTGTATATTATGATGTTATTCCAAAAGTTAGTTTTAATCAGCTGTTCTTGCTTCTGTACTGTGTTTTGTTATTACCAAGTCTACGGCTAGTAAACCTACAGCTGCTTTTAAATGTTCAATTAAATTGATTCTTCCATAAGATTAAAATGTGAACTTTGAAAGCCCAGCGGGCAGAGAACTTAAATATGGTAGATGTTTTCAGAATTTTTTAACAAAATCGTTCCGCTGGATTCGAGATGAATTTTGCAAACAAACAAACAAGCAAACAGACACTGTTCATATTAGAGCATAGGATTTTTCAGCAAGGTCGATAATTTTCATGTGTCTTGTTCTATTTCGAAAGTCCCCCAACCAATAATTTTCTCCCGGAAACCCCGCACCCGTGGGACTGGGAGTTGAGGCCGGTCACGGCAATCTCTTCAAACTACGTTTCAATTTCCTGTCGAGTCACAATTTCCTTTCACCGAACCCCAATGACATCTTACAAAACTAATATAATTGTACAATATTTTGGAACCGGTTAACCGAGTTGTCTGCCACCATTTGACGCTGAAGATGTCTGAAGGTTAACTTGTTTCCCGTCTAGGTTCTGCTGGCAACAATTAGCCGAAGTAAAGTCTTTCGTGATGAATCAATGAAATTTATGTTATCTTACTGTCGTTATAAAACTACGTATTAACAAGCAACCTTGAATTAACTAAACTTTTATTTTAGCTTGTTTCTTTAATCTGAATTTTACACTCACTGTTGTACACGACTACAGGAGTATGCAACAAAACTATCTCACGAGGAATGGGAGCGGTATTTACCAAATATAAAAAGCATCATTATTTATTTGGGGGATATAAATATAGATATCCTAAAAAAAATGCCTTTGCCCGAGAAAAATACAAAACATTGATGAATAGTTAGCTGTGGTAGGGTGTTTACTTAAACAGCCCAAAAGAGTGACAGCTGATTCCTAAATATGCACACAGACCATTGCTTTACAAGGTTTAGATTGACGAAATTTTTTCCGATTGCTGACTTCAAACAGCGAAAGAGTTCTCTCATTGTCCTGATGATGACCGGTGTGACTGGTCGAAATCGATAGCCTTCTACCATCTTTTATATATGTTTACCGTCTGTATGTGAATCAGTATAAGTGTAAATTTATTCTGAAGTGTTGTAAGACGTATTTTATTACATCCCGTATAGCGTATGTATATCTTACTTTGGGGGTGGTGATTTGTATAAACTGTATTCATAATAGCCTACTTTAAAAATCTTAAGAAGTTGGCGTTTTGATAGTAAAATTAGTAGTCTAAATGTTTATAAAACTAAGTTAATCAATTTTCACCTTTGCAATTTTAAATTTGATAGGCCTAACTAAATTAGAGTTAATATGGTTGACTGTGTACATCCCAAAGTTTTTTAATGCCAAGAAGTAGAGAACGTAGATCAATTCAATAAAGGTTACTGTACTCATACTTTAAAACAGTCAAAACATGGTGTACCACGGTTTTGGAAGCAAAACGCTTTTCAGGTAGGATTCATATACACAAATTCACATTGAGTCTGTCGTCAAAAGATTAAACTGTACAAAAACACAAAACATTCAATACGAACTAATATAGATTTAAACAAAGTGCACTAACACGAAGGTCACCGATTTGGTTTTAAAACGCCAAACCTATTGTGAAGTCTCCCAAAAATAAAGTAACGAGTCCCAAAAATATCAGTTAAAACCGGTTAAGCGATTGCAATAAATTGCTTAACATATTAAATAACTCTAAATATAAAATCAAAAGCACACGTTAAAAGCACTACCCTGGTGTAAATTATGAGAATACAACATAAGACACAAAAACAAAAAAGACCTATCCACACCTCTTGTAGAAGATTTAATCTTGACAACAATGAAACTTAATTCCCCTTAACGTGTGGATGTATGTAGTTGAGAGTAGATGTATCATGGTCGAGGAAATGAGAGGAGGTAGTCGGCACCAGACACCAAGATAGGATCTGACCTTCAGCCTAGGATCTGGTGTCTACCACCTCCACCGACGCCTCCGGACGGGACCTCGGTGGTACGATGGCCCTTCTACCGGGCACCTCCTGCTTCACTGCATTAAATAGCAGACATCGAGATCAGACCTGGCTTTCAGCCTAGGATCTGGTGACCACCACCTCCACCGGAGCCTCCGGACGGGGACCTCGGTGGTACGCTGGCCCTTCTACCGGGCACCTCCTGCTTCACTGCATTAAATAGCAGACATCGAGATCAGACCTGGCTTTCAGCCTAGGATCTGGTGACCACCACCTCCACCGACGCCTCCGGACGGGGACCTCGGTGGTACGCTGGCCCTTCTACCGGACACCTCCTGCTTCACTGCATTAAATAGCAGATATCGAGATAAGACCTGGCTTTCAGTCTAGGATCTGGTGTCTACCACCTCCACCGACGCCTTCGGACGGGGACCTCGGTGGTACGCTGGCCCTTCTACCGGGCACCACCTGCTTCACTGCATTAAATAGCAGTCATCGAGATAAGACCTGGCTTTAAGCCTAGGATCTGGTGACCACCACCTCCACCGACGTCTCCGTACAGGGACCTCGGTGGTACGCTGGTCCCTCTACAGGGCACCTACTGCTTCACTGCATTAAATACCAGATATCAAGATAAAACCTGGCTTTCAGCCTAGGATCTGGTGACTACCACCTCCACCGCCGCCTCCGGACGGGACCTCGGTAGTCTGCATTACTGATTTAAAAACCAGACATCAAGATAAGACCCGGCTTTCAGCCTAGGATCTGGTGTCTACCACCTCCACCGACGCCTCCAGTCGGGGAAATATCAGACATCAAGATAAGACCTGGCTTTCCGCCTAGGATCTGGTGATTACCACTTCCACCGCCGCCTCCGGACGGGACCTCGGTGGTCTGCATTACTGATTTACATATTAGACATCAAGATAAGACCTGGCTTTCCGCCTAGGATCTGGTGATTACCACTTCCACCGCCGCCTCCTGACGGGACCTCGGGAGTCTGCATTACTGATTTAAATACCAGACATCAAGATAAGACCTGGCTTTCAGCCTAGGATCTGGTGTCTAACACCTTCACCGACGAATCCAGACGGGGAAATACCAGACATCAAGATAAGACCTGGCTTTCAGCCTAGGATCTGGTGACTACCACTTCCACCGCCGCCGCCGCACGGGACCTCGGTGGTCTGCATTACTGATTTAAATAACAGACATCAAGATAAGACCCGGCTTTCAGCCTAGGATCTGGTGTCTACCACCTCCACTGACGCCTCCGGACGGGGACCTCAGCTCCTCACACTGGCCCCTCTACCGGGCACCTCCTGTTTCACTGCATTAAGTACCAGACGTCCAAATAAGACCTGGCTTTCAGCCTAGGATCTGGTGACTACCACCTCAACCGCCGCCTCCGGACGGGATCTCGGTGGTCTGCATTACTAATTTAAATACCATACATCAAGTTAAGACCCGGCTTTCAGCTTACGATCTGGTGTCTACCACCTCCACCGACGCCTCCAGTCGGGAAAATACCAGACATCAAGATAAGACCTGGCTTTCAGCCTAGGATCTGGTGACTATAAATTCCACCGCCGCCTCCTGACGGAACCTCGGCGGTCTGCATTACTGATTTAAATACCAGACATCATAACGCGGCTTTCAGCCTAGAATCAGGTGTCCACCACCTCCACCACCGCCTCCGGACGGTACCTAGGTGGTCTGCATTACTGCTTTAAATACCAAACATCAAGATAAGACCCGGCTTTCAACCTAGGATCTGGGGTCTACCACCTCCACCAACGCCTCCGGACGGGGACCCTTGGTGGTATGGTGGCCCCTCTACCGGGCACCTCCTGCTTAACTGCATTAAATACCAGACATCAATATAGGACCTGGCTTATTTCAGCCTAGGATCTGGTGTCTTCCACCTCCACCGACGCCTCCGGACGGGAACCTCAGTGGTACGCTGGCCCACCTATCGGGCACCTCCCGCTTCACTGCTTTAAATAACAAACATCGAGATAAGACCTGGCTTTCAGCCTAGGATTTGGTGACTACCACCTCCACCACCGCCTCCGGATGGGACCTCGGTGGTCTGCATTACTGATTTAAATACCAGACATCTAGATAATACCCGGTTTTCAGCTTAGGATCTGGTTTCTACCACCTCCACCGACGCCTCCAGTCGGGGAAATACCAGACATAAAGATAAGACCCGGCTTTCAGCCTAGGATCTGGTGTCTACCACCTCCACCGACGCCTGCAGACGGGACCTCGGTGGTCTGCATTAATGATTTAAATACCAGACATAAAGTTAAGACCCGGCTTTCAGCCTAGGATCTGGTGTCTACCACCTCCACCGACGCCACCTGTCGGGGAAATACCAGACATCAAGATAAGACCTGGCTTTCAGCCTAGGATCTGGTGTCTACCACCTCCACCGACGCCTCTAGTCGTGGATATACCAGACATCATGATAAGATCTGGCTTTCAGCCTAGGATCTGGTGACTACCATTTCCACAGTCGCCTCCGGACGGGACCTCGGTGGTCTGCATTGCCAATTTAAATACCAGACATCAAGATAAGACCCAGCTTTCAGCCTAGGATCAGGTGTCTACCACATCCACCACCGCCTCCGGACGGGACCTAGGTGGTCTGCATAATTTCTTTAAATACCAGACATCAAGACCCAGCTTCCAGCCTAGGATCTGGTGTCTACCACCTTCACCGACGCCAGCTGTCGGGGAAATACCAGACATCAATATAAGACCTGGCTTTCAGCCTAGGATCTGGTGACTACCACTTCCACCGCCGCCTCCGGACGGGACCTCGGTGGTCTGGATTGCTGCTTTAAATACCAGAAATCAAGAAAAGACCCTGAATTCAGCCTAGGATCAGGTGTCTACCACCTCTACCAACGCCTCCGAACGGGGACCTCGGTAGTATGCTGGGACCTCTACCCGGCACCTCCTGCTTCACTGCATTAAATACGAGATATCAAGATAAGACCTGGCTTTCAACCTAGAATCTAGTGTTCCACCTCCGCCGACGCCTCCGGACGGGGACCCTTGTTGGTACGGTGGCCCCTCTACCGGGCACCTCCTGCTTCACTGCATTAAATATCAGACATTAATATAATACCTGGCTTCCAGCCTAGGATCTGGTGTCTTCCACCTCCACCGACGCCTCCGGACGGGAACCTCGGTGGTACGCTGGCCCACCTACCAGGCACCTCCTTCTTCACTGCCTTAAATAACAGACATCGAGATAAGACCTGGCTTTCAGCCTAGGATCTGGTGACTACCACCTCCACCGCCGCCTCCGGATGGGACATCGGTGGTCTGCATTACTGATTTAAATACCAGACATCGAGATAAGTCCCGGCTTTCTGCTTAGGATCTGGTTTCTACCACCTCCACCGACGCCTCCAGTCGGGGAAATACCAGACATCAACATTATACCTGGCTTTCAGCCTAGGATCTGGTGACTACCACTTCCACCGCCGCCTCCGGACGGGACCTCGGTGGTTTGCATTACTGATTTAAATACCAGACATCATGATAAGACCCGGCTTTCAGCCTAGGACCAGGTGTCTACCACCTCCACCACCGCCTCCGAACCGGACCTAGGTGGTCTGCATAACTGCTTTAAATACCAGACATCAAGATAAGACCCGGCTTTCACCCTCGGATCTGGTGTCAACCATCTCCACCGCCACCTCCGGACGGGACCTCGGTGGTCTGTATTACTGCTTTACATACCAGACATCAAGATAAGACCCGGCTTTCAGCCTAGGATCTGGTGTCTACCACCTCCACCAACGCCAGCTGTCGGGGAAATACCAGACATCAAGATAAGACCTGGCTTTCAGCCTAGGATCTGGTGACTACCACCTCCACCGCCGCTTGCAGACGGGACCTCGGTGGTCTGCATTAATGTTTTAAATACCAGACATCAAGATTAGACCCGGCTTTCAGCTTAGGATCTGGTGTCTACCACCTCCATCGACGCCTCTAGTCGGGGATATACCAGACATCATGATAAGACCTGGCTTTCAGCCTCGGATCTGGTGACTACCATTTCCACAGTCGCCTCCGGACGGGGACCCTGGGTGGTACGGTGGCCCATCTACCGGGCACCTCCTGCTTCACTGCATTAAATACCAGACATCAATATAAGACCTGGCTTCCAGCCTCGGATCTGGTGTCTTCCACCTCCACCGACGCCTCCGAAAGGGGACCCTTGGTGGTACGGTGGCCCCTCTACCGGGCACCTCCTGCTTCCCTGCATTAAATATAGACATCAAGATAAGACCTGGCTCATTTAAGCCTACGATCTGGTGTCTTCCACCTCCACCGACGCCTACGTACGGGGACCCTTGTTGGTACGGTGGCCCCTCTACCGGGCACCTCCTGCTTCACTGCATTAAATATCAGACATGAATATAATACCTGGCTTCCAGCCTAGGATCTGGTGTCTTCCACCTCCACCGACGCCTCCGGACGGGAACCTCGGTGGTACGCTGGCCCACCTACCAGGCACCTCCTTCTTCACTGCCTTAAATAACAGACATCGAGATAAGACCTGGCTTTCAGCCTAGGATCTGGTGACTACCACCTCCACCGCCGCCTCCGGATGGGACATCGGTGGTCTGCATTACTGATTTAAATACCAGACATCGAGATAAGTCCCGGCTTTCTGCTTAGGATCTGGTTTCTACCACCTCCACCGACGCCTCCAGTCGGGGAAATCCCAGACATCAACATTATACCTGGCTTTCAGCCTAGGATCTGGTGACTACCACTTCCACCGCCGCCTCCGGACGGGACCTCGGTGGTTTGCATTACTGATTTAAATACCAGACATCATGATAAGACCCGGCTTTCAGCCTAGGACCAGGTGTCTACCACCTCCACCACCGCCTCCGAACCGGACCTAGGTGGTCTGCATAACTGCTTTAAATACCAGACATCAAGATAAGACCCGGCTTTCACCCTCGGATCTGGTGTCAACCATCTCCACCACCACCTCCGGACGGGACCTCGGTGGTCTGTATTACTGCTTTACATACCAGACATCAAGATAAGACCCGGCTTTCAGCCTAGGATCTGGTGTCTACCACCTCCACCAACGCCAGCTGTCGGGGAAATACCAGACATCAAGATAAGACCTGGCTTTCAGCCTAGGATCTGGTGACTACCACCTCCACCGCCGCTTGCAGACGGGACCTCGGTGGTCTGCATTAATGTTTTAAATACCAGACATCAAGATTAGACCCGGCTTTCAGCTTAGGATCTGGTGTCTACCACCTCCATCGACGCCTCTAGTCGGGGATATACCAGACATCATGATAAGACCTGGCTTTCAGCCTCGGATCTGGTGACTACCATTTCCACAGTCGCCTCCGGACGGGGACCCTGGGTGGTACGGTGGCCCATCTACCGGGCACCTCCTGCTTCACTGCATTAAATACCAGACATCAATATAAGACCTGGCTTCCAGCCTCGGATCTGGTGTCTTCCACCTCCACCGACGCCTCCGAAAGGGGACCCTTGGTGGTACGGTGGCCCCTCTACCGGGCACCTCCTGCTTCCCTGCATTAAATATAGACATCAAGATAAGACCTGGCTCATTTAAGCCTAGGATCTGGTGTCTTCCACCTCCACCGACGCCTACTTACGGGGACCCTTGTTGGTACGGTGGCCCCTCTACCGGGCACCTCCTGCTTCACTGCATTAAATATCAGACATGAATATAATACCTGGCTTCCAGCCTAGGATCTGGTGTCTTCCACCTCCACCGACGCCTCCGGACGGGAACCTCGGTGGTACGCTGGCCCACCTACCAGGCACCTCCTTCTTCACTGCCTTAAATAACAGACATCGAGATAAGACCTGGCTTTCAGCCTAGGATCTGGTGACTACCACCTCCACCGCCGCCTCCGGATGGGACATCGGTGGTCTGCATTACTGATTTAAATACCACACATCGAGATAAGTCCCGGCTTTCTGCTTAGGATCTGGTTTCTACCACCTCCACCGACGCCTCCAGTCGGGGAAATCCCAGACATCAACATTATACCTGGCTTTCAGCCTAGGATCTGGTGACTACCACTTCCACCGCCGCCTCCGGACGGGACCTCGGTGGTTTGCATTACTGATTTAAATACCAGACATCATGATAAGACCCGGCTTTCAGCCTAGGACCAGGTGTCTACCACCTCCACCACCGCCTCCGAACCGGACCTAGGTGGTCTGCATAACTGCTTTAAATACCAGACATCAAGATAAGACCCGGCTTTCACCCTCGGATCTGGTGTCAACCATCTCCACCGCCACCTCCGGACGGGACCTCGGTGGTCTGTATTACTGCTTTACATACCAGACATCAAGATAAGACCCGGCTTTCAGCCTAGGATCTGGTGTCTACCACATCCACCAACGCCAGCTGTCGGGGAAATACCAGACATCAAGATAAGACCTGGCTTTCAGCCTAGGATCTGGTGACTACCACCTCCACCGCCGCTTGCAGACGGGACCTCGGTGGTCTGCATTAATGTTTTAAATACCAGACATCAAGATTAGACCCGGCTTTCAGCTTAGGATCTGGTGTCTACCACCTCCATCGACGCCTCTAGTCGGGGATATACCAGACATCATGATAAGACCTGGCTTTCAGCCTCGGATCTGGTGACTACCATTTCCACAGTCGCCTACGGACGGGGACCCTGGGTGGTACGGTGGCCCATCTACCGGGCACCTCCTGCTTCACTGCATTAAATACCAGACATCAATATAAGACCTGGCTTCCAGCCTCGGATCTGGTGTCTTCCACCTCCACCGACGCCTCCGAAAGGGGACCCTTGGTGGTACGGTGGCCCCTCTACCGGGCACCTCCTGCTTTATTGCATTAAATACTAGACATCAAAATAAGACCTGGCTTTCAGCCTAGGATTGTCTACCACCTCCACCAATGCCTCTAGACGCCTCTCGGTGGCACGCTGATCCCTCTGTCGGGTATAGTTTTTCCATGAACAGCGGACTGTTGTTGCTCGTATCATGTTCGCCATTTACTGATCTGGCGATATCCAATTTCTTTTTCCGTGCTCTTTTGTCTGACATGTTAAATGCTCTTCGTCTCAATGTGTGTTAATGTTAAAATTTCTTGTTTGTATTAAACATTTGTCTTCAGTTATATAAATTTGGGTTGGTAAGCGTCCGCCCCACGAGAAGTCTGTTTCACAGTTTATGCATCGGAGGAGAATATTTGGAAACCAATAGTATCCATTGAATATAAATCCTAAATACACTAAACAAACCTTCGATGAGCTGCGATGTACATAAAGGAATTGATTTGAACCCAGCGATATCGTAATTATTAGTTTGTAAATCTGTAACACAACACCGTAAAAGTGAAATAACTTTCCACAAGATCTTGTCTTTAGGGCGAAACGTTAGTCCTAAATGATAGAGAGGACACCTTCAGTATTCATCCGTGAGACTATTTCTACAAAAACGTCAATACAGTTACCTACCATTTTTCATTTATGTCGTTTTCATGTGAGATTTTGTTGGGGAACGTCTGATTCGGCTCGTATAGTTGTAAAGCACGATCGCGAGGCGTGATGTATCGGCTAAAGATTCCTCCATACATTTCTCACACCAAACCAGACGCTGATTATACCACTTGACCTTCAACCTGCCCCGTGAGCTCCCCCTGCTGCTGTCGCTCTACCTGTGCACCTAGCTGCTTTAAGTTACTTTTAGTATAAGTGTGACTCAAGTCATTTTACAAAAGTTTGTAGTTTTTAGCGAATTTCCCCTATAGGGAATTTAGCGAATTTCCCCTATAGGGAAGAAGCTATTACCGTAGGTCTCATGGTAAGATTTAAGCCCGAGACCATGACAAATTTTTTTGTTTAGGTCCCCAGATGACTAAAACACTATTCGTTCAAATTTATATATATGTATATATATATATCTATATATATATATATATATATATATATATATATATATCTATATATGTGTCCGTGAATGCGATAACTTGAGTAAAAAACGTCCGATTT